>CADDXX010000795.1:49394-121937 GCA_902810485.1 Alauda arvensis
GCCCCAGGGACACTCACTGGAGCAGTGGCGGAACTCGAAGCGCAGGTGGGAGCCGCGGAAGCGGTCGATGGGGATGGGCAGTTTGATGATCTCGCCCCAGCGCGGGCTGTTGTTGTGGTACAGCACGAAGGAGTGGTAGGCGCTCCTGCTCGGCTCCCCCGAGCCCAGGCTGATGCAGTCCTGCACCAAGGGAACAGCATTAAACACGTGCAGCAGCACCTGAGCCATCCCAGCACCAGGGATAACCTTTAGAGCACTCATGGTGCTCTGCAGACACAGACAGGTCAGCAATTCACACACAATGAAATGTGAAATGTTTTAGGAGATCTCAAAATTTTGTTTTGGGTCAAAGGGTAAACTGAAAGACCTGTAAAACTGGATGAATTCCAGTACCTTAGGTTATTATTTAAGCTAAGTTTTCCATCAAACACTGAATAGATACAATAAACACCTAAATACAGATATATACAATTGAGTCCAATAAACAGGACATAACAGGACCCTCACTAGTAATATCAGCCTTCTGTGAAAAGATCCCTTAACCAGATTTCTGCTTCAGTATCTCAGTTCAGAAGTGAGAACTGTCCTTTCCAAGCTCTTTACAAAAGTTCATCTTTCAAAACTATCCAGCCTCACCAAGTATCCCAGAAAACTCGAATCAAGTTACTTCCTTGTGGTAAGCAGAGAATTTCAGTGTAATACTCATCACCTAAAAACATAATTGGATCTAAATTTCTGCCTTCAGATATAACAAATTCAGAAATCTTGCCCAATCTATGTCTTCACAAAATAAAGATGAAGAAAAACATGAACAGATATTGTTTAGAAAATAAAAAATCCTTAGAATACAAGTGAAGGAAAATAGGATAAGTACTGAAGTTCTGAAATAAGGACAATAAAAGGTCCTTTGTGATGAAGACATGGAGCAGGAAGCACATTTTTTTATAGATGAGCACTAACTCATGCTCTAGACCCAGCACTAACAAAGAGATCCAGGAGATACAACACCTCATAAAACTAAGCAGAAAAAAGACAGCTTGGAGAGTCCTCACTTTTAGCATGTCCAAGGATAATGAATCCAGGAAGAAACAAGCCAAGCAGACCAAGAATAACCCATGTAATATAAATTCTGATGTGAAAAACCCCCATGGAACAGTATGATGACAAGAAYTGCTACTGGTCATTTCCCCAAGGTATCTACACATTCTATCCCAAGAAAATACTAGAAATATTGATTTTAAAAAATCTGTAACCATCTGACTGCCCAGTCAAGAACATCCCATTAACCAGTTAGCTCAGCCTCTGGAAATAATCTGCTGGCTTTGAGAAAGTTAAGAATTTGTGAAGGAGCCCAGAAGGGAAGAGAAGCCCTGTGGAATTCTGGATTCAATGCAAGGCCAGCCTATGTGGACAGAGACTCTCTGCAAAGGCTCTGCTCCCAGCTGAGTGACTGAAGGCTGAACTCACACAGCTCAGTCCTCTCAAATATGGGATGAGCCACAACCCCACAGTTTTTAATACAGCAACAAGAATTAAGTGTGGCAGCCAACAACAGGTTAGCAGAGAGCAGTGCCAGCACTGCAACCCAGAAGCCCTGTAAGATCCCAGTTCTATTCTGCAGCAAGAATAAATGGTTGGGCTTCAACACAGCAATTCCAAAACCTTATTCTGCATTAGGCTCTTAGGAGCAAACAAATCAGTATTTCTATTTCCTCTACAAGGTACAGTAAAAATGCAAATTTTAATGTGAGCTTTTTTTGTTCCATCAAGAAGCCTCCTGCTCTGGCTGATAAATGGCCAGTCTTTGAATGCAGTTTCATGCTATGAACTTCACATAAATAAATAGTCTCTCCTTCTGGTTGTTAACTTAGTTTCCATGCAGTTATATAATCTATAGTCTGAGGAGGGCAGACTGGGAAATCTTTAAATTGTGATCTGCAAAATACAAACCTCAGACTAATCTCCAGACACCTGGTGACCCTGAGACCCAAATAAGCAGGGGAATTAGAGGCAGGGAAGAGAAGCTAAACTAGAAAAACTCTCAGGAAATTTCTATTGTTAAAGGTGTGCCTTGCAAGTCATAGGCTATTYCTGCTACTGGAACAGAAAGAAGAAAAAAGTGAGAAATGTGTCAAAGCATTTTTTTTCTTTTTAATTTTTCAGRCTATACTGAAAGATACTAACAATTGAGTAAGACCATTCTGAGAAGGAAATATTCATTTTCATTTTCAACAGCACTACATTCTGGAGGTAATTTCACTCCTTTCAATAGGACTATTTCTGGATCAAGATAAACTCAGCAGCAATGAGGAGCTGAGAAAATTCTCATTAATGCTGTGCATGGCTCTGCTAAGGGCTTCACAAAGGCACAATTCAGACTTGGATTGTGCTGCTGCTTGGGACAAGTTTAAGGATTTCACTCTAATATCARATGAAAACTCTGGCCATTTCCTCCTGTCCTGAGTAACTCTGCACACAGTGTCTCTGTTGGCAGCTCTGCTCCACAAGGGCCATGGGGCAGGAAGGGTGGAGGGATTCCAACCAGGAACCACAACCAGGATTCCAACCAGGAGCAGCAACCAGGATTCCAACCAGGAACAGCCACCAGCATGCCAAGCAGGAGCAGCAGTGCTCCAGGGTCAACGAACTCCCAGTGTTCTGCCCACATTCACAGGCATCATGAAACACCAGGAAGCAAAGATCTCCCAGACACAAACCAAGTCTTTGCTGCTTTGACTGCAACCATACAGAGGAGCAACACCATAAAAACAGAGTTTCTTTTAAATATGTGGCCTAAATGTTAAAACCCCACAGACATCCTTTATATGTAAAGTCTCTCCCTTTATGGCAGATCCTAGAATGGTTTGGGTTGGAAARGACTTTAAAGCTCATCTTGTTCCAAGCCCCTGCCATGGACATGGACATCTTCCACCAGACCAGGCTGCTCAGAGWTCCATCCAACCTTGAGCACTTCCAGGGRTGAGGCAGCCACAGCCTCTCAGGACAATCTGTTGACCTGATTTTGTTCTAATTGGACTGACCATCCTTWAGAGTGTTTGTGCCCTGCCTGTCCCACTCTCCCATGTAAAGCCCCAATGTACTTTACAGTATTAATAACAGGTAAAGACAATGAAAGCCCAACTTCATCTTGTGAATGACCATTCCAACCAAAATCACCCAAGTTAAGACTGATATTGTCTAGAAATTATCTGGCTTTGGTATAGAATCATTAGGCACCACTATGTACACTAGCATTTGAAGATGCTGATATTGCAGTTTGAGGGACYAAAACTTTGCCACTCAGTTTGAAAAGCTTAGGCAGAAAAGGAATCTGATCTTCCTGCAGCAGCTCTGAGCACAAACGAGTTCCTTAAAAGAAATACACTTTACTTTTAATGAAACCACAAGCAGTTGTAGTAATGAAAGTTCTCCTTTCAATGAAAACCAGAAGATTGTGGCAATGTATTCAGCACACACTTTTAGGTGTTTAGATTCTCCACTGTAATGGCTACAAAGCCCATTTTATTGCAGTGGATGTAAAAGGTAGGGGGGAAGCCATTTCTGATTGCTGCTCATGCTGAAATACTTCCTGTTTACTYCTCTGTATTCACAACCTCCCACCCAGCTCCTTGTCTTCAATGAAACTRAAAGAACAGAGGAGGTAAAACAGGAAACATAAACAATCCCCATCCCCAGCTGGAATGGAGCCAACCCAGRGTGAAATTTTATTCAAAGTTATTTTCCAGAACTACATTCAGTACTGTAACCCAACAACTCAGATTTAGAAGTCTCCCTTGGAATCACATTCCATCGTGTTGTATGACACACATTATTTAATTTTAGATATGCCATATACTCCTCAGTTCTGATTACAGTTACTCTACATTTTTTTACTTTGGCCACTGACATCACAGTTGGAAATCACACAGGCTTYTCAGTTCAGGAGTATTTTCTCCAAGTCTTCTATCCCCATGTAAGGGAAGTTCTCCAAATCCTTACAGATGACCATAATATAGAGCTTACAAACTGCACTATAAAAAAACCCAAAAACAAACAAAAAAAGGGAGCCAATTTAATTTTAGCTCTTCCCTTGCATCAGAGGCTCAGGAAGAAGAGGCTGTGTCCCTGCAGGGAGCCCCTGAGGCTGTCAGGGAMAGCAGCACTTACCTTGAGGATCTCTCCATCAGCATAGAGCACGTACATGGTCACCTCGATGTTCTTCTGCACACTTTTGCCACCCCTCTCAAAGTCCCCTTTCTCCAGGGTCAGGTACAGGTCATTCCGGATGTCACCTGCAGGGACAGAGGGAGCCACAGCCTTAATCCCCACAGGGACACGGGGCTGGCCCAGCTCCATTCTGCAAACCCTTCTCTGTGTTCTGCAAGACGATGGCTGATGCCCAAACCATTCCAAGCAGCAAGTTAATTGTTAATAAGGATGAACAGTTTAATATCAGTGCATCAAACCAGACCGTTGTTAGTAATGCCTTTAATAATGGGAACTCACAATCAATACTGGCTTTAATTGTGTAAGTGGGGAGGGAAAAAAGCCTCTGACTGCTATGCTGTGCCTTGTTACTGAGCTGGAAGTGGCAGGCTGGGCCTGACAAAACATCCTTAGCTTCAGACTTTCCTAGTTCCAATATATTTCAGGAAAAATAAGTATTTTTGTGATGATCAGAATAACATTATGTACAGTTAGCCTTTCAAGCATCTTCTATATTATCATAATTTCCTTTTATCGTAACAACAAAATAAAAGCAGCCTTTTTGGGAAGCTGATCACAATTCAGTTCAGATGGATTAGGAAGGATTTATAAATGTAACTTGCTAGATTTCTGGCTGGCCTCTGGTATCCATATGCATGGCTATATGAAAGCAGGCACCATGGRCACTTGCCAGCTTCTCACTACGTCATGTTCAGGAGCTTTCAGACCAAATTACTACATTCAGAAATAGAAATGCTTGTGTCTCAGCATCTTGTTATCCTGAATTTCACTGACTCCAGCCCACTTGGTTTGGTTTTATTTTAGAATCTGATTTGGGAAACCGCTTTCAAAACTAAGGTGGTAATTTCTAAGGCCTCCACCAAAAGGACAGCAGGTAACACCTATTCTTCTGTAAGATTTGGTTACTGTCACCATTTTATGAGGTGTTAATTTTATTAAGTTCACACTTAACATTTCTTTTTATCTATTTACCAGAAAGGCAAACATACTAAAGGGCAATATATCAAAATACACCAAAAAAACCCCATAAAAACCCCCCAAAAACCCCAAACCAAAACAAAACAACAAAAAAAGACCCACTTAAAACCCTTTCAAGGCCAATATTTTGTTATCAGCCCCAAGACACTAAATAACAAAGYAATGGAACAAAGAGGAGGCTCCTTCAATGTCTGACTTCTTCCAYTTGGAGAAGCTGATGCAGTTAAGTCTCTCTATTAATCAGAGGCACAGTGAAAAAGGCAGCATTTGCTTTCAGGCACTGAGGGATATCCTTTTGTGTCCCTCAAAGCAGCACTTCCAATTCTTCCTGAAGTCTAAAACCCCACAGAACTTGTTCCTTAATCTACTGGAGGGACAAACAATAGAAGCTTTCAGTCCTGCCTTTGCCTTCAATTTTATTTCTGGAGATAAGTACAACTCTCTGAGCATGGAAAATCCAGCTCTGTGGCWGCCACTCAGTGCTTCCCAGCAGGAACTGTCTGTGAATGGGAATCTGTGAGCAGGATGTGCTCCTTTCTCCAGGAGCCTCTCTCTGCTGCAGGGTCAGAGCTGGGAACTCCTCCCAGGCACAGCCTGAGCTGCCAGGGCCATCAACAGGGAAAAGAGGACAGCAAGGGCTTGGTGAAAGAGCTCAGATATTGGATCTGGTTTGGCTCATCAAAGCACAGCATCAAATCCATGGGCCACAATAGAGAGAATTATCTTAGGGTTCAAAGTCAAGCTGAGATATCTCTATCYTGATTATTGGGATATCAAGGAAATACAAAATTCATCACAAAATATGATTTAAATTGGGCCTTCTGTTTTGAAAATGCTCCTGCTTAACAGACTCCATCCCTTTTTCTCAGCAGTTTATGCAATTAGGAAAAAAGTTTCAATTTSTATGCTGTAAATCTTAATAGAAATTAATTGTACACACTATAATTAGCATTTAAGAGCTCCCTACTTATGACCTCTTTTCTGGAAGGCAGTCTGGCTACACAAAGTCCAATGTCAGACAGCAAATCATTTTCCAGCCTAAATTAAAGGCAGCATTTAGTTATATATAGCAYCTTATCTGCTATTAAGCTTAACAGGAGGGATATTACTCCACTAATTAAAAATAAAAAGCCTTTGGGGTGGGGTGTAGAGGGATCTTAAAACCAGTGGATTTGCACAAAAATTAAGGAAAAAGACAGGAAAAAGTAGGGAAATATAACAGTGCATCTTGTCTTGTAAAAATAGTCTACTGGATCTTGAAAAAATACAAAAGGTCACTACATAAGTAAAAATAGCAAATAAATGTATCTAACAAAGACAAAAAGCATTTAACCATCAGGTAGGGTGATTATTTTGGTGACAATTCCTACAAGGAGCAATCTCCTTTTCTTACAGATCAGTTGACCTGAGGCCTCACAAGGCTTTAGTTTTTCTCTTCTGCTCATGGTTTAGAGGGATTTGAGCTGTGACACCCCAATGGGCAGCACAGAGCAAATGCTGGAGCACAGAGCAGCTGATTGCAGTCTCTGCTCTGAGTGTGGAGGGCAGAGACACAGCTCAGTGCCACCCTGGGCACACAGGGACAGCACCAGGTGGCACCACAGGAGCCCCAGTGACAGTGACATGCCAGGGCAGGGACCTGGGCACACAGCTTGGCTGGATTCATCCCATTGCAGAGACACAGAGAGAAATCATGGACTTGTTTAAGATGTCAGACCTTTCATCTGCACAAACAGCCCTGTGCTTGTGACAGCAAATCCTGCATTTTGGGGCAGAACCAGGCTGGTACCTCAGCTTGGAGCACAGAGCCCTTCCCAGACAGCAGCACARAGCAAAAWTCTGKGTGAGCTGMGACCTCCCAGCATCAGAACAGGAAYAAAAAGTGCTACAAGGCCAGTGGGCCACAGGGATTTATAGAGCAAAGCCTGCTGATGTCATTTTAAGCTGAGGTCTCTGTGCTGGATTTCTGTCAAGGATGAACTGAAAACCTCACCAGAGTTTTCAGAARGGGATTTGTTTCAAAGCCCATCTCTCTACAATTGCTTTTTTGTTAAAAACAAAAGTAAACTTCTTTTTAGCATAATCCATGCACTTTTTATACACATAGTTACTGACATTAATTCCATATCAAATGCCTTGAAAGAGTATTTTCCMTGATAATATTTAAAAATCATTTTCTCATGTGTTATGGGGCTCTTCCTTTATCAACTCCCTTCACCTTTATTGGGGTTTTGTTTGTCTGTTTTAACCCATTTACAAAGCCCAATGTCCAACATACAGTTGTTTAAATTATAAATCATAAATTATAGCTTGGGGAGGTTCACTTGTATTGAAAGGAAATCCTTTCTCATATCACCTGAAACTGTTTTAATGGTAATGGGGACAAAAAGGAGTGGTGGAAAAGGCTACATGAGCCAAATATTGATTTTGCATTTGCAGTATAAAGGAATGGACTGGAAGACTGCCAAATAATTTTTTACAATTTTCAAAACTTAATAACCTGAAGCAGCCCCAGAGCCACTCCTTGTCTGGTCTCCAGCAGAAGAAATGGGAGTTTATCCTGCAGTTTTTCCACTGGAAGATTGACAAATAACAAACAGTTCTTTGTACTGCAAAATAGTAACAATTTACAGGAACTGTCTGCATTCAATCCAACAATTTTTRTTCAGGGATCCTAAAGATTTTGGCCACTGAAGACAGGAATGGTCCCTGTTTTGTGCAGAAGAATACTSTATCAAAAAAGGGTACATAATTCACAGAAGCTTCTGCAGGAGAAAGGAGACACAAATTTCTGATCACTCAATTCTAACAACTTCTTTTTCTGAGCTGTCAATKTTTTGTGACTTTGTGACATGTAATATATCCCTGCAAGCTGGGGAAAAGTGGCAGATCCCACAAATCTGTGTGTGTAACTAAGTAAAATAGCTAATTATCCAGAGAATATGGGATGTTTTAAGGTGAAAGTTTAGTCTTTCACAATTTAGGCAGCCAATGGAATAAAAATCAGAATATTAGTGTTTAGGTCTTTTTTTATGAAATTGTGAGCTGGTTCTATTCACTCAGGGCCCCACATGTGATGCACTGTCTGCTGGACTCTAACACTCCTGGCTTTGGCATCTCTTCAAAAAGAGTGGCATTTCACAGAAGAGTGAATGGGCAGAAAAGASAATCAGATTATCTTCCACAAGGGATTCTGAAGAAAGGCCAAACCTGTGCATTTATGTTCCATGTAGAAATGAACAACCAGAGCAAATCAGCAGCACCCCACTGACCTGAACCCAGTTCACACTGAGCACTTGGGCCAGCAAGGAAGAGCTTTGAAGCAAATCATAAATAGTGTAGAGGATTTCTGTCCCTGTGCACTGTTATCACATGTTCTGGCTATATCTGTGTGAGCTCCTTGCAGGGGAACTGCTCTGCTTCCTGCCTGACTCTCTCATTATCCTGGGCATTCCCTCTCTGGGGGGCTCTKCCCTGGAAGCTGCTGCTTTGGAGGGGGGCAGTGATGGGTCCCTGAYCCCAAACAGCACAACTCCAGCCTCACCTGGAGCTGCAGCTGCCTCCAGAGCAAACTCACAGCTGCCTGTGAAGGACTGCAGCATGGCTGGCAGGAGCAGCTCTGTGCTCATCACATCACTCCTCCAAAGCAAAGGGACAAGCTGGCCAAGGCTCAGTGGAAGGGTCTCCAGCAGCCCTGTGCTGCTCTCTGGCTGCCCCTCAGGGCTTGGTCACAGCCTCATCCTCCCACTGTGTGATTTCCCTGTCTCTAACAGTGACATCCCTGTGACATCCTGTGGAGCCTCTCCATATTCCCACTGCAGTCCTGCCACAGTGCCACACTCTGGGGACCACATCCCATCCATTTCAGCWGCTCATTTCTCTGTCCCTTCAGCAGCCAGGCACCAGGGCTTTTTTCAGGCCTATGTTCTTGAAATAGCTACAGTGAGCAACTCTTACCATAATTGTGAGCAATMTTACAGCAGCAAGGGGAAACAAAGCTTTTATCTGCTGCCTCTATGGCAAATTAAATTAGGGTTTTTTTCTCTAAAGAGAACATTATGCAAGTTTAACTCTGTGCTTCTCCAGATTTCACTGAGCAGAACACAATTGTTTCAAAGAAAAGGGACAAGCAATACTTATTAGGTTATTTGTTACCCATTGTTTGGCTTCTATGTATAGAAAATAATTTATACAATGCCCTGATTTCCTTGGAATAGTTGCCTTTCAGTAGTAGGAAGTTGTTATTTAATGCTTTTTGTCTCCTCCAACTTTCCATTTCCACAAGTTTATTTATGACAATACTTTTTATGCTCCCTGTAGACACTTTTTGTTGATAATTATTACATAATTATGTATTTTGGTCTCATTAACACTCTTGCCACGAACATTCTGAGAATAGCTGATGGATTTTACCTTGTCCTTTCCTCAATGTATTTTTGCCACGACTTTGTGCTCACTGACTGAACAGATGCTGAGATGTTTCTCACCTGTTTCTCACTGATTCACCTGCCACAGTTACTAAATTTGCCTTGACCCTGTGGTATGAGGAGAGACAAAGCCTCCACCTCCCTGTCACCAGAGTTTCCCTGGGATGTTATGAGTCGCTGTCTATCAATCCCAACATTCCATGGAAGGTGTGAAAATGGAAAAAAAGCAAGCAAAAAGCAGACATTACACAGAAAAGCAGAAACTTACACCCAACAATCTTCATCTCTGCATCAGAAACAAAGGGGAGGGAATAAAGGGAAAGGAACAGGAGAAGAAGCCAGGAAATTAAGACAAGGAGAGAGAAAAAAGAGAAAGAAACATCACTCACGAGTTGGAGATGAAGCATGCACTTTTCATCAGAGGATCAAAGGGACAGACAGAATACTTCTCAGCACATGGGCAAGGGGAGGGTGTCCTTGGGGGACTGACAAACACCAAGCCTGTGCCACAGACTGCTGCACAGCAAGTGCTGCACAAAGCCCAGCTGCAACCCCCAAGCAGCAGCACAGGCCTCACTGCTCKCAGCTCTGGGAAAGGTAACACTGCAGGACAGATGCATGGCCTGAAACCCAGGAGCAATTTAGAACAGGAATTWAAAAAAAAAACCCAAACCACAAATGAACAAAACCCCACCATAACTTCTTCAGGAGGCTGGTTTGACTGAATCCCCTGTAGTTTTGCCAAAAAAGATAACTGAAGTGTTTATGATGCTCTTGTCAGATCACAACACAGAGGAAAAAATACATTTTATCTTTACAAAAGGAGGAAGGGTTGTTTTGTAGAATGTTAAGCTTGTTCTGCATAACCATGCAAGATACAAACCCATAAAGACCAGTTTCACTTTGTTTCTCAATGATGACCAGCTACCACTGATGTGCTGCTATCTGAGGGACAGAAAAAGAGGGCTTGTACAGGGAACTAATGCTACAGTTTAGAAAACAAAAAGGGATAGGAGAACAGTGATGAGACACAGCTACAGAATTTTAATAGTTAAGAAGTGCACAGGTGAAAGGATTTCCTGTTAAAAAAGAAAATGAAAACGTTCAAACCTGTGACAAAAAAAATTAAGTTGAAATGCTATAACTATTCACTTTTTAAAAAACAGATTTCTTGGTTCAGCAGAATGATCACTGCTTTTTTTAAAAGTACCAGGCAACATTGCCTTTATTAATTTATTCACAAAAACCATTTTACACTGTCCTGAAAAATCTGTATCCACTTGCAWAATACAAGTCATGAACTTTCTGTGCTGTTTTCTGGAAGAGGAAAGCCTGTGTTTTAATGCCAAAGAGTTCAGAAGCAAAGCAAGGAAGAGCTGGTTTGACAAAGACTGTTAAAGCAGCAGACATGGCTGAGAACTGCTAATGTGCATGACAGGCTTCAGTCTTTGGTTGGGGGTTTTTTGTTCCTTTTTTTTGGTCTTGTGTGTCCCCAGTGAATTATTTTTCAACTCCAGACAATACTCATGGAGCTAAGGAAGAATGTTTGATCCTGGCTGTAGAAACACAAGCACAAAGTCATTGACAGACATTCCTTGCTCATGTGGCTGGGCTAATCCACCTGAAAGGTAAATGCCAACCCCAACTGGATCTGCTGTTTTAAAAGCAAACAGGCAAATACCTGCTGTCACTTGAGTACATCAAACATCCTTTGATTTCCAAATAACCCTGATCAGCAAATACACTGAACACTGCTTGCTGCATCAGTGGAGTTCCATTACATTTCAATCTCTCATTTCCCAGAGATTTCATTATTCTGGRGAATACCCAAGATAGTGAAAGCCTTTGTTTGGAGCCCCATTCATGACTATCCCTCTCTTCACAGCTCCTCTCTACTCTGGCAGTGTCCTCATTTATCACTACAGTGAAAGTTCATTCACCCTTCCTCAGCTGCTTTGCTTTTCTCACTTGCTGTTTACAGACATGTACAAACTGCCTTTCCTCACAAACAGAATCATTATTCTTACAATGCCCAAAGCTTTGCATCTAAACTCAATGTATGCAAACCACTTGTAGCACACCTGGAATCAAGAAGTTCTGTGCCCACACCCTCTAGAGAGGCAGGAAGCATTCAATAGCAAAATGGTGATCCTTTCACACATTTATTTCTATCAATCAGCATTTTGAGCATATATATATACATATGTGTGTATATAAATATGTATATGAGTCCAATTCCAAACAGGTTATCACCTTAAAAACCCAAGTGTCTCCTCCAAAAAGAACTGTGGTTCTCACAAAGAGAATCTGCAAATTTGGATTAGCTGCAATGAACAGAGAATTTTAAAAGCTTAGGGCAGGAGTACTTTTTGTATGAGCACTGCTGAGCTGTTTGCTCAAGCCCTGGCCCAAAGCCTTGCCAAAGCAGCAAATACAGGGGACACACTGTGCTCTTTCCAGAGGGGCCAGGGCCCAGAAAACAAAAACAAAAAATTACTCAGGGGAACACTGAGGACACGAAGCTGTTCCTTCAGCTTCAGTGGCCTGAAGCACCTGAGGTACAGCTTTATSCACAGAAATGGAGGATCAAGCAGTAAGTCTTGCAGGAGAATCAATTCCCTTGCACAGGTGTGTAAATGTGACACATCCAGCTGTGATCTCAATGACAGATCACCTTGCAGCTGCTGTGTGTGTACATCAGCCTGCAGTAATTCATCTTTTCCTTATTTGATWGCTTTGGGTTATGCCTGGAACTGCTATAAGAGATCTGAGAACCAAAATTTATAATTGGCTTTATAGCCCACATCCCCTGCTGCTCTGTTACCACCATTTTCAAGCTCATTAGTAAATGAACAACACATGTTGTTCTAAATCCTTTGACTCTTTAGTTTCTAGAAATGCTTCCCACCTACTCCCTATTGTATTGTGGTTTCTGAAGAGCTTCCATAAGGAGGCTACAGCTACTTCTGGTACTGATGTCTCACTGCAGCCTTTTGAGTAATAAAACCTGATCTTTTCCCATTATGCTTTCACCAAATCTCCCATGCCTGTAAAAGTCATCCTTCAGCTTGCTCATCACAGCAATGAATAGTTCAAATGCTACTAATTAGCAAACCTTTTCTTACCCMATTGCAAAAGTCAAGCCACTCTAACACCAGATTTGTTGTGGTTGCATGACTGCCCACATTCTGGGCTCTTCTCTAAATGAACTCTTGGCTGTGCTGGGGCTGCCAAGCCAAGGAGCATCTCCAGCTGCTGCTCCAGAGGTGAGGAGCAGAGGGAGCACAGCAGGGCTGCAGCCAAAACAGTGCATGGAGCAGCTGCTCTGTGAGGCCAGAGGGAAAACCCAACCAGGCCTGCACCTTCTCTGCTTCTCCTTGCAAAAGGATCACATCAACTCAAAAACATCAGGGTTGCAAAGTGGAAGCTCATTTTTTCCAGGATTTGGATTGTTGGGAAGAAGTTTCATGCATTGAAAARGAAGCATCTCTGTGCTGAGTGTACAAGAGGGACATTAACTGCCAGGGGCTGTGGGGAATATCAGCACAATCTTCCCASATCCCCTTCTATCCACATGATCTTAACACCTTCTGTCACTGTAATCTCTGCTCCTGACAAGCATCTGCCTCCCCAAATCTGGCATTTACTGATAAATAATAGCATTAATATTATTAYAAATTACTGATAAATACCAATAAATAATAATTTACTGATAAATAAGACAACTCTGTTACRAATCTCACTCAAGTAAAGTGCCCATCCCAGCTGCATTTGATTGGGAGAGTATGAGAAAAGAATGAGCAGTATTTTCAGCTTGGAGCTGCTCTGTTTACCTGGCATTATCACATCAGGAAATCCCAGCTTCCTGGTGACTGAAACACCTCTGTTAAAGATCATGGGGTTTTCCCTTCGGATCTGCTCCATGTCACCACGAAGGAGCTGAAGAGATATTATAAGTCCTGGAAAAAACCAAAGAGGTTCATTGTTTCTGACTAAGAATTAGATTCTGTGTGTACAAAGCATGCAGGTAAACTAATGTTTTGCTCCACAGTTAATTTAATACAATATATAAACACAGAGTTCTTTTCTCCCTTGGAGTAATTGAAAATTGAAATGGAGGAAGCAAAACTGTTATAAGGAATCAATTAAGAACACAGAATGATATTAAAAAACAACTCCTAACAATCAGAATACTTAATTTTGCAGACATGTCCCAGGCTACAGAAAGCACTTCCATTATTTCTGTTCTTCACATGGGGCAGGTTAGGACACATGCATGAGCAATGCCACTGTCTGAGGGACCACCAACCACACAAAGCTCTGGAACATCTCTGAAGTGCCTTTAAACCTGCTTTATACCATGAAAAAACCTTAAATCTCAAAATGTGTCTGTTCCATTCATTTCTTTCACCGCTTCATGGAGGGATGTTGAATTTAATGAAATTCCCAGAGAATTTATGAATTAATTAAATTCTCAACATGTTTCAGGAGTGCCAACTGGCCAAGCTGACTTCAGCAACCAGCTCTGCTGTTCAGTGAACAGCTGGACCAGGAATAATTACACACTTAATCTCAGTCCAGCTGTTTTCTCTACTTGCTTTTAACTTCTAATATAGGAGAGTGTGTACTGGTAAAATTATGAAGTCCAGCATTACCATACCAAAAAAATACCAGGACTGAGCTCAGCCATTCAAGCCAGTCCAATCTCACCTGCTGATCACATCACCAGCTCCACATATCCATGAGAATTACCTGCACAGGGCAACTTTCCACATTCTTTATCTCCTTCAGTGTCACTTGGTCAGGAGTTCTTTCTGTCCTCTCTGTTCACAGCCCAGAACAACACACACCAAACCAAACCCTGCCTTGGATGCACATTTTTGCATGAGCCATTCCAAGTCCTGCTCTTCCCTAAGCTCAGTATCTGGGCTTTGTGACCAATATTTAGTCACCATTTTCTCAGACAAGTTTCCAGGGGAACAAAACCAGGAGCATTGTGTACCTCCCACCCACTTCCTGCCTTCTCCCCTTGMAATCATTTTCAAGCCTGCTGTTGGGCTTCAGCCAAATCTGGCAGATAAGTAGAYAGCCAGATTACATGAAGATTGTACAAATTCAGTGAATACTGGGAGTTGGGATGAAAAAAATGAGCATAAACCCTTAACATGAAGGGAAAGGGAGGCCAACCAGSCAGCTGGACAGTCAGCATGTATGTACTGAAGAGCTGCCAACACATGGACATGCARCTGCCCAGCTGGGTAGGCAGAGAGCACTGCAGGGAAAACAGGCTCTGAAACCAAGGAAAAATCCAAACCCTTTGAATATCATGTATTCTGTGTGTACAGAAGGTTTCACAGCACACAAGAGACACATGTTCATTASAAATCAGCCTTGATTATTTTTGCCACTTCCAGGAAAATTTGTTCATTTTATATCCTTGTTTGTTATTAAAAACAAAGCAATGAAAGTAAATGTTAAAGATTCCAGTGTAAAAGGACTGCAGCAAATTTGGAAGTTCAGACAAGTTGCTCAAGYTTTCAAAGGTATAAAGAATTTAGGAAGATCTTTTAATGATGACTAGTGGATAACTWTAACTGTAACAGTAGGAGCAGCAGGGAATGAAACCAGCTCTACACACAGTARAATTCCAAACCTGCAAAATGTTTTATTTGCTTATTGTTGTGCTTAATCTCTTCTGTGGGAGTGTGCACTGCATATTCCACTACAGTGTCTCAATATGCAAACAAGCCAAATTAAGACAAATTCAGTATTTGGACACCACCATGATTCAGGCACTTGGTAATGAATGCAGAACTGGCTGTAATGAAGCTGAACTGTTTCCTATCAGCTGCTTCATTTGGAATGGGAGAGCAGTGATATCTCTGAATTAGCAACTCCAGACATCATTACAAGAGGTAAACAGATAAGACAGGATTTACTTTCCCTATTTATCTGTCATTAGCTACGAAAGGAAAACCTCCCATCTCAGTGAATTTCTCTGCTACAAATCATCAGCTGTTTGCTGAAGGAGATGCTCAGCTGCTGCTCACACACAGCACACAAGGAGGGATTTACCATAGTTGGAGCTGGGGGCTGTGTATTTGGTGCTGGACTTGCGGATGATGTTTTCATGGATCTGGCACCACTCGTTCTCATTGTTACACCTGAAAGAAAAGARCACTCATTCAAGTGAAATGCTTTCTGCTGAACCATCTCACAACACCACAGTCAACTCTGCTGGAGAGGTAATATGAGAGCTTGTAGGGTTTGGATGAATGAGAGAAATACCACATAACTCTTATTTTAAAAAGTGGAAGGAAATAAAATATTCTCTAAGAGTGATGTCCTTTCAATGGGCACTTTGGAGCTGGTGGTGACTCTTCTGTCAGCAAAGCCATGGTTGTACTCTGAATGATGATGGCAGAATGAAGAAAGCTCTGGACATTCTTAGTTCTGTCATGTAGAAAATGAGTGCTTCTGTTCAGGATCCAAAGCACAACATGCAGGAATTGAGGTGCCACTGAGACAGGAACCAAGGAAACCAGCGCCACGTTCTGAGGCCACAGGCCACTGTCCCACAGSATGGGAGAGACCTCAGATGGGGAGGGAAAGGCAGAGAAATGAAGGGACCCTTCTTTAGCAAGCTTTTACATGAAAGATGAGCCAGATAATCTTCTCTCATGTGAGAAAACAGCACCTTTACCACAAACAGTGCTACTGGTTAAAAAGAAAAGAAAAGCAGAATGTTGCTCAAGACCAACTGCATTTTAAATACATCTGTGCTTTATTTAAACCACGACAGYAAGATTCAATGATTCCCCATGAAGTCAGCAATTTTTAACTCAGCAGCAATAGTGAATCTCATTTCTCCTGAAAAGCAATCAAATTAAACAATTTAATTAAACTTCTGTCCTATTGACTCTTAAAGGTTAGGAAAAAAAAACCCAAACTAATACTCCAAGCTTTCAGCTCCTAGGAGTTTTGAGAAATAGATCACTTTGGAAAACTTCTCCAAGGATATCACCATTTTTTCCCTGACAACAGGTTAGCACAGGCAGGGTAATACCCACACCAGCTCCTGTGAAGACAGTGGGGATGTTTTTGTTTGCTGCACTACGGAACTGAAGAACAGCATGGCAGAAGGAATTCAGGCTATCTACAAGTAGAGCTGGTGATTTCCTACAGCTTCAGCCTGGCAAAACCATGCGCTGCCAAGAACAATGAAGTAACCCCCAAAACCTGTGATGGCACAATTACTGACACCCCCAAATGTTCTAAGAAAACAGCAAAAGGAACAGAGACAACCTGGAAGAAATGAAATACACAGARCATTTCACTTGCTCTACCACCTCCTGTAAGTCCCTCCTGGGAGGAGACACCAGTTCCCACAGAGCCACACAAGGCAGATCAACATGAAGTGACCTAGCAGAACTTCACAGGATGGTAAATGGACTGTATTTGCACTCCCCAAAACAATCCCCCAAAACCAAAACACAACAGAGCTAAGGCATTAATGAGAGTTCAAACCCCCTGCCAATAATTGTGGTGTTGTGTGCTAATTCAGCACTCCTCAAGAAAAAATAAAAACTATCTTCACACTGTCAACACATTAAAAGTCATTTATCCTACTCCAAATAATATTCCCCTAAAAGTAGAGAGAGAACCTGTAGCACAAACTCTATACCATTCTCCCTCCTCACAGTTACAAACAAATGTCTAACCTATGGTGACTTTTTATGGAGTGCAAGCTAAAATAGGTTTCAGCCTTCCAATGATTTATGCCTCCAAATTAACCTGCAACCAAGTTATCCCACAATCAGCTGTTAAGGCAGCTTAAAGCCAGTTTTGTACCAAGTGCCAGTGGAAGCTGCACTTTGCATTTCCTGAGTGCCAGGAAGGAAAATCTCCCAGSTTTGCCAGGCTGGCCTGGAAACACTTGGAATGTGCCTTACTGTGCTCACATTTTACTTGTCCAAATACTGAGCATATAAAAGAATCTATTTCTGCTTTAAATAAGAATTTTCTCCTGAGCCATCCATCATGTTTGAGGCTGGCTGGTTGTGCAGCAAGTGCACATTTGGAATGTTTTCCATCTCACAGCAGCCCTGGTGTCAGCAGCTGGGGACAGCAATGGGATGTGAGCTCTGCTCCAGCTGGGCAAACAGCAACCATGGAACAGCAAAAGGGAAAGGCAGGCAGGCATTAATGGGTAAGAATTTTAACATCTAAGGCTGGAGGAGGAGGAAAAAAAATTGAAAGAAAATAGGACAGAAAAAAAGAAACAGAAAAAGTGAATATGGAAGAGAAATGCATGAAGTTTTCAGGGGAATTGTAAGATGGACATAGACAGTAACGTTCAATAAGCAAAAAATTTCACTAAAGATAAAAATTAATTCAAAATATTAAGTCAACTTATTTCAAACAAAATGGACTGAGAATTTAACTTCCATYTCCCTTCTAAATTATTTTGCATATATATTAGAATAATAAAAGTAAACCTTTATGCTTTTGCATAATGAGCTTATAACTACAGCTCTGGTACTCTATCCTCTTAGGGAGATTTTAACATGACTGTGGGATTAACAAAAAGGAAAATCTCAATTGTGAGAAAAAATATTTTTCAGACATAAATCTTTAACAATAATAAGGCAAGCTGAGAAAGCTTGGTGAAGTAAATTGATTTTTTCCCCCCTCCCATCAGCATTCTCTTGAGGATTCAGCAGAAGTCTCCATTGACAGACCATGTATTTGTTTCAGCCTGTGTTAGGTTTTCAGTCACTCAAATTTTTTCCAGCTTCTCCCTGTGAAAAGGCTTTTCTRGCTGCCTCATTTGTGGCACATACTGTATAAAAGAAATGCTTTTTACTCCTCCTTGAAAAATACAAATACACCTCTCTCCTTATTTCATCTTTATGGTGTTTTGGAGTTGGCCTGAGGCATTTGAACAGTAATCAAAATGAGAGCAGCAGGTAAGAAAATCAGTTCAGGSCTCTTTAAGCACTCATATTCAATTTTAAACTTGCAAAGGACAAAACCCTGTCATTTCAATTGCAGCCTATGAACACAAAAAGGCAGGTTAGCTAAAGGAATGTGCAAAGAGAAGATGCAAGAGACAAACCTGTGAAAACTCTGTCATGAAAGACCAACAGTTAYCAAAGCTGCAGAGGGGATGAGCTGATGCCCCTCAGATATAYCCATGTTCCCTCCTGAATATTTCTGCTGGAGCTTTACACAGAACACTGCAAACAGCAGCAACATRAAAGAATGATGTGCAAGCCTTGTAACAGCCCAGGAGAGTGATAATAGTGATAAGGAATTCCAAACATCTGATTCCAGAGCTGAATTCAGCCAGGGGCTCTCCCTGCCCACGTGAGGATCAACTGCTGCACATCTGCTGAGGAATTTGGGCAAAAGCTGTTGGTGCTCTGGGTGCTGTGAAGGGAATCCACATTAACAAAACACTGCAGATTAGCAGGAAGAAAAGGGAAGCTCTGTATGCTGTGATTTTTATTTCATCACTGTACCAAGACTTGTTCTGAAGGGCTGTGTGACTCCACTTGTACTGACAAAGTCCAGAGTTTCAACAAGCTTTTTCTGTTCTATTTTTCAGAAGCTAAAGAGGCATTAAATGGGCRACAAAACAGAAATCTAATAATCAGAATGTTCCATTGCTGTAAACAYTCAAAGTGTTGCAGTTGCAACCCATTAACACCACATCTACAATAGAACCATACAGCCAAAACCCACCGGTCTGAGATAAGCTGAAACTCATGTGACAAAAGGCCAAGGCTGGCCAGATTCTACTGACAGAGAGAAGAAAAATGACCATTTTCTTCCTTATAATTTGATGGTTTTGCTATAATTTTCATAACTTTTGGCAAAGGAAGAATGAAAGACTCTGAGAGACTTTTGTTTGGACTTAAGAGATTTCTAATGTATGAAGAGACATCCAAGAATCTTCAGTGAACAGTAAGACATTTTTTCATTTAGTTTTCCTTGGAGGTCACATTTTCTGCTGCTGAATGCACTTCTCAAAGAATGACAAAGTTCCATAACCCACCAAATTATCTTATTACTGTCAATAGTGGCCACAGACCACAAAGCAGTGTCAGCTGTGCCTCAGCCCATCTGCAAAGCAGATCTTGCCAGTATTTATCCTCATTGACAAGGGATTTAAATATTCCCTGCAGTCTCCAGACAGTTTGTCTGTGGCCTCTTTATTACAACTGTGAGACCACATTTCATAATAAGGATTTGTTAGTTCAAAGTTCAAAATCCCAAATAACTGAAGACAGATCCCTGCTCAGAAAACGTTGATTTGTTTTGAGAATTTTGGTCACACACTGTTGACTTCAGTTGTTTYCTACTTCTTTTGTTGGTTACCATGAGTGGTAAGGAATAGCAGATGAGCCTTGAGTTATTTTTCCCTTCATCAGATGCAATGCAGCACATTTCTTTGGGTTTGAGCTCAGCAGATTTTAAATAATTCACATTAATAAAAGAGCAGCTTTGCAAGTCACACAGATTTGGGCAATATTCAATAACTTCTGAAGCATTTCACACACCTGAAACATCTCTGGATAACATCCATCAGTTTCTATGAACTGCTGCAAAGACAGAGAAGCAAAAACCTTCCTTCTAGGAGTTACTCACGTGTAAACTTTGAGCACAAAGTCCTTCTCCTCCTTGATTTCTGAGAGGGACTGGAGCACATCCATGATGCTGAGCACGGCACAGCCGTAGGGGCGCCGGTAGTGCAGGTGGGGGGGCCCTTTCTTGGAGTCATTGAGCAGCATTCGGCCTGAGGGAAGGGAACGGAGCCGTCAGGGAGGGACACGGAGCCGCACCCTGCCTCGGTGTCACCGCCCCTCGGGAACCCACAGCAGGGACAGAGAGCTCCGGGCTGCGGGCTGAGCTCCTGCGTGGCCTGGAGGAGCTGCTTCCCCCAGCCCCAGGGATGCTGAGCAGCACTGGCACAGCACCAGGGCTGCCTCTGCATCATGGCCCTCTGCAGGAGCCTGGGGACAGCTCTGGGAGGGGACACAGCCGGGACAGCTGCCCCACGCTGGCCCAAGGGATGTCCCACAGCACAGGGCAGTGAAAGGGCAAGGAGGAGTGGGGACATTTGTCACTGGGAGGTTTGGCTCTATGCACACTGAGGATTCCTGGACAATGGCTGGACATCAACAGTTGACTGAAAGCAGAGAATGAATCTTTKGTTTTCCTCTGCTTCTGCTCATGGCCTTTGCTTAATCAGACTGCCTTTATTTTCACCCATAAACTCCCTTCCATCTCATTKCCCCCCACCCCATCCTGCTGATGAGGGGAGTGTCAGAGAGGCTTGGAGGGCACCTGCTGCCAACTCACCACAGCTTTTCACTSCTAAACTTTCCAAAGCCAGAGGTGCATTTGAACCCACATCACTCAGCCAAGAACAGTCAAGGGCAGAGTGAAAAGCATCATGTCTGGCCAGCTCTGATTTGCAGCTCCATGACACATATTTGCATCCAGCTGGGCTGACTACAAATCATCTGTGGATGAGCCAAGCATATGGCTTGTCCTCACCAGCCTGACCCACACAGAGTCACTCTGCTCCTTCCTTAGAGTGAGCTATTTGCACAAATTCTCATTTTATTCAACTGCTTTAAGGGAATGCATTATAWATTGTATATAATATATGTAATATAACATATTGGCTGTTTATTATGTTTGGATGGATCCTTCTTGGAGCACAAGAAGKAGAATTCTGAGGTACAAAGCTGCTCTGTAATTAACTTCCTATTATTGAGGAGGCTTTAAATAGAGCAAATGATGCCAAGGCCAGAAAAATCACTGTGATAATTGAAGTGAACTTGTAACATTACACATAATAATTTGTGCAGCCCTTGCATCAAGGTTAATACAGCATCATTCTCCAAGCTTCATTTTCTACAAGCTTTTCTACAAGCCTCAAGTGATAACAGAGCAATTCTGACGTGTAGGCTCTYATGACATGGGAAGTCAGATAATGAAACCTGGACCTCTCTGACACATYTGTGTCTCTGAAGGCACAGTGCCACTCCCAGGACAACACACAGAGCTCTGCTCAGAGCTGCTGCACTTCCCAAAAGGTGTCTGTGCCTGCTAATGGGTGTGAGCAGTGACTGGGCTGGCAACAGGCTTGAAAACCCTTTCCTTGCAGACTGCCTGGCCATTCTGCAGTCATCTGGAACACACCAATGGCACTGCATTACTCACTTGTTTATAACAATGCAGCTGAGGAAACTGTCTCTGCTGCTCCTACTGTTCACAATTTAGGCCTAATATTTAAAATAAATTATACTTAACACAGGTAAAATATGTACTTGCACCWCAGACTCCTACAGCAGCAAACAAATCTTGATATCTATTTGTCTAACAGCCTCTGATTTACTCCATGTGCAYGGTCAGACATGCTGATGTCCTGCCCTGTAACCCAGCTGTAAAAAGATCTCATCTGAAATTTTTAAACATGAAACAAAAATTCTTTTTAGCTTGTCCCTCTTCTGTAGATGAGGTGTTCAATCAAAAATTCTGTTTTAGAGCAGAAAAACAAAATCACTGKTAAAGAGTCATCAGTAACTTTCTAACACTTAGCTCCATATGGTCTGAATGTCAATCAGTCTATGACTGAGTTCTCTAAATGTATAAATCATTATGAAGTCAGCTAATTAAAACATACACTTAAAAATATTCCAAGAGCTCTGTTTATTACATATATTTCTACTAAATCATACTGTACCTATTCGGATTACATGGGCAACTATGTACAAATCCCTCTTCATGTCCTTGCTGCTGAGATCCTGAAAGATTGCAAAAAAGAGAGACATTCCAACATCAGTGCCTGCAACTATAAATGKGGATGAAAACTCTGAAATCCCATGTTACAAAAAAGCAGGTCAAGACTTTTAAAAATTAGCTTGAAGGAAAACCAAACGATAGGAAAAGGAGAACCTACAGAAGAGTAAAGGGAAAGTTGAAGTTAATGAAGACAAGTAAGTGCTATTGACTCTGAGAAAAATTTAAAAACAAAGAAATAAGAAAATACACATAGGACACTTYTCAATAATTCATTACTGCAGCATTTTGCATTCACATGTCAGAAGCCACCTKAATTGCAATGTCCTTGGTATGCTGTAGTTTTCACTGATAACTTCATAAACAAACAGCAACTTCTGAGATATTCCTCCTGCTTTTTTATTTTATTTTTTTCTTTAGTTACAGGAAAGGTCTAAGAACCATTTCTTCCTAAAAACCCAGTTTTCCCTATGCCACTCATCTCCTAGCCAAGCCCTTAAACAGATCCTCTGTACTGGGAGAATATTCATCCCTGTTTTAGACTGATGCAAAAAGGCTCCTCATGCTCTACAGCAACAGCTGCTGCTTCTTTCTCTACTAAGTGCTGTCATCTCACTGTCAGGTACTACTTACACAAAAATCAACTGGAACAGATCCTGATTCAGATAAAATCTTGTGGTTTTCTTTAAAAAGCTCCTCAACTAAGAGGTATTATAACCACTGTAAAAAGAAATAATGCTATTTTTACATAAAGAGGGGAAGAAATTTAAACTGTGGACATCTAAGATCTGTCATTCCTAATCTGAACCAATTTAGAATTAAAACCTGCGTTTTGCTGAAAGCCAAAACATAAACCTTAAATCACAGAGGGAATTTCTTTCCCATGTGACTTGAGAACCCAAACCTCAACCAGTGAGATTATGATGGCAATGCAACTCCAGATTAGGGTGCCACAGCACAAGAAAGGCTGGCACAGGGACTCAGAACTAGGCATACAGGGAATTTATCCCAAGGAGAAGTTTCAATCAATTCAATATATGGCTAAATGACAGCAGCAGGAATAAATAAATTCATGGCTGCAGCTCTGTATYTGCCAGGGCAGCACATGCAGGSAGTGCACARSCAGTGTTTGGGATGCTGCTGAGCAGCAGCTCTGTCTCTCCAGAGCCAAGGAATGAAGGCACATAAACCATCCTTAGCATTTCCTCCTCAGGCTCCATTCTGTGCTGCACCAAGAAGGGAACTCACTTTCTAAGCTTCCTCCATCACCCAGTACACCAGGGTAACATATGGKAGCCTTTATCTTGCATGTCTTGGAGACATGAAGCTCCACTCTTACAGGGATTTGACATAGTTTTAATCTCAGTCAAGACATTTCAAAAAGCAAAAGCACTTGGAGGTAATACTTGATGCTCTAAGAGCAATAGATTCCTGAAAGTATCTGTGCTTTGACAGGGGGAATTTTATTATACCATCAGATTACCAGTTCYAATTAACAGCAATTTAAAGAATTGTTTTTTCAAAGGGCAGCTGTCAAAACATCAGAAAATTGCAGGGCATGAACATATTGATGGGTTCACACTTCAGTCCTCTTCCAATTTCACAAATATACTGTGTCACAGGCAAAAGACAAAAAATGTGGGCCCAGATGGCTTGCATTGCAGTTTTACAGCACAGGCTTTTCACAAGGCAAGGAATTCTTACTGTGACATGGACCAACCAATCCACAGCCCCAGCCCCTGTGAGGAAGTTGTCAGGTACTTCCTCTGCAGAGAATCCATTMCATCTCCTAGGACCAGGAGAGGATAAACTGCATTTACTGGTTATTCTTGGGACTGCATCCACGGGGTGGGTATTTCCCACATCCTTCCTAATGATACTGATTGACATGCAACACAATTTCATTATAATCCTAACTGAATGGCWTTTCAGAAAATCACCCCTAAATTTTCCTACCTGTATTGGGTATGGATGAGTTACTCTACAATAATGGTTAATTCTTTACAATGCTGGTTTCTAGGAAGGTCTGCTTGTGGGTTAAAAAACCCCAAACACCATCACAACCACCCCCAAACCACTGGAATCAAGGAGACCTGTCTGTCACTMATGATTTAATTCAGCTGCCAACCTCATAGGCCACAGAAAATAAGGTATTTAACCAAGCTAACAACCTTGTACAGTGTAGTTACATTTGAATTCAGACCCAGGAATGTTTCTAATGTGTGCACAGGCTGAGGTTTGTTTGAGTGAGCTTTGATCTCCACAGCAAGCAGTTTCTCACCTTTGCTATGATATGACAGCAGATACAAAACCAAAGCCTGGSTGATTTTCATATCTTACACAAGGAGACAGCTGAACCCTTAGAAGTAACAGAGATAGCAGGAAATGACAGGGATCCCTTGAATTATCTAAGATATGGGCTGCTTGCCTTGGGGAAAGATGAGTTTCAGAAAGATACTGTGGTGTGGTGAGGGAGGGCAAGGAAATAAATAAATAGATTTAAAGTCAAGATGAACACAAGCTTGGGAGTAAACCTGAAAATCACAGAACTATCTTATCTTAGAAGCTTTTCATAATTAAGAAATTATGATAAGATAGAACCATTGCAGATAAAATGGTTATTCCAAAAAGCAAATATTTATTGCTCTTTTACCACACACTTTGGAAAGTTCTTTGAACACACTGATGAAAAATACTGTTTTAAATTGTGAGATTTTTTGCACAGATAATTTTTCCAGTTATAATTCCTGTAATGTAGTGTATCATTCATTATAATTCTTGTTATGTAGAGTACACATTCTATAGCAGCTGAGTGAGAGTCTGAGCAGCTCCAGCAGGCAGTGATGGATGTGACACCCTGCAGGGTGCAGGACCTTTGGGATTTCTGCAGGGATGGGACAGGGAGCTCAGGAGGTGTCTCTGGATTGGTTGCACTGCAAATGTCTGCAGGGCTGGCTGCTCCTGGGCTGCACTGRCCCTACTCAGAACATGCAGCAGCTCTCTCCTGGAACTGTTATAGCCCTGGCTGCAATTTATCACACTTTTAAGGGCTGGAAGGGCTGGAAGGGTATCACCACAGCAAAACTGTTTCACACTGTTCAGCACACAGAGAAGCAGGACACTTGTTCCATGACCCCAGGTTGTGTGGTGAGGGTGGGGAGGCTGGATACCAAAAATCTTTTCCAAATTGATRAACCTCAGAGGCCAGAAAGTGCCAAAGCTGATACAAAGTCTGTGCTGCCTTTTGGGAATATTCCTTAGGGCAGCTCCTAAAGCTGCACTCCTGCCTCTCACCTGACTCAGACACCAGTGCTGAACCTCTGCCCATGCCCACCTTCCCAAGCAGGGCCAGAGTGTGGGTTTGAACTCCCATCTCTGGGGTGACACTGTCACCTCTGCTGWTGTTTAATCAGCACTTCACTGATGGTACCAAAACCAGAACTGCTACCMATGTCAGCATCCAGGTCAGTGCTACTTTTGGACTGCACCTCTATCCTAGATCCAGATGGAGACAGAGGTGAGCATCCTTACACCCAGATCTGTCTGATCCCTGAGAGGAGCCATTCTGCTGCCTTCCTAAGGGAGAGAAGGGAGCAGTGCTGGGGGCCATTCCTGGCTCAGTGTCCAGCCCTGCCTGACCTCAGAGGGTGTCACTGCCACAACCAAAGCTCTGCCATCTTCCTTCTTCACTGAAGGTAAAAATACCTCTGCTGCAGAGCTTCCAGCATGTGCACYAACTAAAGGTGAGTCACGATGGAAGGTGATTTCACACTTGGGATCTGAGATTCCTTACAGTTATTCTGGGAGGAGCTGWGAAGTTTCAGTGTCTCTAAATTTTCATATTCTTTCTGAGAAGAAGTAGCAGATTAAATGATGGTCTGACACTTGATTCTGAGGGAATTTTAAACACAACTTAAGACCGGCACAGAAGGGATTTCTGACAAAGGGCATGTAGGGACAGGACAAGGTATAACACTTGTCTGGTATTCATTCAGAAAAAAGTGCCTTATTTTATGTTCAGGCCATCACAGCCTTTTCCTATGCTCTAAGAGCACAGCACATCCAATGAAAATATTCAAAATTTCACACTATCTGCAGGAACAAATGCAAGTACTTCAGAATATTCACTTAGCCATAAAAATAATTTAGAAGTACATTCACTTTCTATGTCAACATTTAGTTAAAACCATAACAAAACTTAGAAACCATTTCTATTCTACTGATTACATTGAAGAGGAAGAAGTGAGCTTCCTTCCCCTGAGGAAAGCTGCAAGCCCAGTGCTGGGAGGGGAGGGGAGAGGGAACAGACACGTACTGTGAAAAGTGCACACATGCGATCGATCTTCTCCGGGTTCCTGGGCCCTCCGTTCTTGTTCAACCTCACCATGAACCTCTCACTGAAAAACAAACAGTGGGAAAAACACAGTGAGCTTCTCCTGCACATACTGCAACAGAAAAACACAGGTAGATTTGGGTTTTATTAAAAAGAGATGCAGTGGTTGCTGTAATTCCAAAGTCTATAAAACAGTATTCACTGGTCTATATAAAATTACATGGAATAGTTATAATTTTAATTAATTTGCTACCAATGCTTATAACCTCAGAGACTGCTGAAATGCCATGAAGAAATCCCTAAGAAACAGACATTTGATGATTCTTTGGAGAGGTCAGTAAATTAAGAACATTTTATCAGATGCTTTAATGAGACAGTAAAATCCATTCTTTCAGTAAGAATTTTGTGATGTGCTAAGTGGAGAGCAGGACAACACYRGAACTTCACAATATGACACTGACARTCACATTAGAACAGCATTACATCTGCATAGCTACCTCTATCTACCCAATACATAAATCAACATTACATATTGGATTTTAAATTTCCAGTAAGATGTAGTCTTGAGCTTTCAAAACTGGGTTTTTTTAGAGTTTTTAAAATTATTATTGCAGCTCTAATGAGCATTTCATTTTCATACAGTACTGAATGCAATACTGTGTGCCACAAAATCCTGTGCAGACTGTCCCTGGGACAATGGCAGGGAAGGGGCTGACAAGCCTTTGAGCTGAGCTGTSTGCATGGATTTCATTCATTAACAGAAGCTGTACTGCTTAGTGTGCTTTTAAAGCACCAAAAAGGGATATTCTGGAGACTCACYTGATGGTCTCTCACAAGGTTTTCTTCCATTAATAAGTGGAAATCTTTTAAAATTTGCAATTCATCTTTTTTCCTTGTTAAAGCCATGCAGAAAATCTGGTTCCTGTCCCTCTAGTCCAGTGCTTTTCAAGAAATGAAGCAGCCCTCACCTCTCTCACCTGCCTATTGATCACCATTCCCTTATTCCAGCACCACTGCAATAACAACCTTTACATTCCTTCCTTTAATTCCCAGTGCTCCCCTGAGTCCTCTGGAGCTTGTGTGAATAAATAATGAAAGGGCCTTGGAGTCAGCTGCAGCACTTGGGAGCTGTGGAGCAGGAGGAGGCATTTGGCCAGAGGAGGTCAGCAGGCAGAGAGTGGCAGGGCAGCAGTGCCAAGAGGCCACCCCAAAGGACCAAGCCAGCTCCAGTCCTCCCTCACCTCCTTGCACATCACTTCTCCTGAACTTGTGGGATTATTTCTCTTCTCCAGCATTCCTCTGATTTTTGGTACTACTGCTGATCAAGAACAGCTCACTATTATTCTGCTACTCTGTTATTATTCTGCTAAGGTCTCACTGGTGCTGATACCATCAGGATCCCTGGAATGGTCCCAGGAATGGGACTGGAACATTTTCACACTGGTGACCCACATCAGGAACCAGTTAGTCAGCTGCTTCCATTTTACAACTGTAAATTTATTTCTCTGTCAAAGCAAATCTGGAAGAATAACCCTGTTTCCAATGACCTGAAAATCCACTGCCTTCATCTATCATTGCAGGTCTGTTTTTAGATAAAAATACACACATTTAGGGTCAAGAAACTTAATGGGAATTCAGTATCTTAATTTCTTCTTTTAAGAGCTTTGTCCTTGGGAAAAGTTGAGTCTCCAGTGTGTCTTTTCCTCAAGCTTATCTTCTTCACAAGGACAAGAGGACACACACAGAATCTAGGCAGCATTACGTCCAGTTTAGTAAAACTGAAATATCAAATCTGAATAAACTCCATGTGGAAATTAATTAAAAACCCAGTAGTTATAACTGCCAAATGAGTGGTGGAAATGAAGCATGGGAGGTACTGAGATGCAATCTGACTGCTTGATCCTACAGCTGCCCAAAACCAAAAAAACCCACACAACACCCACAACCAAAACCAACAACCCAATACAAATTTTCAGCTATTCTGAACATACACCAAAATCAGTTCTTTTGCAGAAAATTGGAGAGAAATGCATCAAATCAGAGAAAAAAATTAACATTTTACCCTGCTGAGCTCAGACCTAAGACGTGCCACATCAGAGGCAGTATCTTAAACAAAAGCTTATTTATTCCTCTTGCTCCTATAGGCTATAAGTAAGCTCCAATTACTCTAATTGCAGCATCTCCTCCTGTGCTAATTCACATCATAGTGAAACCACCTCTTGTGCAGCACTAAGCCAGGGTTTACAATCACTCTCATGATTAGCAATTGCTACAGCTACTCAAATGTAAGAACCACTGCTCTGACAAGCAAAGTCAAACAGCTTCTTGTTCATTCACTTGAAAAGGAGGAAAAATGAAAGGAGTGTAGTGTCTCACTTCTTGGCTTCCCCAAGGGGACTGAAAAGCAGGACCATACTGAACTCTGCAGAAAGGAAGGAAGCCATCAATGCTTTGGGATGTTACATTTTCAGCATGAAAAAGGGGGCAAACAGGGACAAAATTTCCTGTTGGGTGAGCAGGAGTGGCACTGTGCCCACAGGGAGTTTTTGTTGTTGAGGTTTGTTTGTGATGTTCTTTGCACAATGTGTGAAGATGACAACAAAAGCAAAGGGCTGGCARAGAGCTGGACTGCTGAGACCCTTGTACTCATTCATGGGCACGTTTCACTGCTGGGGGGGGTTCARGGCACAAATCCTGACTAAGCATCAATTTGGGGATGTGGGTACAGCATTAATGATGCAKAATGCCAAAGCTGTGGAGGGCTGCAGAGAGGCTGCAGATCAATTTTCTGTTTGAATTGGAGACTGGTGATAAAGAACACGGACTAAAAACATTAATTCTTTAACAAAGTAGAGGAGATTGGTTTTTTGAAGAAGGGACAGCAGCACATTAGGGCTTCAGTCTCCTTAGGCAGAAACCTCACATCTTATACCCTTYCCTTGCCTTAAATAATGGTCCAGCAGCTATTTCTCCCAGAAAAAACCCTCCTTCACCCTCTCCATTCCCATGTGCCACTGAAAGGGAAAAAGTACAAATGCTCCCTAATTTTTCTGATTTTCCTCAATGCTTCTTATTTCCAGAGCAAACTGGGGAAATGCTGAACCCCCCCAATATTATTAAATATATCTCAGTCCTTTCTCAGAAGCTGTATTTTATTGTGTTCTCAGAATTCAGCATGTGGCCAACCCCTTCTAAGAACACAGATTATTTTAGAAATACGTATTGATCCATGACTCACATAGAAGTGCTCAGGGAAAGGGGTAATGTGGCATTAGAAAAGCTCATATAACAAACTTGGTGTCTCCCCAGGCTTCTTTCTGACACTTTTAGTATCATGTAAAACCTTACCTGCATGCAAAATACAAACTCAGGAACAAACATCTGAAAATGCTGCCACAGAAGCCAGAAGTGTGCAGGAATAAGCTACAGACAGTTGCCTAGCCAGGACAGTTCAACTCCTTTCAGTCCAACTGATTAAAAAATAAATTATAAGCATGATACTATTTAATTTCTCCCCTGCCTCTGTCACTGAAAAATCTCTAGTCTCTTCTTTTAAGAATGTTAACATGCCTGACAATAATTCTAGAGTAACATCTGAGCTGGCATCTGAGTACCACAAACATTTGAAGGTGCTACTGTAAAAGCACTTTATTTTGTTCCAGATAAATCTCAAGAACAAGAAGGCTCCATACAGGCCAASCAAGAGAGAGCTTGGGATGAGCTGGTCACCCTGTGGCAACTAAACCTTGTCAACATTTCCCTTCAAAATATCCCAGTCTTGCTGTGCAGTTYACTTCATCAGTGCCATCAAACACTTCCTGCCCCTGTGTGCACAAGCTCTAGAAGATCAATATGTTGCCCAGATGAATGCAATTATTCCTATACCAGGAATTACTGGTATAGGATCAAAGCATTTTCTTAAAGYTGCAAAAAAGAGAGCTTGTTTCAAAACAGGAATTAAGTTAGGAGAGAAACACCATGAAAAAGATCCCTGGGGCTTGGTGGGAATGGGAAGGAGAGGAAAAACTGAACTATGGTCTCAAAACCTTACCATTAGGACAAGCAAAAATCTGCATGGTTTAACTTGAGAAGCTGTTCCTGTATCAAAGAAGTGCACTGACCCAGCAGAGCAGAAGTTTTCAAGCCCCAGGGCAGCAGCATTAGCCAGTTTTCCAGAAAGCAATTACTGCTTCCCACCATCCTATTTGGAGGCTGAGGGAAAACTGGGCTCTACTGTCCTGGCTTTCCATTTGTGCTGCACCCTGCAATACAGTTAATGATAACCACATAAGGCTTCTCATATTTGCTTGCACAACTTCACACAAGGAAAAGAAATAGACTTTTATTTTCATTCCATTGGCATTTGGAAATTTGTCTAAATCTCTCGAGTTTGTCAACTGCAAGAGCATTACCACAGTCAGTGACTGAAACAGTCACATCAGGACAGCACTGCAGCCTGATGCTTTTGAGAACACCCAGTAGGAACTTTCGAAAAAGGAAAAAACCCTCACTTCAGGCGTTCTGAACTTTATTTCATGAGCATGGTCTCATGTTCATGAAAAAGCATGCACTGGTATGGACATTTCAGTCATTTCCCATTGTGAAAAATAATGGGTTTTACTCTTGAAAGATGATTTAAGCAGTAGGAGGATCCTCTGAAAAAGCTTTTCAAGTTTATTTTCTGTTCATCTGATTATCTTTCTGAGTTGCTAATTTCATCCTCTTGGGAAAAAATCTAGGTCCTTGGAGCTGCTGTGAGACTGACCTAATAACAAAATGTCCCAGAGCTCCACAGAACGAGTCTCCATTCTCAGTGTGAGTGCAACAGGAAGCCAGAGCATCATTTCAGAATGGAGCTGTGTCTGTGAAGAACTCAATTCCCACTTCCAGTGAAAACCAGCAGCATYTCCCAGCAGTGTTTGAGCAATCCATCATTGACAGCAGCCACTGCYGAGCCCCGAGACAGGAGCATCACCTCTGCTCAACTCCCAGTTTGCTCACTGTCTCAACAGTGACTCATGGACTATTGAAAAATCTTCCTTTTCAGGCAAATGATCACAGGGTGTGTTTGGTTTTTCCCCTTTTCTTTTGTTGCAGGAGAGTTCTTTCCCGAGCTGTCTTACCCAGCAGCTCTGCAATAACCCCTCTTTCACACACAACTGAGGCACAGTACACTGCTTTGGTTTGTGCAGTGTATTTTATAAAGACATCTTAGAGAAAGGAACACCAAATCTGTGAGGGAAATGAATCTGGCCCWGAGAAAACAGCTCCAAGCAACACAGTTTGCTTCCCAGCAAATTCAGGCTTAATGTTCATGAATTATTAAATTACCACATCGGTGAGGAGCCCTGGGGGAGGATTACAGAGCTTACAGTAAGACTGTTACTGCAAACACTGGGTTTCCATGGAAACAGAAAATAGTGAAAATAACTACCTGTCATTTCTCCTGCCACATTCAAGGGAAAACCACCACAATGTTAAAGTGTTATTGAGGCTTGCAGGGGAAAGGGAGCTAAGCACCAATTACATTCTCCTTGACTTCTCATGACTTTGCCACACTTGAACATTTGACACCATCATGAGGATTTTTCTGTTATTTCCATCGTGAAAGGTACATATTTTTGTTCCTGAAAGGAATTCTGTCAATTAGAAAAGGTTTCTATTTAAAAAAATATATAGATATAAAGGAGAGAGAGACTTCAGTCATTCACTGTGTAATTCCACAGTGACAGTGATTTTAACTAATGGAAGGCAAGGCACAGTGACCCTGCCAGGTGGCAGGTGAGGGAAGCTTTGCAGGGATAACTTCTAATTTTGGATTACAGGTATTTTGTAGAATAAGGATTTTATCACCAGCTCTACCCTGGGAGAAGCTAATGGTTCTGAGGTCTGATCCAGCAGCTGTCACATTTAATTCTTGCTCCACAAGAGCTTCACACATGACAGTTTCTGTCAGGAACACAGAACTGCCTTTTGAAGGGGAATTTTGCCACAGAAAGAGCTTAAACATAATGAGAGGATTCCATACACTAGGCCTGTCCCACAGACAGAAAATAACTTGGAAGTGCTTTCTCTGAGCTCACTGAGACATTGAAACAACACGGATTTCCCCGCTGCCCTCACGTGAGCAGAATTTCTTCCAGCTGTGTTCACAACACATTGTCACTCCTCCTGAGCAGGAAAAGGGAAGAAGTTCCAATGGCTGCAACGCATTGATTTCTTCCTGTTAACAACTTAAAAATCAAAATAACCCTGCAGAAAACTCTATATCCMTGCCTATTTGTACGTCATATTTGATCTCCAACCCAAAAAGCCCCCACATGTTGGGGAAAGGAGGGTGGTGGTGGTGAGAGATACAAAATAAAATGGATATTTGTAAAAGCTCCTGCTTTGGAATAGTTAGCTATTAATAATTCCATAGGAACTGGGAAAAAGAGTAATTTTATAGAAAAGAATTAACATCTGTAATAATAACACTTACATCTCTGTCTTGGGCGGCAATGCAAAACTATGTATTCTATTGCCATCTGTTGAAACTGGCTGGGGAGGTGTTTTCTTTATCTCTTCCATGACCCATCCTCCTTCCAGGGGATCTCTGCTCTTAATGGGCCACTGAGTCTCACTGCCTGACTGATAAAATTCCATCATCCCACTGGGAGATGCTCCAGCCAGGGGGAGAAGCCCAGCATTGCTACCTGGATACAATCTGAGATTTGGAACAGCAGGGCAGCCTGTTTGCACTGGATTCCCAGAGGAACACCAGACCCATCTACACCACCCCTGGACCTTCAGAGGAAAACTCCACCCTTCTACAGGATCAATGCTTCAACAGAACCACATCTGTCACTCCAGGAGGACTTAACTGGACTGCTACCAACACCCTGACCAACAGGGTGTCAGGCTGTATTCTGACTCTCTCAGTGGTTTTTTGTACTACTGCATTTTTGTTTAATTTTCCTAGTAAAGAATTCCTAGGAATATTCCTATTCCCATATCCTTGCCTGAGAGCCCCTTAATTTCTAAATTACAATTTGGAGGGAAGGRGTTTGTATTTTCCATTTTAGGGAGGCTCCTGCCTTCCTTAGCAGACACCTGTCTTTCCAAACCAAGACAATCTCTTACAGCAACTTTCATATACAAATCCAGGTAGTAGCAGTTTCTTTTGCATACACTATTAAAAAGATGGGATAAATAGGAAAACCAAGCAAATGCTTGATTTGATTCCAGATTCCAGAGAGAAATCCAGGGAATGAAAATCAGCTGAAGCGACCAATAGAGAAAATGCATCACTCCTCCTGTGTCCTTTTCTAAAAATCTACCCACCAAAAACCCTTATAAAATACTCCACAGGTTTTGTCTTCAGTGATGAAAAAACTTGTGTTTTACAGAAGTTCTATGTTCTAGTAGAAAGGCTCTTTGTCCCAGCATGTGTGCAGATTTCAGAGACACACAGATTTTCCATGGGCACTGCAGTGACCAGGACAAGGCCATTGCTGTGGGTAGCAATATTCCTTCATGTTTGCTGAGGTTTTCAGGMAGTTCACTTTGAGCAGGATGGAAAACTGCTGCTGCTGCCATTACTATTGCTATGAATTATCTATTGCACAAAACTCAGAAAAATACTTCCCTTGAAATCCTAAAGGCACACCAAACTAAAGTACAGGAGGAGCTGATGGAGGATTAGCTATCCTAACGGATCAGATTGCTAAAAGACAAGTAAAAATTGAAATATGGCATTTTTTCATGACTAAGCAGAAGCAAAAACTCATTAGTTGATAAGGTTARTCCCTGGGAAAATTTTCTGAATATTAAAGAAATAATTCTGAGAGATACAAAGTTAGTTTTTCCCAGCAGACAAATCATTATACTGACAGTGAATGAGATAACTTTTCTATTTTAAAATAGCTATGCTATTAAAAACATAACAAAAGGAAAATTTAGCAGATATTGCACAATAAAAGTAAAATATAATTGTCTACTTCCTTACATAGCAACTGGCAATAAAGGAACATGATAATATTTTAAAGCAATTAACTGGGGATAAATGCCCACACATTGTCCCAGAGCTCCCAGAGCCATTACTTGAGAGAGAAGCAATACAGAAAAAGGATCTTCAGGTCAGTCCCATATCCTGGAAGAGAATGCAGTCAGACTGGTTTGACACAGTTTTTACTGCAGATCTTTCCACATTAATTAAGAATTTCTCTTTCAGCTATTCAACTTCAACCATATTTATCTACCCAGTGACCCTTCTCTCATTTTTCTGACCTTATTAATGYCAGTCTTACTCTTTTTTATTCCACCTGGCCCCCTCTCTGCACTCCCAGCTGCCAGACCTCCCTGTGYCCAAGCAGAGTCTGCTGTCTAGGATGTGTACARGYTCTCCAGCCCTGGTTTGGSCAGGTAGGGCTGCTCTGGACAGGTRTTCCTGCATTAAGGATGCTGATCCTGCACATCAGAGCTTTGAGAGGACTCAAACCCCTTCTCAGACAGGTTGTGGGAAATTTGCCATTGCATCTCACAAGTTGGCTCAGTGTTTGTAATGGAAGTTGCTGAGAGTGGTAATTGTCTGCATTAGCAAATGCTACAGGAAAATTATTCAAGATGGCATGTGTAAGCACAGTGTAATTTCAGCTACACYGTTCCTGCTAACATATTTTAGAAGCTGATATACTTTCCTATTGACAGTTTAAAAGTCAAAAAACCCCATGACTAAATGATGATGAGAACCATGGAGCTAATGCCTCATAGATGAGGGATTCCTGTCAAATTTGCCAAGGTAACCTTCAGCAGCTTGGTACAGATTTGTATTCTGACGTCTGAATYGGGAATACTGTGTCTCAAAAACTCCTACCACAGAAAGGGTGAAAACCAAATCCCCTACAAATTCCTCAGTTCTAAATCCAGTGTTTCCAAGTGGTGCATTTCATTCTACTCTACCTAAACACTGGCACAAACATTTTCTTTTTATAGTCTCCCCCTGCCACTCAAGTGCAGTATTGTGACTTCTACAGGACCAGGTTTTACAAGTGAGCAGCAACTTGAGAAAGCTTCCAACACTCCCACACTGGTTAAACCAAACCCAGTGTGGTCATGCCCCAGAAGTTTGCTTATTTACAAGGATATGTTTAAATTRATAATGATGGTCTCTAATATTTTTATACCTTTAGTACCTTGAACTGTTTACACATTTGTCTGCTGATTTTTATCACAGAAATAATTTGGTTGGAAAGTGTCCCAAGATCCAGAGATAAATTATAAATGGGAAATCATTCTCTCCATTACCTCTGCAGGTACCACTAAACCCCACTGCAGAGCAGAGCCAAACATTGCCACTGAACATTTTTTGACTCAGCCTTGAAAAACAGGGGCAGATGATTTGATGTCAGATGACTTTTGAACAGCTGAATCCAACTATCCTGCTGCAGACSCAGAGCGTTTGCTCAGTCCATAATTATGTTTCCAAACCATGTTTCTCTCCCAAGAACTGCTTTGTCAATGGTGCTAAATCCTTACCACAAGACTTGGGACAGACTGTACTGCTCACATTCTCCCCATCATCCACCCACAAACTGAGAACATTTCCACCAAAAAAATCTTTCCGTATCACCTATTAGCAAGAGCTTTAAAGAGCAAGCTTATGTTTTTCTCTCATTTTGGCTACTGCTTTTACATTTTAACACTGAAATAGATGTTTCCCAATCCAACTCCTAGCCTGTGTTGCAGTGGTCACAATCCTGTCTCACCCCAAAGACATGGCAGATATATAACTTATATAAATATATATGATGGCAGATATTTTAAAAAGACACCGCAGAGAACACCTGGTCTCTCAACAAAAGGTTTGAGCACTTTCTGTATGAGAAGTGCCCACATGGACTTCCTCAGTCCCTCCCACACCATGAGCACAGGCACCCAGCACATGTCCCAAACCCCCAGTCACGAGGAGGTCGCTGCTATAACGGGAATGGCAAAGGCTCAGCAAAGGAGGAGGAGGCAGGTGGAGGAGTTACCAGCAGAAATATGCACAACACCATTTTCCATGCATAATTACTGCTTAGGCCCCCAGATCTTCAAATTCAATCACATCAGACTTTCTCTTTTGTTCTACTAACTCTCCATAATTAAGGATATTTCTAGATGACAAGAAAATTTGAAATCCCAGTGGTGTGTAAAATAGGGTAACTGGTTGAAGATGCAGGCAGAAAGAAAAACATTCACATGTTTAAACATAAACTCTATGAAGAAAAAATAAGATGGAAATTTATTTATCCTTTTTCACACTCAAAAGGCTGAGAGAACTGGGATTATTCAGCCTGGAAAGAGGAGGCTTAAGRGTAACCCAGTTGCCCCTTCCAGAACTTGAAGGGAGCCTACAGGAAAGATGGAGAGAGACTCTTTACAAGGGCTGGAGTGAGAGGCCAAGGGGGAATGGCTTCACACTGAGAGTGGGTTTAGATGAGAGATCAGGAATAAATTCTCCCCTGTGGGGGTGCTGAGGCCCTGGCACAGGGTGCCCAGAGCAGCTGTGGCTCCCCCATCCCTGGGAGTGTCCCAGGCCAGGCTGGACAGGGCTGGGATAGTGGAAGGTGGCCCTGCCCATGGCAGGGGGTGGAATGAGATGGCCTTTAAGGTCCCTTCCAACCCAAACCATTCTGGGATTCTATAACAGTTAATGAACTTATCGAGCTTATTTTCAGGAAAAAACCTGCTATCATCATTCTGAATGGGTAATTTTTTTAAGTCATGCATTTCCTAGAAAAAAAGAATTATTATATCTAAACCTCACTCCTTTACTGAATTTATTTTCACCCATCAAAATCATGCTCAAAATGTCAAAAAATGTAAATATATCTCTTATTTGTTGCATCTTTCTAGCACAAATAACACTCTGCATCCCTTTGTCTACCAGTTTCCAGCTCCTTTAGAGCAGTTTCATGCAGCCTGTATCTCTTTATTCCATCAAGTTTAATTCTTCTGTTGAGGCAGGAGGTGCATTCCCATCTAACCACACMAAATTAGTTGGCTCTGATGTGATTTGTGCTTGACAAATCTATGTTGACCTTTACTTACCATCTTGTTAGCTTCTTAGTGCTAACAAGTAGTTTATTTGTTCCACAACTTTTTGCATTTGTCATCAGATTGCAGCTGACCTTCTTAGGGAGATTGAGGCAAAGCAGCCATTAAATACTCCAGCTCTCTTGCAAACATCTGCTCATGGCTTAATGTCCCCCTTAATCTGTTCAGTTATTTCTTGATTTTGTTAAAAAAAGGGTTTTTTGCTGGTAAAGCATTATAGAATGATTCTTTTTTCCCCCCTTGATGCCCTTTGCTAGTTGTACTTTTTCCTACAAGTTTCTGTCTCTTCCCATCCCTGTTTGTGCARTTTCATTTGTCCTTTTTCATACTGCCTYCCCAACTCCATTTCACCACAGAACATGATACAGACTTTCTGTTGTTCCCATATATTTAATCTTTCCTTCATACCGAAATAATTTGCTTTTGTGCTCTTCAACAGTATCCTTCAGAAACAGACAGCTCTCAAATGTCTTTTCTCTGTATCAATGTACCTATCTCTGTTTGATTTTTATTGACACCTTCCTTACTGAGTTTAYCATCTTTACAGTGACATTTTCTTTGCTGCCTTTTTGCTGTTAATCTCTACTCCATCATTCCATGACCATTCATCCCAAGATATGTCTCACAGTGGGGTATAATCATTGGCTAGAATCCAAACTGGATCAATTATCACATCATTTTCCAGTAACTTCCACTTAGTAAACAAACTCAGGTGTTGAAGATGAGTCACAAAGTTGCTAGACAAAGTGGCTTTTGTATGCAAGATAAAAAGAAATCCCAAATACTTTAAAACAGAAAAATAAACTTTAATCCYTTTTTATCTGAGCCTTCAAGTTCTATTTACTTACAAGCACTACTTTTTATATTTGTCAGACTGAAATGAAGTCACTTTTCCCTTGTGTTTAGCTGCAGGTCTGAGCCCTCTGAAGGCAGTGTTGTTATTCCTGCTGCCCACAGCTCCCCAGTGTGACCCTTTGTGTGCCCCTCCTCTGCTGACAGGCATTGAACATTTTGTATTCAGAACCTGGGATCATCTCACACGGTGTTTTAGCTCCAACCTGCTCATTGCTAMCCCACACCTGGTGCATGCTGGTATTCAGCCCTTGGAAAACACTGCAACTTCCAGCAATTCTTCACTTCACCTGCCTGGGAAATAACTCTGGCACCAGCASCTTCAGGGGGGTTTGCAATCCAGCACATGTCCAAGGCAGTAATGCTGAAAGCCACTCAGCCTCCAGGGTGAGCTGCTTGGGTAAAAAAWTTATCAACCTCCAAACCATTTCAGMAGTCAATTTTTCCCTTTCATTTAGAGTGCAGTGTGCAGAAGCCTTGCTTGGGTTTTTCACCTTAATGTACTGTTTCCTGAGAGGAAAGAAAATGTTTTAAAGTCGATATAAAAACATCATTCCAAATTTGTAGCAATGTGTTTGTCTATTTTCTGGTTTCTTCTCCAAAAAAGAGCTCAGCCTCATTACACATTTCTCCCCAGCACTCTTTGGGATGTCAGAAMATGTAAAAATTATGCTGGTTTCACTACAGCAGACCACTGATGCTTAATGCAAAGAGCTAAGTAATAACAACTGTTTGCAGAAAAAAGCATTATTATATATATTAATATTTGCCTGAACCACTCTTTGTGCTTTTTCTCATTATAACTATAATTTCCTTTTTTTTTTTTTAATCACTGGCAAAACCCTTTCCTTTAAGGCTCTCAGTGTGTATATACAAACTGTAGCCCAAGACAATTCACCTCCTTTCAAAGAAATTTCTGCTGGTAACAGMTTGTCCACCTGTCCCTTCCTCTTCCWGGCAGCTTTTCTCATCTAAATTATTTAATATTTTACTGCTTTGCAGTAGGAACTAGTTGGGTGTATTTTTTTGYTTGGTTTCCATTTTCACCTTTCCCTCTTATCAGCTATTTTCTGGTAATTCTYTCAAAAGGGGAGTCATAGGCACAGCCTAAACTMCATCAGCTGGAGTGTCCAAAGAGTTGCAAAGATGGGAAGGGTCTGCAGGGGAAGCCTAAGAGGAGCAGCTGAGGGCCCTTGGTTTGTCCAGCCTGGAGGAGGCTGAGGGGAGGCCTCCCTGGGGCCTTCAGCATCCTTTATGAGGGGCAGGGCAGGGGAGGGTGCCAATCTCTGCTCTCTGTGCCCAGGGACTGCAGGGAAGGGCTGCAGCTGTGGCAGGGGAGCTTCAAGCTGGATAGCAGGGAATCCCATCAAGTCATCAGAGCTTGCTAATACAGAGCAATTTTTAGTGGGATGTACTCTGAAGAGATACAAAACTGTGCTCACTTACTCTGAGCTTTCTTCCAAAGAGAGCAAAGAACAATCTGTGGCTCTTCCCTCAYTTGGAAACAAATCCACATCTAATTGCTGAAAACTGGGAGAGTTTTGACTGTGGCAGCAGGTGACTGTCAGGATATGCTTCTACCAAAACTCAGAACACCACACTAACATGGTCAGATCAGACCAAGCTGCATTTGCTAAAATTCCAAGGCACAAAATAAATGCTGCAATGCTCTTCTCCACACTCTGATGTTTTCAAAACACACGCTTGGAAGAGAAAAAGCCAGCCCATCTCATGTTTGCTAACACTGGTAMCAATTAGTTCAATAAACTGAGAGCACAGACATAGGGATGAATGCTCAGAGTTTATGTTGAGAGCAACACAGAGATGAGAAAAAGCTATTTTGTGACAGGCCTGGAAGGCAAGGAGTGGAGTGGAGGAGAGGCACACAGCAGTCCCTTCTCAAAGCAGCCCCACAGCCTGGCCCTGTCATTATTTGTGCTTCTTAACCAACAGCCCATAGGAGGAAGCTGGGACACACCAAGACCTTCAGGATTGTCTGGAGGCAAAGTCAGAAAACTAAAAAATTCAACCATTCTGTGCCTTTAATGCTTCCCTGAAYTTCCTATGCAAAGAGCAGTACTTCWGATATTCCCASGTAAGCATTGCAGGGCCAGCAACTCAGGATTCAGCAGCTCTGTCCTTCCAGCTGGGCCACAAGARYACACCAGTGTTCATCTCCAATACAYTTGCTCTGCTCACAACCCTTTYCCTAGAAGCTTTTCRGCTCTTTGACACGTTCCTACCTGATCTGTTTGCCCTCCCGGACATCGTAGAGCGAGAAGAAGACGTCTGTGTCCTCYCCAATGGTGTTGTAGGTGAAGCTCTTCAGGCTGAGGAAGAAGTGRTGAGGCACCGGCATGCGACAGGCGTCCCCGTGCCGCTGACGGATCGTGTCCACCTGATGCAAACCAGGGACAGCCATGGGCACTTCCACATGCTCTGTATGCTTCTAGATATTCTCTATACTTCTGTATATTCTCTACACTTCTGTATATTCTCTATACTTCTGTATATGTTCTCTATACTTCTGTATATTCTCTATACTTCTGTATATTCTCTACACTTCTGTATATTCTCTATACTTCTAAATATTCTCTATACTTCTGTATATTCTCTATACTTCTGTATATTCTCCTCAGTCAAGGACATCTCACCAACTTGACCATTTGAACCCAGATCCTGCTCTCCTCTCGCCACCAAGCCATAGTTTAATCTGAAATATATTCTGCCTCAGAGATAGGTGCTAGATTCAGCTTTCTGYCTGTTTTTAATRCTATTTGAATAGACTGATGAAACTRTGATAACTGAGTAGATACAAAAATGGTTTATGCATTGGAAATCGGATTTTATCAAGTGAACCAAGTCAATCCTATTTCTCCAATTTTGCCTTGATTCTGGCACTGAAAATKAATTATAAGATGGTACTGGGGTGGTTCCTGATGATTTCCATTTAAAGCAGATGGACTTCAAAGCATTTTTAGTAACATTTGTCACATTATTTGTTTTGAGCAGCTGCAATTCACTTATAGAGGCCATTTACATGGCCATTAGGATGAGGGCAGTGACTGTCCCCCTGCACTGGGCACTGCTGAAGCCACACCTTGAATCCTGGGGCTTRAGGAAGAACTGAGRTGATGGAGCCTCTCCAGGGRAGGGWAYRGAGCTGGGGAAGGGTCTGGAGCACAGGTCAGATGAGGAGGAGCAGAGGGGGCTCAGCCTGCAGAAAAGGAGGCTCAGGARGGACCTTATTGCCCTGTACAACTCCYTGAAAGRAGKTTGTAGCCAGATGGGGGTTGGTCTCTTCTCYCAAGGAMCAGGACAAGAGAAAATGSTCCAAAGTTGTGCCAGGRAGGTTTAGATTGGATAGTAGGGAAAAAGTCTTCACTGAAAGGGTTGTCAAGCACTGGAACAGGCTGCCCAGGGAAATGGAGGAGTTGCCATCCTTGGAGGGATTTAGAAGATGTGTAGATGTGGTGCTCAAGGACAGTTTAGTGGTGGGCTTGGGAGGGCTGRGGGAACATTTGGACTTCATCTTAAGGGCATTTTCCACTCAAAAACAATCCATGACTTGGGACCAGGCTTAACAGGCCAGTTTGTCCTGCCGGTATAAAAATACTTAACAAGGGTTGATAACATGAGCAACCAATCAAGCCAAATAATAGAAAGGTTTGCATTTGACTCAACATCAAGACCTATTTACAGCAGTGAATGCTGGGGGTGGCCAAAGAAAAAGGAGTGTAAGTAAATGTATGCTTTCAGCTYTTACAGCCCTTTACATCCATTCATGCTGATCTACATAAACAGGCTACATGGATATTGTAAATTCATTATGCTCATCACCTCTGCATGGAGAGGTAGATTCTAACAAAAAAAAAACCAAAAAAACCCCAACTTTCCAGACTTACAATTCAGATTTTTACTGGTTTAAAAGAATTTTGTTCTGGATTTTAAATTAATCCAAGGAAATCATCATTCTTTAAAGATAGGTACCTGTGGAACACAGATCTCTGTAAAGATCAAAGCCAGATTCCAYGACCAGGACTGGATTATATCAGTACAAAAAGGATGAGTGGAACACTAAGCCAGGTGTTAGCAGGTAGGGAGAAGAGTCACMCAGGCAGAGTGAGACCTTTGATCTCACTACACAATTTCACCTTTTAAGAACAACAGTTATGAGCTCAGGAAAAGAGACCTAAATGGAATCTGAWGAAGGACCTTAGTGATCTAAATACTTGGGAATCTTCTCAGGAAGTGTTCTAAGGGAAAGGACTTAACCAGTAATCTCCATCAAACCTTTATCTATATTACCAAGAACTTAAAGACAACAAAAAATTCAAATATGAATTTGTATTTACCTGTGATGTGCTCTGCTGGACACTGTGTCTACTTGACAAATGCTGTGGAGACACAAAATAGTAAAATTAAAACCTTTTTGAAAGTAAGAAATATTTACATTATATTTATGTAGCATTGGAACAGTAATTCTAAAATATGACTTCCAATATGATTACCAACTTTTCATGCCTTTTCCCCAGTGTATCATCACTCAAAAGATCACTTGCTTTCCTAAAGGCTTTCCTCAGTTAAGCTGTTTCTTTACCTATTTGAATTTACAGGAAGTATTTACCTTAGCTTTTTAAGTGAATGGCTGCCACAAGTTAGAMAGACTTTCAAAAAGAAATGCTATTACAGTGTTGGAAAGTGTCATTATTCTGTGTAATCTCTGTCTTCTCTTACTAAATGGGAAGATACCTCACCACAAATCCTCATCTCCTGGTATGTTGTCTGTGAAAAGGTGCATTTGTTTAAAAACATGGGCATCTAGAAACAGAGATGGATTTCAGATGTTGTTAAAACATTTTGCTCTAATAAGAAAATGAAACCCTGAAAATTGGTYAAAGACTCTTCTACAATTTCGGCTACCCAAAACCTATAAAGAAGAATCAGTACAAAGGGCTACATGTCTAATAACTCAGAGGATGATACTGTATTTAAAGCCTTTTATGCTAGAAGGAGATGTTATAATCAGAAAATGGACTGCAAGACTCACTGAAACCATTTAATCTCCAAAGGGAGATTTAAATACTAATCTAAATTGAAAAGGTTTAAGGGAGCTTTAAAAAAACATCATTAATGATCCTGCCATGCCTTTCACTGCACATCATCTTAATATTAGCATTTTAAACTGAAATATTAACATTGACACTACCACACATTATTAAATACTCCCTTCATCTGCCCCACCTCTCTCCTTCTATTCCAAGCCCAACATCTTATTCTGACAAAACATTTACACTCTGTTTCAGAATTAGCAGATCAACAAACACCAAGCTTCAAAGGAGGTGAAAGTAGAAGATTGTCCACAAAATGTATTTGGCAGTACTCAAACTATGATGCCATCCTTCACACAGAACACAAATAAGATTTTTTACCACAAAAGGAGAGATACCCTTCATAATGAGAACAAACCAAGGGGATGTTGGGGCACTGGGGGAGCTGGCAGAAGTGCTCACTGAGCCACTCTGAGCCCCTCACCAGCAGTGCTGCTTAACTGAGAGTGGGCAGTGGGCACAGCTGGCCAAGGACACCCCTGTGTGTGACACTGGTGATGCCACAGCTCAAATCCTGTGCTCAGTTTAGGGCCCCTCACTACTGGATCAGCTATTTGGGAAAGTTTTGTCACCCAGAGTGCTGTCAAGCATTGGAACAGGTTGCAGGGCAGTGGTGGAGCTGTGCCACCTGGGGACAGGGGTTGTGGAGCCTTGGCAATGCTGGGGGAATGGTTGAGCTCAATGATCTTAAAGGCCTCCTCCAACCCAACCAATTCTGTGATTCTAAATGGCACATTTTGRCATCTGTTTACATTCACAGTTATAAAAACGTCCTCTTTCACACTCCCAGTAGAAAAATAATCATCTCCAGCTCCACTGTTTGTCTAACTATGGCATCATCTTYTGAATGTTAAAAGCCCTTAAGTTGGCTGAGTTGTCTGTTTAATCTTTTTATCACCTGCAACCACTCARAAAGAGCTGGCATAGAAATGACCAGTTATTCAAGCTATTCAAGGTGTCCTGACTTATTTTGATTAAATTCATCTCTACATCCAAGTRAGCAAGTGAGACACTCAAGCAACACAAATATGAGAGGTGGTCTGAAGAGATTCCTCAGCAAACACTGCTGCTTGCAGAGTGTACACTGAGGTAAATCTATAACAAGAAGGGTTTGTAAAAACCTCAGGTTTTTAATTTTTTCCACAAGCAAAAGATTGGATTTGACTAAGTCTCTGCTTTCATGCTTCAGGACCACATTATAACAATATAATCACTGACTGAGTTAATTCATGTGCCCTTGCCTCTGGCCAGGCAAAGTGCCCAGAGGGTATGTGCCATTTTTGGGTACTTGGATGGGAGGGTGACTGAAAATAGCCAAAATGGATTTATCAGGGGTGCATTATGCTGTGTCAAGTGATTCCCCTGAGGTAAAATAACCAAATCAGTAGATGAGGGAAGATGAGTGGCTGTTGTCTCTCCCCAGCTCAGCACAGTCTCCCACAGCATTCCTGCACACAAGCTCTAAACTTACACCTGCATGGGCAGACTAAACCATTTGGTCAAAAAATCCAACGAACAGTAGGATTTTCAGGATTTCAGGCTGATGGTGTGTGTTCTTCACGGGTCTGTCCTGAGACCTGTGTGGTCATAAATTCCCAGATGATCCTAAACTGGGGGCAGCAGACTGGCAGGGYCCTACTAAAGCAAGGCAAACAGAAGTCAGGGGAGCACTTGGGCAGCAGGGACATGCAAAAATTCACTTTCTGTGGTCAGGAATAGAGCCAGTAGACTGAGAACAACATTTACTCCTTTTTCCTCAGCACTGAGTAAACTACAGCTGAAGTACTGCATTCAGCAAAGGGCAGCAAGGCAGCACAAGGTGTTTGAGGAGGAGGGAGGGAAGGCAGCATTCTGAGTCTGGAGAAGAGAAGGTTTGYAGGTGACCTGTGGCAGCCTTCCTGTAACCAGGACGTTCCTAGCACAAAGAGGCAGCCAGGCTCTCCAAGAGCTGCACAGATTGGCCAAAATACTGTGGTCATCTACAACATGGGATATSCCAATGCTTCAGCAAGGAAAAATACAACTCCATCAGGGCATTGGAACAGGGATCCAATCCTTTCCCCTGAAGAATTTCAACATCCAACAAAAGCACTGAGCAGCCTGGGCTGAATTCAGTATTGACCTTGCATTGAGAGCAGGAAGTTTGCCTAGACCTCTTTGAGATCCTGCTCTCAGGAGGACCTGATATAAAAACTAGAACTGTTAACGAATTATCCATCTCCATTCTAAAACAACAAAAATTTATACCTYTATTTTTCCCAAAAGATAGTTGCCTGTGYAAAGGTTGTGCAAACTTTAACAGAYACAATGTTCRGTATATCTTTGCTCATCAAAGTGTTTTCTGATGCTTAAACTGATTCCTTTCCATTGTAACCTAGGCCTATTGATTCTTTTCTTATCCATCATTAGGATGAAAAGATTAATTAATTCAGCTTGTGATTCCATTATAACCTCAAATCTCCTCTACAAAACCAYCTAAGCTTGTAGTGTCCCAATCTGCACTTCAGAGTCAACACTTGAATGCAGGAGTTCAAATCTTGTATTTATTTTCCCCTCCACTGAAAGAAGCAGAAATACCATTTCCAACTTGAGGATTTTGTATATTTAGTAAGCAGACTTATTTCAGCATCTAGTCCTAAATTAAACTTGAAGGACTACAAAATGGAGGATGACCCCAAGAAATTCAGCTAATTCATCCCTCCTCCTATTTAATCAAATTACTGACAACCATTCTCTTTCTTTTTTTTTTCTGAGTATGGGTTTTCTAATTAGCTCTGTGTTTACATTAATTTCATCTAGAACCGATGACCTTTGGAGAATTTAAATTAAAACAAACATTTTAAACCTTTGTCAAAATCTAAATCTGGCATCAGCTGCTTCTTCTCTATCCACTAGACTTATCTAAGTTCTGGAACTTTTAGAAATTGCATATTCTGGAAAAGTTCACACTCACTATTACTCATGTCCTTGCTGCAAGTAATGATAATTTYCTTTTATTATTAGGATTATTTTCCAGCACTTTTTTACAGGGAGAGAACAATCATCACCTCCTCTTCCACCACCTATTTTTMAGGTGTGAAATTGSCYTGCCCTTTGCTGGTATTCTGGAACYTCACCCATCTTCCCAATGATTACCACCAATGATTACATGTCTGATATGGCATCTCCAGAGATCCCATCTGCAATGTACACAGCTCCAAATCCCCTGAACTGAACACTTCCTGACAGCTATCACCTTACCAGAGTTTAGTGGGGCAAGAAGGACATGAAATGCCACATTATTTTCTTGCCCCATGTGCCAGCTGCTTTTCCCCAGTATAAAAACTTGCCTTTAGCTTCCCAGTTAGTATCAGGTTATTTATACAAAAYTGTTTCTTGATACAATTGACCACAWTTGCTTGTTATGGTTCAATTTGTGCATAGTCTTTCTAATTTTTCTATCTACCCATTTGTGCTATTCTATTATACTTCTCTATAATTATGTCCTTCTAAACTGGCTCTTGGTAATCTCAATTTCCCTTTCCCTCTAATGCCTGGAAAAAATGAAGAATTCTTAATTTCTCCAACTTGGCCTGTTAGTGAGCATCTTGTGGTTTTGTTCTTAATTTACTGAAAGGGCTGTCAATTCTCCTTACCTCCATTTTCTCATCAAACCTCTTTCTCATGATATCTTATCTACCAGTCTCAGTTTGCAGTGTTGTTCTTCCTCATTCCTTTCCTAACAATGCCTGGTGAGTGAATCCCAGCATTCCCAAGTCAGTCTTAAACTGCATTCCATCTTCATATCCTCATCTGACTTCTGKGCTCTCAAACCCAACGTTCACAAASCTGTTCTCTGTCAATCTGCTTTGTTTGACAAACAACAACCAAGAAAATCACAACAAACATCTCATGATCTTCCTGTTCAGTTTGTGTCCAGTTGTTTTCCTCATCTAGTAGAGTTTGGGTAACTGAATTCTTATTTTCTTGACTATACCTTCTCACCAATCACATTTACCATTTGAAAAAAGAATAAAGTTATGAGGTAATGGCAGCATTCATTTGAAACTATTTATTTAGGAACTCTATTTTTTTCATGACAAACTCAGGTGAACTCATGGCATTTCTCTCACAAAGCTGGAAGAAATGCCTGAGCTGCAGCAGTGACACATCCAACWGCTGTGCCTTTCATGCACCTCCTGRGCTTGTCCTGACAACACATACCCACTCCAGTAACTTTATAGCAAAGCTAAACCTAATTAATCACCAGCTTTGAACATTTCTGATTGGTAAAAACAACTCCAGACATTTGTGTCTTGTAACCCTGCCACTAAAATGTCCCACCCAAGTGTTCCTGACATTCAGCAGGACTTTGTGTTCCTAAATGACAGCTTCAATCCACTGGCAACTCCAGCACTGAGCTCTGTGGCAGAATTCTGAGAACATATTTTCCCACCATTCAAAAGTAATGTGTATTTTTAAAAAGTGTGCTGTCATATTAGGTAAAGTCACAAACATTGTCACAGGGAAAGGGCAATTTGCTTTCCTTCAGGAGCAGAGCAACAATTGCTGACAAATGCTGTGCATCCTGCAGCCACTGGCATTTAGCTTCAGAATGAGAAACAGGGAGCAGCAGGATCTGCARGGCCTCAGAGCACAGCAGTTCTGCCAAAGAGATGAATACAGCATCACCCAGCAGTCAAAAACACACTTAGCAACGAAACATGAGAGCTGAAAAAGAGGCTCAAATTTAACAACTTACAATTTATCAAGAAGAGCAGTGCTAWGTCTAAGGACTGAGTAAAAAATGCTTGAATCTCTGTTGTCACAGAGAGAAAAGTCTGATGTGTTACCTCACCCACTGATCTGCTGATGAGTGTTTTCTATGTCACATTTAACATCCTACAATCCTGAAAATATAAGAAAGCCATTTGGTTCTCACAACTRTTCCTGCAAGATTATTTTACAATGTAAAACCTCACTGCTCATTGGAGAATCCATTAAGTATTTTGTCACAGGTAAGGAGGATTCTCTCCCTGGGTTTTTCTTAAATAATATAAATAATCCTCAAACTACATTCAAATAATCCTAAAACAAGTCACCAACATACCCTTCCTTCAGTTTTTATCTAATGTAAGTTAAAAAAAATAGGTTTTCAGCTGCTTTGGTTGCTGCAATTGCCTCCTGAGTGTGAAGAGATGTGATTAGACAGCACTGTCCTCTTGCATCTGCAGGCTCTGGCAGCAGTGAAGTGTGAAGTGAGTAATGGTGCTGTCCTGAGCCCTGCCCAGGATGGAGCAGCACACAGACACTCACAGSACTAAGGGTGACATAATCAGGCTGCTCTGGCAATAAATATTGCCTATTTGCAGTAYTCCAAGTACTCAGAGTACAAAAATGTGCAGAATAAACCAATCCTTAGTTAGCAACTAATCTCACAGCTGAGTCTTCACTGATGGAATTTGCTACCCAGTTATTTCCATGCTGTACTGGCACCAAACTCAGACCATGGCAAATTAGGAACAAACTTTAAAAATCAGCATGATAGMCTGGTGTATGTTCATATTTCTCTTGCAATAATTCTTACTTCTTTCCATGAAATCCACTGTTATACAGTGCAAATAATCCAAACCAACAACAGCACCCAGCATCCAGCTTGTTTACAAAACATGCCTTTGGTTTAAGGAAAAGTCMCATCTTGCACACCAAACCCATCACCAAGCCATGGACCTCTGCCCCTAATCTTAAACAGCTGAAAGTCAAAACTGTTTTAAACAGGAAATTGAAACCTTCCTAGGATTGAGTGACACTGTAACAACATTCTGTAGAAAACAACTATTTCCTTTGGAAGRTATTAAGTGAAGAAGTTGAATAAAATAATTGCTGAGAGGTTTTTATTTGGCTTTATTTTAGATAAAACAGCATCTGAGGAAGAGTTTTCATTCACTTTACTGAATTTTACATGCTGCTTCTCCCTCTACAGTTACATCACAATCCAAACCAAAATTATTTGTATTAGTCCTACTAACAGAGAATCCAAACACAGTTAAGTTGTAAAATGCATCAGTGGTTTTACAGCTCATTAATGGCACAATTCACATTTCCTAAACTATTTCAACTTCATTATGTACAAGCAGGACTGTACAAGTGGCTAATAATGACAGAATTTGGAACTCACTCCAGTGAAGGAATTATACTGCTTCACCTGAAAATCCAAATRTCCTTGTTCAAATGCAYTCCATGCTTTCCAAGGAGCACTGACATACAACAGGGATGTCCTCAATGTTCAAGGATTAGTTTGCTTAAATTAAATTATGCACTGCTCTCCCTCCTCTCTCCCTTTTTTTTTCTTGTGAGCTCAAAAAGTCTTGGCAACAGGGCAAAGATGTTTGTTATCTATGCAACCACTCATCCAGACTATTCACTTAGGTGTTCTTCATCTGCAAATCTGCTCAAAGAATCAAACAGTGGCTCTCACAGACTTTCTGCACTGGGAGAACCTTCCAAGAGTTAACACCATGTTACTTTGTAAAYTGAAATTCAAATGTATCAAAGCCACTGCTCAGGGTACCAGACACTGTTCAAGTGGTCAGGGTGCAAATGAAGAAGACGTTTCACTTACAACACCCTTTGAAACAAGAAAACATGTAAGAATAAAGAACAAAGATCATTTTCCCTTCTTTCCCTCCCACASTGAAAACTCAGAGGACTCTCCCACAGAATTTCTTACCATTTTATACAGGTCTGAAACACTGATCTGATCTGAATCCACAACCTCGAAGTCCTTCCGTGGAACTAAGTCAAGGCCCAAGTGTCTGCAAGAGAAGGAAGGAGCAGTGTCAGAGTGGCACAGCAAWGGTCACCAGCACCTCCTGCCTGTGCCTCCCCCAGGCCAGGGACACACAAACACTCAGCTATTCCAGTCCTACTGCAATTGTTAACCATGAAACAGTGCTAAAGAAATGCAATGCAAATATCAAAACATCCTTCTACAAACTTGTTACCTTTTGCTCCCTGACTTCCGTGGGGCTCTGGCAATTAATGCAGGGGAAGCTTTTGGCCAGTATGTTCCTGCAGCACTCAAAACAAGATAATTGTGTACATGGAAATACAACAGGCAAAGTTCATACTCTGGTTGCTGCTGAAGTATGGGAGTAAGATCCTTCACTACATGATGAAAAAGTTCCTGTTCAAATGTGCCAACAGATCCTGAGCCTTGGGAAGCTAATCTGATACTCCTCGTGTTCATAAAACTTCACCTCCATGTAAACATAGTGTTTTTTGTCAGCAATGAACAATAACTGCGATAACAATAATCTTAATCTGTATTTGTAACACATACAGAATGTTTTTAATTATTCTGAACAGAATTAATGTTTTGGCTCAAATCAAATATATAAATTTATTAACAAAAAATATCAGTGCACAGATGACTAATTAAGGAATTCAGCTGTAGAGAAGGCAGTTCAGGTCACAGCTTCACAGGAGTAGCAGAGAGAATAAGATATTCTTTATCCAGACAAATAAATGCAAACTGTTAATGATTAATTAAGAACTGTAGACTGCAAAACAAGACAACCTTAAAGGTGACAAAGCCCAAGTTTTGCTCCATRGATCTTCAGTTTCTGAGGCACAAAGAGTTCTGAGCATTTCAATAAAAAGCTATACTAAACACACATTAGGAGTAAATTTTTTAAAAAACCCAACACATGAATTGACCATTTTCCTGCTTTTGCTTTATGTAACTTTCTAGACATTTCATATTGAAATTTTTAACAGTCCTAGAGAAAAAAGCCAAACTTCAGGAGAGGTGCCCTCATGAACTACCTTGGTATTCCTCCTGTCACGAACTATAAAAGAAAAACAAAAGTCAATTTAATTTTGTAATCAGAGAGGGAAACATTCTGCACAGCCTTGTTCCTGRTGGCAAATGAAAAATTTTATTAAGAAAAACCTCTCTGGTACTTTAGAGTAATTGTGTGGAGCAATAACAGAAGGCTCCAGGCAATGCAGTGTCTCTTCCTGAGCAATTGGCTTAAAACAACAGCTGGGGAGAACTGGTGGCTGGGAGGCAGCTCAGCTACTTCTGCTCACCATGGTGCTTTTAAACCTTACCCAAAAACTCCCTARTTCTTTTTTTGAAACATTGTCCAAGCAGGTTTTTCTTCTTTATTTATATCCCTAAATCATCACATCTCCAAAATGCTCAGCCCTGTTCACTTGCCCTGGMWGYRCTATATGGACATTGAAAAACTGCARTGTCCACWCTCTCAGCTCTTTGCTCATATCAATATTTTCAGTGGAAAAAAGGGAGCAGCTTTCCTTCTTCAATGCAGYTTCATATCAAATACCAAATCCTAAATTCAAATGCTACATTGTTAATGTCATGGTTTCACACTTTGTTTTCATTAAACCTATCAAACACAAGTTATCTGTGGCCCAGGAGAAGTGTCTGAAAACTGCAGCTGCAGCAATGAAAATGACTGCATCTACCAAAAGAAAAAGATTAAAATAAGGACACACTAGGTATTYCTTACCTGCAGCTGCCAGGTGAGCCTACTTATCACAGAAAGTCAAAATATATAATACAAAAAAATTATAAAATCAGACAGACAGCACTGCAAGGGTGTTGGTTTGGGGTTTTTTTAATGTTAATGCTCATCAAATTCATTCACAGAATCTTTCCTRAATGTGAGTACCTAAACAACCTCTAAAACACCCTGTCATTGACATGTGTGCACACTTCCACCCCTGAAGTTCATTTGTGAATGGATTTCCCCCCAGCACACAGATTTGAACAGATGATTCCCTACCAACACTATCAGAGGCACTGTGTGTGCACTGCAGCTCCAGGGCAGTCACAGAGCTCTGTTMAAGCTCCCCAGGAAAACCTGGCCAAGCCAGTCCCAGCCTGCCAAGGYTCTGCTCACATCACTTCAGCTCTCTGGAGAGCTGGGCTGAAGCAGTGCCTGCACTCATTACTCACAGCATCATCTTCTGCTTAATAATGTTCAACACAACTGCAGCAGCATCCCTGGGAAACTTAATACCCTATTTTTAGTTAAATCCCTTAACACTGTGGCTTTTCAGCCCAGCAGATTCTCATTCTCTAATAATATGTTAATCCTGCACAACACTTGCTCCCAGCAAACAAGGGTGCCTTGGCTGGAGCACAAACATGCAGCCATTTACTGASCAGGTGGAAGTTCAGGTTTGTACACTCCATTTGTATCAATTATTGCTTTGCCTGTGAAGGACTGACAGCATAATGCYTGAGATGGCAATGACAGACACTGGCCCACTTTCCCTCTCTATTCCCAAACACTGGGGGAATGGGAGAGCCCCAGCTGCCAAGCAGCATTTCTCCAAAACAGAGCATGCATAAAAATTACATAATGTGCTGGTTTGTTTATTTGACAGTATCCACAATGTTTTCTTTTACATGCAAATTCTTGTGCTCTTTTATTCTTGTGCTCTTTTATTCTGCCTCCACACTGAACTGCCCTTCAAAAATATTTCCCAAGTATACCTACAAAATATTCCCCCTGATTGCATCTGGTTGGGATACCTCCACTGGCATTTAGACATTCTTCCTCTTCTACATACAAGTCATCAACTTTTTCTTTCTTTGGGGTATAAAAATTTTAAAAATCCACCACCTAAAATCTCTAGAGAACTTTCTGTCAAGTAATATGAAACCAAGCCAACTGACAAAAATACAGGGCTTTTTAACAGTGAAAGGGAGTAACACACAGCTCAAGATTACCTGGGCTTCTAGAAAAAAAATCAACTTGGGTTTAATGGTAATTTTGAAGAATAGTCCTAATTTCTATTACATCCATTTATTTACAAGACAAACACTACAGCATTTTGAATTCATAAATCCACAAGTCAGGACAGCTCTTCCTAAAGAACCTTGCAGAAATATGACATTTGACTTTTAAAAAAATATCTTTCAGATGCAAACTCAATCTTGAAGAAGAGATTGGGAGAGCTCATCACATCTCTGAAAGGTGCAAGATCTCACCCCTTTGCTCCAAAAACATCCACTTCACCTGAACCTTTTCAACTTTAATTTTGCAGCCACCACTTTTTCTTGTTTTCCCTCTCTCAGTGTATCAAAGCCTCTCTTAATATCATTTGTAGTTCTCTTTAACAAATAAAGATGGTGAAGGGAAAGAAAATGATCCTGGCAGTGATYCACATAAACTATGCACAGACTTTAAAACAGACTTTGAAGGAAACACAGCACAGAAATCCAGGGGAAATTAAACACATGAAAAAACATGTTTGTCAAAATGAGACTTTGCTAATACAACCTGATACTTCTCTTTGACAGAATTAAGTCAAAACTACTACAAAAAACTGCAGGGGCTGCAATCTACAAAGACATTAGTAAAGTACTGATGTAATGCTACACAAGAAATTATTTCTGAAAATGAAGATGATGAAGGTAAATAATCTCAGTTAGGAATTGATAGAAATATTTGCCACAATTCCCTTTTGAGTGTGGCAGTATCAGGCTGCAGAGAGGTTATTCAGGTTTTCCTCAAAGACTGACTTTCAGCAAAGCTTCTTACACCTTTAATCCCAACTCAGTCATTACTCTGAGCATATTCAGGAGAGGGGAGGATGCTGYACATTCAGACAGAAATGGCAGCTGCTTTTTTTCCTGCAGTTCTGAAAGGCACTTCTTTAGAGCTGTTTAAGTTGATCACTCCTATTTTGATCTCCTTTGATGTAATGACAGCTACTGCAATAAAACTGCCTTTAATTCTCCAAACAGGTATCATCTGTACTTTTAATTCTTATCTCCAGATGCATTTTACTGGCTTACAGCTAATTGTTACATCATTACCAAAAAGTCATTYTTATTCCTTTTATGTCAAGAAAATATGACAACAGGATAAATCTCTCCAAGCCCCAAAACAATCTAAGAGTGTGAACACTGAAATTTAGGGTTTTTTGAAATGAAAGGCTGTGCTGACTTGCCTGGATCCCACAATTCCTGCCCTCCACAGTTGTGGATGTCAGTAGTTAGCAGGAACTAACCACCTGCTACTGGCTTTCCAATCCTGAGATAGGAGAAAAACCATCACCTTAAAAGTGGGTTTCATTTTCTTTGCATGACAGTGCAGAAGATTTATTGCTAATATTTTGCCCTTTTGTTGTTCTTTTTAAACACTCATTTGTACCTTTTGGCTACCTGTGGATTTTTCTGTGCAGAATTTATGGCAACTATTTGGAAGATTTGTTTTAATGCAATGATTTTAATAACATTTTATGGGGAAAAAGAATAACCTTTGACTAAAAAGTAATATAAGCCTACAAACTCATCTTGTTTATGGCTTTTATTTGTCAAAAATATCAAGGTATTGGTGGCTCCCCCCCTTACTCTGTTTCTGACCCTAAATACAGAATATATTCCACATTTATAGGAAAGGAAGTGAGTTCCCTGATTCTGCAAGGAGACCTGGATTTTTTCTGGTAATCTCCTGGCAGGTGCTACATTAATCTGAAAGAATAAGTCCTGAAGATCAGGTGAGATGACCTCTGATTTTCGAGTTGAATTRCTTTGAAGAAAGCTTCATCTGCCTTTCTGGCACACAAAGTATTGCACATACTGCTGCAATTAGCTYTTGGCACTGAAGCAGAAGCAKAGGATTCACATTTCCAATAGCAGCTCTGGTTTTGATGCAAAAGTCTCTACAATGAAACAGCTCCTCATCAGCAAAAAAGCTGCATTCTGCTTYCCCATTCTTAGCTATAGTAAAAGTYAAAASACTTATCCATTCATGTACAAGCARAAATCTAAAAAAMAATTTCAAAATCAAGYAYCTATTTTACTTGAAAGATGATAGAAAATGAGGTRAAGAACTGAAGATTCARCTTTATAATGTGACTTAAATGAGATGATAAATAGCAGACTTCAGCTTTATAACATTTGTTTCCTGCTTTACAACTTTTTCCTTGTTATTCACAGACCATTGGACACTTCCAATAGCATTGCAGGCTTCCAYAGATCAATATTATGGCCAATTGGATCAGAGTGAGACATGCTAGCAAGCAGAAGTATTTGCAATATTCTGTATAAACCCCAGCAAGATAAGCAGGAAAGAAAACAGCAGATAAGATTTTGGCTGTGCAAAAATACACAGAGAGATGCTTAARAGTGCAAGCCTAAAAGCAGCAAGGTGCTCATCTGAAGGCAGCAAATTCTGATTGGGAAATGCAAAAACCTCTGTAGCAGCAATATCAGCCCCACATGTGACAAACCTGAGCTACCTGGGGTAAGTGGAATGAGGAAGAAAGCACAAATGAAGGAATGARAAACAAGATGAGTCCAGGATCTTTCTTTTGTGCAGGGGAGAAAGAATGTGTAAGCAATAGAAAATGGAATTGCTACAGGAAGGGGCAATCAGTATTGTGTTAGAAGAATGATTAGCAGCAATACAGGGGGTTAAAGCAATAACTGTAAAATAACATCCCCACATTTTAATAGGYCAAACTACAGAGCCAAACTTCTTAATATCTACAGTAAGCACAAAAAGCCAAGCAAACARAAGGTCTAAATGAGTTCTTTCACACAAAAAAAGACATCTATAGCTATTCACCAAGGAGTGTATCTGTCCCTTGATGTGCACCACCTCCTACCAGCACACAAGGGACAGCTTCCAGAGCTACTGCCAGTGTATTTAAGAGAAAACTGTAGCAGTTTAACAAAGTGAAAAAAAAATCCCTAACTGGTGATGACAAGAAGTAGGAATTTCGTGTTTGCATCACTCCTTCCCTTTTTGAATTGAATAATACAATTAATTGATGATCAAGGTCAGGTTAAAACATGTTACCTATTAGAGGTGTGAGATTACTATTTCCTGAAAGCTGCTTGGCAATGGAATATCTCTGTTACACTGGACTGTCTGAGTACTTACAGCCTGCTCAACCTGCAATCTACTCAGACAACATTAATGCACATTTATAACAAAGCTTTTCATTTATTTTATTTACAAATCTCAAGTATGACAGAATAGCAATTAACACTGTTATAATACTTGAGAAAGGGCAGTACTATGTGAATATGTCTATGAAAATCATTAATGTTTTTAGCTGATTAACACAGGTGGTTCTAAGTTTCATGATAAAACTCAGAGAGGGGGGATAGAAGAAAGTGGCAGAACTCTTGCAGAAATTCTGTGGAAAAGATTAAAAGTCCCAGACATTTAAACACTGCATGTATCTCTGATATCAAGCATCTCTTTCTCTAGGGAGTTCAATACCTGTAGTAAGAAACAGAATTTTTTTTGCCTAAACAAGCATTCTGAGTAGATTAATATAATCCTGCACATATTTACTGATTTCACTGATGCTTCTCCCTAACTGTCATGCATTAGATTTATCTTTATAGTCTGAATTACATTCCTATTTAATGGTTTTACATCAAAAAAGGGTCTGTAGGCATCTCATAGAACAACCTATTGTCTTCACTGCTGCATTGCTGTCTGCTCTCCTCATCTTTTTTTCCTCACAGCATTTTTGCAGTATCCTGTTGCTAATTTWATCCATAAACTCTGAGCAAAACCAGGCAGGCATAATGCTCAAAAACAGTCTCTGGGTTCCCATTTACTCTACTGGGAATAGGAATGAATCACAGAATGGAAAATATCTGTAATTCTGCACTGCAGAAAGACTTGATGCAATCTAAGAAAGCTTTCTTTCAACAAGAGAGAAGTGAAGTGCAGCAAGAGGGCTGCTAAACCTTCATCAGGGTGTTCAGGTGTGTCCCTCAGAGGGGGTTTTGAGGTAGGTGACCAAGGAACAGAATCAAACAAACATAGCTTAATGAAAAGCATTGGATTTTCTCCTCAGCTGTCACCTTCCAGGACTGCTCCCCACTCCCACRTGCTCATTAGCACTAATCCCACTCCCAGTGGGAAAGCACTTGCTGTTTGCCTGAGAGTGAGTGCCTGTGTGCCATGCACAACTTACCTGTCTGATCCACATCACAGTCTGGCCAAGGGCTGGTTTGTGTCTAATGGCAATTTATCATCATTTCTGTGTGAATGAATTGCAGTTGTCTTTGYCTTTAATAGAACCTCTCCACAAAATCACCACAGAGACTCTGAACCTCTGAGAAGCATCGTGATACAGAAAGTCTAAATATCACAGCCTCAGCTCCAGTGTCCCTGGGTAACTGTGAGAKTCTCTGCTTTCTGCACCAACCATTAAAATACCTCCTCAATGGAAGAGAAATGTGTTTTAAGTACCTCTGGACACATCCTCCCAGGTCTAATATTCTCTAGGATGATACCAAGGAAGTGAAGTGACCTAATCTTTTTATAAGTGCAAGGAGCCCTAGGAAGGGCCTAGTGGTAAACAGCTCATTTCACACCAMGAGCAAAACTCACTGCAGAAGGCAATAAACTCACTGTAAAAAGTTACACTTGATTTCCCAATAATCCCAAGTTCTCCCTGTGCACAAATACCATTGGGAAGCAAGGCTGTGCGGGGTTTTTTGTAACTAAAAGTGACCTGAGGAGGATGAGAAGGAAGAGGAGGCAGTACTCACTCATTGCCCCAGTCCAGCCGCACGGTGAGGTGCCTCTTGACCTCGCGCACCTGGTCCTGGGTGAGGTGGCCCGAGAGCAGCTGCCGCCGCAGGTCAATGAGCTCGTTCATCACGTGCCGCAGCTTGTAGAACAGATCCACCTTGTGCTTCTGCAAGGCACATCGGGCACGAGGGGGGGAGGGAGAGACAAGGAGAAAGAGGCAGGGAGGGGGGAAAACAGGGGAAAGAGAGAGAGGGAGAGAGAGTTTGGAAAGACAAAGTGTGAGAAAGAGAGAGAGAGAAAGATTAATAAGTTACCCAATTTTCATTTAATTACCCTAGAGGAACATCAATCCACTTTTTATGAGCCTTAAAATATTTACATCRAAAAGTAGTGTTAACTGATGCAATTCAACTTCTTATTCCTGAGGTTTAGGCTCAATCTGCTAAGAGGCCCATTTTCTGATGGAATCCAATGCTAAATAAGAACATTCATTAGGCACAGCAGGAATCACTTATTCCAATCATACAGTAAATGTAAAATTTTAGATTTAAAGTGATAGAGAGGTAAAAAAGCGTGCTTATTTCTGCAGCTAACTGAATGGCTTTGAGCAGTCAACGAGTCACCACAACAGAAAAGCATTTTTAAATTATTTGTGATACTCCAGTTACAAAATTTCAGCCAGGTATCAGGGGTGTGTGTGTAAAAATTCATTACCTGGCACTCTAAAAAGGACTAAAGCAATTAATAATAAAATCCACCAGGAGAACTACTTTAAAAGAGAAAATTACCATAAATAATATGGTAAAACTCCCCACACCACCATCCGTGAAGACAAATAAACAGAAAATACTCCCAAAAACTTCCACAACTAACACTGYAATCCTTTCCAAAAGAACTGGTATTGCCCAATTATGGAAAGAAAACCCTCTTCACCAAAACCAAATCCCCMAAACCAGACAGAAGTGGAAATATTTTTTTCTCCTAAGGAAATAACTACATGTGAGTTCCCCAAAAGGGGAAGTTTGAGGCCAAYAACCAAGGCCACCCATAAGATAAGATAAAAGAAGGACATGTGTCCAAACTACTGCACTGTGTGCTGGGTCAGGGCTGTGTGTCAGTGGGGCTCATCTCCACACAGTCCCCAATACTGCACAGAACCACCAACGTGCCCCCAAGGAGGAGGCCAAGAAGGAAAACAAGATCTGATGCAGCTGGACACTGTTCTTTGAACAGCTGAGCTCCATTCCCAGCACTTTGCAAAGCCTGAAGTGTTTGAGTCTCATTTGTGAAAACAGAGTAGATGGACTGACATGGAGACTTCATCAKCTGGCACTGCCTKGATCAYGTCTCTGCTTGTGCAGGAGTGGGTWATAAAAGCCTCTRAAGAMAGACACCTGCATCTACCAAGGCTACATCTGACAGAGGAACAGCCACAAAGACAAACATGAGTGTTTTCTGTTGCAACACATCATTAGAACAAGTGTTTTTCACTTCTCTACCAAAAATAGCAGAGATGAGATGAAAAAGGAAMTTCCACCTACTTGAGTTTGTTTTCCTGTAAGACCACTAGATTTGCATGACTTAGGAAAACAGACATCAATGCAATYCATTTTGATAAGCATTTTTTAATTTCTCTGAACCTGATTACACATCTGTCTTGCTGAAGCAGGTTAAGCACAGATGGCATAATCAGTTGTTCCTATCTAACAATTTTGAGATGAAAAGATGCACAAACTTTCAACTCTGCATCAACACTGGTTCTGGCCCAGCTTGAAAGAAAGAAAATCAGACCCCAGACCTAAGAGAAAGACAAATTTCTGGGGCTGAAAATATTTATGAACAAATAGGAAGATAATCATGCATAGCTGATATGGATAAAATTACTCAATTTTGTTTAGGTTTTATTACTAAATGTGGTCACAAGTAAATCCCATATAAGCAGGCATGGGAAATGTCCATTTTTATATGCTGTCTGTGTGAACACTTTTCCAAACACAAGATGAAAACAATTGAGTTTGGTAGTATCAAAAAAGCAAATTCGGTGTATTTTAATAATAAAACAGTTGGGAATGARAWTRTCTTGAGAATCAGGTCCCAAACCATCCTATTCAGACTTCCCAAATAAAGCTGCTAAGAGAGTCACTTTGTCACTCCTGTAATGATGGTTCCAGGTTATCAAAGCAGTCAGGTCCAGAACACCAAGCTGGTTAAATCACAGCTCTATGGTTTATGGGGTCCAGTGGTTATGTTTAAACAGTCACTTTATACAAGAGTAGCAGAAGTACTTACTTTAAATACAAATAAAGGAGACTACAGAACACAAGTGTTTCAGCTGCTTTCAAGTGAATACACAAGTATTGAGAGAGAGCTAAACACAGGGTGTCCTTCCAGAAAACCCAAGGTCCAGGGCAAGGAAGGGAGGAAGCCAGCAGACCTGTGGCTGTGATCTCAGGGAAACTGTTATGAAGAACCACAGATGCAAGACCCAGGACAGTGAAGGAAAATGCCCATGAGAGAGAGAAAGGAGAGCTAGAACAGAGTTGAAAGTGGCTTAATTCCWGGCTTGCAGGCAGAAGGGAGTTTGAAGCAGTCAAAAACCAGTTTCTAACATCCCTCCTCACACTACACAAGCCCAGGGACTAATGAGCTTCATTTGGGAGAGAAGGAAGGAGATACTCATGTTTTAATGACTTCTCTCTTTCAAGATTTAAAAAAAAAAACCCATCAAAATTCAACACTAAGCTAAGTTAATCAGGATTCCTACCCCTGTAAAAAGCCTGTAAAACAGATGGCCCTGGACACCACATTTACAGAACCCCCTCCCCAATCTGAAGTATTAAAATCCTTCCATTTTAGTTAGAGTAGCACCATAAATACATGTGAAACTTTATCATCTTGTTAGTAGTTAAATAAAAGATGGGCAAGTCAGTCTGACGTGTAAGCATTCATTCTGTTTCACAGTTAATTTTCATACAACCTCTAAGCTCTCATTTTTTCTGCTGGTTTTTAACAAGCTCCCAAGCAAGGAACACTTGATCAGTCCATCCAGAATGATCTGCTGTGTGCATTTAAAAACATATTTGGCAAATCTGGAATATAAAAGTAAATATTTCTGCAGAACTTTTATGGTAATAATGAAAATGAGTCACAAACAAAGAACCTGGATGGCTTTAATGAATTGGGACTCTCCTCACAAGCAGCACAAGTCCTCTAACATGTCTTGTTGCTTCTTTTTACTATTCCTAGATACAAAAAAAATTTCTGTATTTCTTTAATCCGTTATAACTAACAAGTCACACTAATCAATGTTTGGAATCTTCAGATGAGCAGCTATGCATCAATAAGGGGAATTCTGGCAGTATTTCTTTTTCTGTTAATGACTCCATATTAACTCTGTGGAGCTCAAAAGCCCAAAGATGGGTTTGGTGTGGGGCTCCCCCACCCGGCCCCTCTCTCACTACCCCTCTCCAACAGGCTGGGGCAGGGAGAGGAAATTACAATATTTGTGGCTTGAAATAAGGACAAGGAGTTCACTCACCAATCACCATCCCAGCAAAACAGGCCTCTCTTGGGGGAATTTATTTACTGCCAATTCCAATAGAGTTGGGTGGTGAGATACAAAGGCACAAAGAGCCCTTGTCCTCAAGCACCCCCTTCTCAAGCCCAGCGTTTTTTCCCTTTCCTCCCCACTCCCCCATCCTTCACAGAATCACTTCCTCCCCACAGTGGCAGGAGAATGGAGGGGTCAGTCCATGGCAGCTCCTCCCTGCTTCTACCTCCTCCTCACAATTTTGCCCTGTGCCAGGGTGGGTTCTGCCCAAACAGATCCATTGCCTGTTCACCTCCCCCTGCTCAGCTCCCRTGGCTGTGGGGCTATTTCTCCCCTTTTCCTCCTCATGTCTCTGCTCCAAAGCTGCTGTCCCAGAGCCCCCCCAGCTGAGCTGAGCCCTGTGGAAACAGCTGGAATTGGGCTGTTCCCCCAGCACCATGCCCAGGGCCCACAGCTGGCACACAAACCCCAACACACCGAGCACACACCAGGGTCTCTGCCCTGCCATCCCCTCTCAAGCACCATGGCTGCCTCTGTCATTCCTCTCCAAATAAATGCCACATAATGTGAAAATAYCTAACAGACTGGTGTATTACAGCAGATGACCTATTTATAGTCATGTGGTTACCATGACTTCATTTACCACCCCTGTAAAGTCAGGATTTTGCCTCTTTTAAGAGCAGTCCCTTAAGACATTTCCTRTAAAACTGCCTTAAGCTGTAATGGGAGACAAGGGCACAAAAAATTCTTTTCCTTATGAAAGCAAGTGAGTAGCTTTTCCCAGGGTCCTTGTTATGGATTTTGGTATCTACATTAGATATTAAAGCTGCAAGCACCATCAGCACATGAAAGGAAATACTAAAGCTAGAAACAAAACAAAAATCCTAACTTTCTTCTCAGYTTGGTCTGGATGRTTTTAATCAGGCAAATTACTTYAYATTAMAACTCTRTTGGAATTTAAAGCTTTTTACAATATTTGYAGCTTACKCTTACTCAAACTCTGTAATATTATTACCMTGCAAACCTTAAACATCACCTACCAAATCAGAAAGTATTCATCATTGATCAATACAGGTCAATAGAAAGTTGTCACAAAAATAGGGAAAGGAATTGAAGAGTAAAAAATTTCTGTGGGAGATGTGGACTGTACACAGGTGTCCTGACTGGCACCCCCAGAAAAAGCAATTTGAGAGCACAATTAATATTGCACATATTCATCAGCTCTCCATATGTGCCTGGACAGCTGCTCCTCTTGGATTACACAACTACAATGGCCATAAAAACAATTCAAAAATACAGACAACAAATAAGGGAAAATAACATCAAGCAAAAATMAAGTTAATAAATTACAACTTCTCCTAATTAAAACTACAAACTCCATTTCCTGAGGGCTGAGATAGCATCCTGGGGTTTTCACAAGAGGCTGGGTTTGAGCTCACCCCTCTCTGACAGGACACCATTAAACACTCAGAGAGTCACTGCATCATAGAAATGTTAAGGTTAGAAAAGACCTCTACAATTTTGAAGTCTAATAAACATCATTAGTCTTCCAAATCAAGTAACAGACTGAGAAAGGCATCTCAGTTTAGGTTTATTTTCATTCTTCTATCCTGAAAGTGTTTATTAGTTCTCAATTTATTCATAAGGATGCATTATCGTTAATTGTATTTATTTTGTCTAATGAATATTCATAGTTTTTAGCTTCAAACAGAAATTATTTACTCCAATAAAAATCTATCTAAATTGATTCTCTACTGTATTCACAGAGGGCATTTCAATTTACAGTGTGTAATAAAGCCCAGTAAACCAGAGTGGCAGAAAAAATAAGTTCTTCAGACTTTTGCCATTGAAAATGAGTAAAATAGCTTAAAATATTGACATGTGATAAGGGAAGAATTTAAGCAGTAAAAAGAATGATGTGGCATCAATAAAGCAAACAAAAGCAGAGAAAAACCAACAAAACAAAGCCTGTACAAGATAAACAGGGATGTTGCTACAAGTGTTCCCTTTATATTAGGTTAAATATTGTGCCTGAATTACCATATATCATACTTCCATACTACAGTAATTTTTTTCTAGATATACTGTGTCCTTATGCTTCTTCCAAAGAGCTCWAAAGCTGAAAGACATATTGAATTTACATCAGGAACTTCACAAAAAGTTTCCTTGCACTCCTAGCAACAACCCAAGGAGAAACCAACAACCCTGGCTTTTCCTGAGCAGCAAACTAAAACGAAATCCTCAGAAGAATGGAGCCTGTGATATGAAGCCCTAAATCATAGAGAAGCTGCTTGGATCCAGGCACCTCACACATATTAGCAGTATATGCAAAGTTCTCACCCCTCCCCATTCCCCCCATTTCTCCTAAATGTATTAGAAATTCCATTTGTGCAGTGCCTGTGCTGAGCCCCCCTCTCCTGAGGAGCATTTAATATGCTTTACCAGAAACCTTGTGCAGCAAAGCAACAACTGGATGGCCTCCAAAATAATTTCARAACTCCATTGGGTTGGATTGCACATTTAAAAAAAAAAATTAAATGCATTCAAATTCTTTAAGATAAACCAAAAACAACAATGGTTTGTTCTGCTCCAAAGCCAAAATGGTGTATTTAAATCAAAGCTACCTGCCAATACATCCAAAAATGTGGTGATATCTTTTGTATGTTGCAATCCCCTACAGACTTTCACAACTYCAAACCCCTTGCAGAGGTAGCACTGCAGCAATAGCAGCTGCCAAGGAACAACAGGAGGACAATCCTSAAAATGTTAGCAAAGCTCTTTTGCCTTGGAAAARRCTGCTCTCTTTCCTCAGATCTCCTKTGAAGGACAGTGGGTAATATTTAAACCTGTTGCCACAATGCTCTCTTTTAACAAATCAACCCATCAAGTTCAGAGCTCTCCACAGAGTATTACAAAGAAAAATGTTCTTACAAAGGGTTGGGCCCAATCTGCTGCTCTTCTTCAAGAAGAGAAGCATTTGTTTGTGTCACTTCACAGACCTCAAATGCTTAACTCACCTAATGTGCAATTCAGAGCCTATTTTGATTTCCAGTAACTCAGTACAGTTACAAACAACCTCTCCACTCTAAACATCAGTTATGCCACACACACAAATAGCTCTGAGTACAAGTTATTACACTCCCTGGCAGTCRAGATGTGCATCTTGACTCTCACATCTCCTCCTTATTTACAGCTTCAGATGCCTGAGTTGTCTAATACAGCAACTTGGGACAAGTACAAGATGACAACATTTAACAGTTCCAGAAACAAGTTAAAACAAATAGGAGACAATTCTGGTGTCTGACACTTCCTGCTATCAGTTTYCACATGCTGTTGTTACTCTTGGGCATCATCAGGAAATGCACCCTGGCCAGCATGAGACAGGTATTCTGGGGCTAAACTAGTGTTGTTTAGCTTTTTTGGTTAACAGACAAAATAGTATGCAAAGAATGGAGATTGGTCTTCTCCAGGGAAAAAATATAAAGGCCCCTGTGGGATAATTACTGTGAGAAGAGAAGAATTTGATTGAAGAAATACTCTAAAGTGCCCTCTCTCTGGAGCCCATCCCTATCCCAGCTGCCTCTGCTGCCAGCTGAGGGCTGCAGAAAACCCTGCCTAAGGAGACTGAGGCACAGCCTGCAGCTCACCATTGCTTTGTTGAGACTGAACTGAGTTCCACAGCAACATCAACCTCATTTCCTAACATCATCATAAACTTTTAACAAAGCTGGAAGACACAGAATTGAAGGGGATAAACTTAGAGGCTTAATTCTTCATTCCTATAATACTGCAAAACAAGTGACATTAACACCCCTTTTCAATCCATATTACATTTATTGAATTCAATTCCAAATCCTCTGGATATTAAATGTACTTCTTTGTTTTTATGTTGTAAGAACATCTCGTTCTAGACATTCTTAAATGTAAGAAGGTACAATTTAGGATAAATTTCCATTCTGAGGAAAAAGAAATATGCATGCAAGGCTTTTGCTATTTAATTAAGGATGATTCCCCCAGTYTTGAATGTCTCCTTCATGACACAGATGTGTTAGGACACAACATGAAGGCAACACATTCTGCTTTATCTTATTTATTCAGAAGTATGACTAACAAGATAGATAGGATAAGTTAGCCTTCTGAGAGACAACACACCAAGGAAAGAGCCCAAGAACATCAAAAAGTTTCTTTTCCCCACTGTGACCTTTCACCGGGTTGTGATCCTGCTTTTTGTCCTGCTCCCTCCCCTCAGGATCCTGAGCTCTCCCATCTCAARGCCACTGCTGCCAAGGATGTCTTTGTGCTTCACAGCCCCAAACTGCCCTCCCTGTTTGTAAACACGAGGTGCCAGCAGAGAAGGAGCTTTAATGAGCAGAACTAGAGTTGGTACCAAATGTCCCCTGCTCACATCACCACCTTCTGTTGTCCTCCTAGACTTGTGTCCCCTAGTTCCATTAAAACCACTGCCATAATGGACCTTTCCTTTCCAAATTACATTTGCTGAATCATGGAGAGGGAGAACTGATGGTCTTGAAACACAGCAAAGGTATTTGTTCTCCCCTCAGAAGTTCTGGTCCTGTGAAGCCTGGGATATTGGTGATGTGGCTGGAAGAGGAGCACTCCCAGGCTCCAGCTGGGATCTCACCACAGCCACCCCAAACACCTCCTGCTGCAGGCACTGAGTGCCAGCAGAGCCCTGAGGGACTGGGAAAGGGGGAGCTGGGTGACCTTCACCTGCCAGGGATCTAATCCTGGAGGGCTGCATTCCATACTGACTGCTGCTATTCACCTGTAAGGCAAGCAACAAACCAAACATTCTGCTCTAAAAGAAACTGAAGTGTGGATGCTTCTAGATTTCACACTTTCCAAAGATTTTTRCTATCATTTAAATGCAAAAGAAATGGAAGTATTCAGGAGAAAGCCTCCTACCCATAACTAAATGGTTACATTCTTTTGCAAATACACCATATCCCTCCACAAAAATCAGTATTTTAAGGTTATTTTCTGCATGAGAGAGAATTGTATTACCTTTCGTATCAGTTTTAARGTAGAGTTAAATGCTTTTGTTTACACTTTGACTAAATATGATATATTTATTGAAGTGGTCTTAATAAATAATTAACATTCATACTAATTTATAATAGTCATGCTAAGTTAGAACCTGCATGATAAATATCTCTGAAGAAATTCAAACTGATTAGAGTATATTACAAGTTCTGTCAGATAAATAGTTTCCTTTTACCAGTGCCTACTGTGCCAAATTTTCAAGCTGAAAAATACTTTCTCCCTAAAGCATTTCCACTGCATTTAAATCAAACATCTGCTCTTCCAATGCTATTTACATTCTTAACAGGGAACTTCCCATCCAGTGGGGTTCCAGGATACAACCTGATACCTTTTCCAGCTCCTCTCACAGTGTCCCACAGGATACAACATTAATATTCTCCTTCACACACTGGAAGGCTCTAGAAGGAGTATCAGTGCTTTGGACCTGACAAACACAGCAGTTTTTCAGAGAAAAGAGCTCAAGAGAAGTCCCAGAGTCTGTAGGACTGGGTCAGTACAAGTCATCTTGCAGGTCTCTAACAATGCTTTGTCCCTGTCAGGGCTCCTGCCAGTCATGCAACATAAGTTCATTATGGTAGAGAAGATTTTGCCAAAAGCCATTTTAAAGAAGCATTAGGGGCACTTAAAACACTRAGAGAGAAAACCACAAACAAAACCCACACCATTATTCCCACCAAAYACAGAACACAGACCATTATTTGCAAACTGGTTTGATTAGTGCATTTTGTAATTAATGATCCTGGGCATGGTGCCACCATTTGTCTTCCAACATTTCTGTGAATTCCTAAAGAAAATTGCTGACTGCATTTCAGTGCTTTTCCAACTAAACTGTCAAATGGAAATCCAAAACAGTAAAGACATTTCAACTATGCCTCTCACAGASAGGTTCCAGTAATTTTCAGTTCTCTAAAAGAGATGATTTCAGTTTCAAAGGAAAGTTCTAAGGAAAAAAGTCTGTGGGTTTGCAGAAGCAGAGACCACTGCCCAGCAGAGGCACAKCCTTTACATGGGAAATGGTAGCACATTTACCCAGCAATTCCAGCAGTGATTGATTTGTTTCTACTGCTCACACAGAGGTTTAGCACAGCTCTAATCCTTCCTGGAAGCCCTAGTTCTGTATTTATAAAATAGATATATAAAACTATAACTTGGCAGAGTTCAAAAAACAACACAACTGCTTTTTAAGATGCACTGAAATTATGTACACCTTACTTGGAAACCCAGGGTTTTTTGGAAGGGAAGCTGATCACCCAAATTAATTGTCTTCTAACTTAAAGAATGATAGATCTTTAAATTTTCTGTATCTGTTGTGCATTATAATGCAGTTATTTCTGTTCATACACCAGATACGACACAAAATTGTGAGAATATGAAAAACAAAATTCCCTCACACATGAGGATTTTCTCATTACTGAAGTAATGATCCTCTATGGCTCTTTGAGCTATTTCACTGCATGCAAACTCCTGTTGATTTATCCACAGTTTTAACAGTAATGCTCAATGATGGCTCAGACACATTTTATGCCTCCCACAATTATAAAAGAGAGAGAAAAAAAAAGCAGGAGCCACAGCTCATTTTTGCAAAACATCTCTGATATTCTACTTTGGAGCATGACAGGAGGAGAAATGAGGTGCAGAAGAAAGGGATTCACACCCTTGAACCAGCAGCTGTTACCAGTGACTGCATAACTGTCCTCTCCCCTGTTCAAGTCTGGATTTACAGTTTATACAGGATGAACAAAAGGTTTGTGAAGAGGAAGACCCAAAGACTATCAGCTGTGGCCATGAGCAGCACCATTCACCTGGAGCCTCAGTCTCAGAGGGGTCATGGACACCCAATTCATGAGAGCAGGAGTTGGGGTATTTGGGAAGCCAGGACAGACACTGCAGGCTGTGGTGGCTGTGCTCAGGTGCAGAGATCCCAATGTTTGARGGATGATGCCTCCAGAGAGCAAATAACAAAGGGAATCTGATCTACTCAAATACTCTGAGCAGAGAGTTTGGGTCTCAAAACAGCCAGAAATGCTGTTRGGAAGAGCCAGAGCCATCAAAGTAGGATTTATATAAACAAGTMATTTCTTCTGCAGCTCCACACATGGCCTCAAGAAAAACACTGGGAAAATAATAACTGACTCAAATGCAAGCTAAGCTCCTTCACCCCATGAAAGAACATGGGAAGCTGAGGAGCTTTAAACCCTGGCACTGAGCTGGTAGCCATCCCATAATACAGCAGGAGTGAAAACAAATTACAATTTAGCAGTTAAACAAAAAGCACAAAAAAGGAAAGCAGAATGCAGCAAATAGGATGTAAATTATAAATAAAGCCTGTTTTTAAATATTTGCTTTCACTCRTTCTATAAAATATTCAAGTTTTTGGTAAACTAAAATTCAAATAGTTCAAAGATGAGAGGCAGGATTACAAATAAAAAGCTAAGAGAATATAGATAAAACTCCCAGGATAAAGAATTAATTCCAGCCTCTTCAATTTAAAAATGTTTGTTCCATGTATGTTACAAAAAAAGTGCAAATATTTGTAAAGGGACCTGTGGCTGGCAGCTGTTAAARCTGTAGATTTTAAACAAAGATCCCAATAACACCAGAACAATGTKTTTTGACTCTGGGCATCTCATTATTGTAAAAAACAGAATCAAAGCATTGCTATTAGTGTGGAAGTGCAGGTAGTTCCTGAGCTTTTTTCCATCTGTTTTACATAGGGTCACCTTCTGAGGTGGAGGCTGGGTGTTTTCACTGGGGTTCAGGATGCTGCACACACAAAAGCCAAAGGGAAAGGAAGGAAAATATCACAGCACAGGGAGAATGGTTAAAAGCTGCAGATAATAAATGACAGCCAAGCAGTGGCAGCAGCACATTTGGCAGAGCAGGGCCCTCCAGGACACAGCTGATTCCAACTGCTGAAGCTGCCTGAGAGGCAGAGGAACTGCTCCTGACTCACCCTGACACCTTCACCAGGCAACTGAACCATCCTGGTGAGCTCCCACTCAAAGATATCTAAAATATCTGCTGTTCCCTACAGCGTTTGAAATGCAGGAAAGCCCAAAAAAAAAGGTACTGAATGTCAATCTTTTCCCCAGTTTCTATATAAATAGCCAAAAAGCATGTCCTCATCGAGGAGATAAGTTCTCAAAMACCACAATGAATGTGTTTAAAGGGGTACAAGAATTAGCACTTCATCTCTGAAAGGCATCACCAGACAAAAACCCCTAAAAAACCATTAGTCTTTTGCATACAATGTTCTTGCCTGAAAGAATATAAAACACATCAGTGCAGCACATCCCCTATCTCATAGCATATTTTTCTGTATTTTAGTAATGCTTTAGTAATTTAGTAATTTTTCAACACAGCTGGTCCTGACTAAACAGATTTAAAGATTCATCCATTCCAAGACTATAAAGGATTATTGTGATTATCTARTCTGACTTCCTGCAGGGCACATGCCACAGAAACCTGCTCACAGATTGCTGCAATGCACTTCCTCCAGGATAATGTGGCAGCAAATCATTTCAAATCAAACCCAGTCTTGTTTTAAAGATATCAGTAATAAAGAAACAACTGCTTTTCGTGATTAATTTATTGCTAATCATCCTAATTATGAAAAAGTGCTTTCAATGCTATTTCAAATTTGCATGGCTCTGCTTTGGAAATACTGGGCTTTGTCCTATTTTTTTTTCTCTGACAGAACTGACAGATTGTTGACAGATTACCTCAATTATCAATCATTTACCTGCAACCCTTCTCCATGTACCCATTTATAARTCACAATAGGCTGACTCCTCACTCAACTCCTGCAGTTTGTCTGAGCAAATGTGCAAGGTAATCTCTTCACCCTGCCAGGCTTCTGCTGGAACATTATTCGCACCTCTATTTATTTAATTATCTCTCTATTTTTATCTATTATACAGCAGGAAGACATGGATAAACAGGTAATTCTTTCAACCAATAATAAGAATATCCAGAAAACATGATATTTTTTCAAGGTTGGATTTGATTCTGACTTYTTAGTCTAGAAATGACAAAAATTACAAAAATAATTTAGATCAAAAACTTGCAGGAAAGAGAAATTGAATGAGCTCCTACCCTTGTTCATGGCAAATAGGATAAGGAATAACAAGCAGGAGGGACGATTTAACACAGACTTCAAAATAATCCTGTAACACACATGGGCCAAAAAGTGCTGAACTTTTCAGAGACAAAATATCCACTGTAGCAGATTGTTTGTTTTTTTAAACAGGCAACACAAGCACATGTTGAAAATGCCATAGCTGGACATGAGCTTGTTGTAAAGGACTCAGATGGATGGGATAGGACTCCTGGCCATTGGGGATCACCTCWGGATCTTTTTGGCTGTTGCCTGTCTGTTCTGAAGAGGACACTGCAGAATCAGCAGCAGCTGCCCAGCAATCACCTCATTCATTTATACAGAGAATTTTTTAATTATTCTCCCCCTCTGCCCCTCCAGATGCCCCTGTCTAGAAAGGCAAGACTTCTTATCCTCTCAGATGGCAAAAGCAAGGAAGAGGCTGATGTTGGACTGGTCTGCCATAATCATGTTTCATCATGTTAAGTGTCACTGCACCTCAGGACACAAACACCATCTGTGGGGCCTTTCTATATTTGGRTGGATTGGAGTCAGTGCTGTTTAAATGAGCCAAGTATCTGACAGAAATACACAATCTCTGAACTAATCATTGGTTAACTTCCCATTTCTGCACCATCAGCAATTCCTATGGCACTGATTTTTCCTGATTTCTATTAATAAGRCTAGTGAATAACAGATTAGAACACATCCCTGCAGATCCTATTACAACCAGCAGCACTGAATAAAAATTYTCCATATTTAACTGCTTTGTTATCAATTCATCTGGTTTTAAACCACTTAGTAAGTGCCAGATTTAATTCTACACTGTTAATTTCTTTAATCATTGTGTCAAGGGAAGGTTACTTAATAGCATCAGATACTGGAAATTCCAATTAGATAAAAGGAAAATGTTTTTCCCTTGTGGGTGGTCAAAATCTAGAACAGATTTTTTCCAAGAGATGTGGGTTCCTCAAAAATAATCAAAACTTAACTGSACAAGATCCTCAACAACCTGCTCTAACAGGGTCTGCTGTGAGGAGGAGGCTGTACTGGAGACCCCCAGAAGTTCCTTCCAATCTCTCCAGTCCTGTGATTCTGTGCATGTAAAACTGAAGCCMCAGCAGTAAAACTCCCTGTGAGCCAGGAGGATGTTCTCCACCTAATTCCAGCCAATTTTAACAGCTGAAACTCCATGATGGCAATAACAAGCACAGCAATAATCAAGTTGCACGACAGAAGAGCCTGCAGCTACAAAAATAAAAACTCTGCCATTAGACTATTACCAGTAATATAAAAACWCTTTTTCTAGGTAACCACTCAGTTATGACACTGAAATTTAACACTGTGGCAGCACAGCCCATTTATTCCACCAGAAATTCCTTTCTGAATTGCCTTCTGCTTCAGAATATGGATGAAGTTGCACTGCAATCCTTCCTATGGCAGGAGCTAKAAAATCACATTTCTTCCCTCTACAMAGCCAYT
>CADDXX010000795.1:121942-167016 GCA_902810485.1 Alauda arvensis
CMWKRAAAWTWAWTTTTTGTTAGACTGAGTCCAAACTGGAAAAGAGGTTCAATGTAAAAGGGTAGAGGGGTAGAAGGAAGGGAAGGAAAGGTGATGGCTTAGGTTATTCAAGCCATCAGAAGGTCTGGCTAAGCCAATTTAGGGACCTCTAGCAAAAGATATTCCATAAGGCAAAGCTCTCTCATTTCMTCCAATAAAATGGAGGAACTCCATTAGAAAATGGTGCCATCCACTGCTCAAAAATGTTCTCAAAAAAGCAGCTGAGACAGTACCAGTGTTTGCATTGGAAAGTATAAATGTATAAATGCTAAACACAAAGTATAAATGTTTCAGCTTACTGTACATGTAAGAAAATTCTGGGTTGGTTTTTTTTTTTGGTAAAGCCTGTCAACTACCTAGATATGCATTTCCCAGATCTGCTGACAAAAAATCCCCTTGGAAAACAGTAGTGGAATGTGTTAGAGGTATTAAAAATTRTATCTTAAAAGAGTGTATGGCTTTCCTAGGATAAATAAAACTGACAACTAGAAAAGATTTGTTTTAGATTACTTCACACAAGAGAACTCTTTTCAAAAAAGGAAAGTACACCATGTCTGTGTTTCCTCTTTCTGCAACTATTTTAATACCAGCATTCTGTTCTGTATTTAACACAGCAATGCAGTGGCTTCAAGAGAAATATCAAATCCCAATTCTGTTCCTTGCAGAATACTATGCTGTTAACAGAGTAACTGTTAACACAAGCCTTGCATTTAGCTGTGTTTCTAATGTAGATTTACAAGATGACAGCACCAGTTGCACAGTGAGAGCTGACAAGCCTGGCAATTATTGTCACATCCCAGACAGAACACTCACCAGCTACTTCAGACTATGACACCAAAATCCAACAACAAGCCTAAGTGGCTCATTAAAATCATCCTCCTGACTCTAAACTTGTCAGTGATGCTGTTAGTTCCCCAAAAACAAACTGCCATTCTGTTTCTGCTCTGTGACACAAGGACCAGACAAAATCTGGCAGAAAACTTATTGTTTGGTTTGTATCTTCTTAGCACTCCACTGGTCACAATATTTTCCTCTTTTGAAAGGCAACTGGATATCCCCATTTCCCCTCCCTTCTGCCCCTTCAAGCAGTAACTGCAACATCTCTTGGCATCACTCCTTGTCAGCTAAATGAATTGTCCACTCCATTTTTTAATTGCAGGAAAAATTAAGGCAACATTTTTTCTATTGTCCTCTTCCATAAAAGTTAAAGTAACAAGTAAACAACAACAASTGAGTTATTTAGGAAAGCAAGAACTACCCAACAAAATTCAGGAAATAAAACAAACACACTAAAGTTTCATCAAAAWAAAGACTGGGATTGAGTGGGAAGTGCCTGACAGGGAACCAGGGAAAGRGAGATGAAAAGTTAATGACAAGCTCAGATTGGGATCCTGTAAAAAAAGGAGACAGAAAGGGACAGATGATGGGARAGAGTCAGATGGAAGAAATGGGGTAGCTGAGCTCACTGCACAAAAGTACAAATCACAGTTTCCCAATGTTTAGGGTGGGGTTTGTGTGTGTAGAACATCTGAGTGCACTCAATCACTGACAGGAGTTCTGACAGAGCTGGGGGCTGGTCGTCAGAGCAGTGATGGGCCAGCCTGAACTGAGCTGCCACCCTGCACARGGCTCTGAGAGCCCCACAAAGGTGACAGGGGTAGTGTCTTTTAAAAAAGCACATCTGGTGTAACAGGCACCTCCCCATTCAAAGTGAAGGTTAGTTCCCTTTTTTCAAATTGTATTTTGGAAATAGAAAGGTATACTGCATCTCTTTAAGGATCCAGCATGTCCCATAACTTCCAAGATGTAAAGTTTCCATCACCACATACAATTAAATGAAATACTAATAATACCTATATACAATAAAGTTGTTTGGCTGTTACAAAAAACCCCAAACCCACACCATCAGTAAAATCTGATTTTCYTCTTCCCTCTCTTCCATTCTAACAACTATTCTATAATTAACATTTTTGTTTATAATAATTTCATTAACTCCATCATGAAAAGCTGCCACGCACTGGTTTCTTCAGTGTCCTTTTCATTAGTGAACACACAGTCAGAAAGATTAARAAGAAACCTTTGCTGCTGCTCTTTTCCCTGTTTGCCCAGAAGATAATTTTCTTTTAGTATTATGAGCCACTCTTCTATGCTACAATTCAGAASTTCATTAAATTCCATCTAAGCAGCTTTCCAAGCATGTCCCTTTAATGAGAAAATAACAAGTCCACTTGACAGTACCAGTGAAGGCACTCAGGGCACTCACTGGGCAGAATCTCACCTGCAGAGAAACTGCAGTGGAAGGAAACTGGAGACAAGCACTTCAAATTAAACTTGAGCTATTCAGGTCAAAACAAAAGTTCTGATACCAAAAATGTTACTAATTAACTCCTTAAAAGTGGTAACTTCTCTGTGTAACTATGTCTAAAGTGGTAGCTTCTCTGTGCMCTGTGCACAGCCTGCCAGGTCACAGACAGGCCAGAAAGACTTCATCAATTATCACCTCAGGTTCTGAGACCACTGAAAAAAACCACAGAGAAAGGCAGAGATGGATTCCCAAAACAAAATTACTGCCTTCAAAACTTTACTGACTTGCTCTAAAAATTATGAGGTGCTGTCAGTAACAGATGTGGGAATGTACAACACAAGGATCATTTCAGGACTTTAACACCTGTTTATGCACCTGTACACAGGAAAGTGAGCTTAAGCTAATTCATAAAAGAAAATTGGAAGAATGATTCTTAAATTAAAGAGAAACTTTCAGTARTATCATAATCATAAGCCTGCATTTTTGGTAAGCATCACTGGGAGGGCACTGAGCACTGGACCAAACTGGGGAAGCTCAGACTCCAGGCCAGCTCCCAGGGCCACAGGCTGCTCCCTGAGGGACAGGGGGGAATGTCCCAGGCAGCAGGGGACAGCAGGGGACAGCAGGGGGACAGCAGGGGGACAGTGTGCCTCTCCCATCAGCAGGGCCACCTTACAGCAGTGTAGAATCCAGAGAGGTATTAAGTAAGTGTCCCTTAGCTTGTGACAGGATGCAGGCTCAGCTCTGTCCCTGAATGCCTCCTGCACAGGCCACAGAACAGGCATTCACATACCCCCCAGCAACTCTGAGCACATCTCAGAAAGAATCAGCTGAAATCTGCTCCATCAACCACAATTTCATTTAGATCAAACAGCCAATGCTTGAACAGCAGGGAACATAAAAGACACCACTGTTTGCCCTGCTCTGTAAATGGCTTTGAACTCGGGCTTCTGTTGCTTTGCTGAAGCAAACACACACTTCAGATTACCAACTCGGGCCTCAGCATCTGGAAGATTTATGAGAAGCTCATGGAGATTGCAAAGCTCACACCCAGCTCAGCAAAACACAGTGAAAAGAAAGAATGAACATAGTTATATCAGCCTTAGGAAGCCYTGTGCCAAGTCACACCAGCACACAATCTTACCTGTGGGTAAGACTTTGACCAAAGAGTAGACCTTAAATACCATTTCCATAAGAACTAAAGTTCTTTGAACCCAAAGCCATTACTTCTCCCTCATTCCTACAGTAGGGGAAGTTCCTGCATCTCCTGGGTCTCTCAGCTGCTGTGCACCAGCCCAAAGCCCTCAGCCCCAGCCCTGGGGGATGCAGGAATTGGCTGGGGCACCTGCAGCCCTGGCTGTGCCCTTGGCAGCCACACAAACTGCAGAGCACATCCTCAGGAACCACTGATACAAAGAGTTACACATCTATTCTCAGAAAATAATATAAGCCTACACATGATTTATGTTTTCCATTATTCCAGTGACAGTTTTTTCTGTAACATGTATTGGAACTCATCTAAACACACTGGGTTTTGACCTGTTAGTGGCACTGAGCACTGGCAGTAAAAAGAAATTAGGATTTGTTTTATAAACTGTTAGGGTCCTTAAATACATTTACATTTTGGAGTTAATCCATCGTATCACCTGATAGATTTTTTTTGCCCTCAAAGGCAGTATGTTATTTTCAGGGATGAGCACACAATCAGAGGATCTTTCTCACTCAACAGTACAGCAATGGCAGAGACAGCAACTAAAGACTTTGAAATCAAACTTGGCAATCAGTATTCTTTTTATATTTAATCAACTTTTATGACTGAACCCAAAGCTGTATCTGTGACCAACCAGCAAGCACAAGGCTCTACTCCAAATTAAAAACAAAACCAAACCACCATGAGATTCACAGGAAGATGAACACAAAAAAAASTGAGAAGCTGAGTTCCAGTACTCTCACAGAAATCTCTCCCAATTTTTTTGTTTCTTTCTTTGTATTGCTTCTATTTTAAGCAATCTCTATATGTAAAACACAGCCTTATTAACTTCTATTAAAAAATAAAGCTTTAGGAAACAGACAGGAGAATTTCTGAAAGGAGAACACATTTCTCCAAAGGCCATTAATCACTATTAGCTTAAAAATAAAGATGTAATAACAACCACTTAAGAAATCATGTGAGCAGTTTCCAAAGGTACAATTGCTATTAATTTTCCCCTTCATTCCAACAAAAAAAAACTGTGCTATGAGAAATCTGCTCAAAGAGAAAGTCAAGAACTCAAGGAAATGTGGATAAGCAGCAGCTGCAATCAGCCTTGCTTCCTCTGTCTGTGCTTTACTGTGTTTTTGACTGCATGATCACATCCAGAACTTCCCTCTGTTTTCACTGACCCAGGAACAACCATTCAAAATTTCATGACCATTTGTGGCTCAATCTACAGTTCTGGGAGCTTATTTCACTAAAAATTATCCAAACCTCACCATAAAGGTAGATAYTTCCCATTCCTAATATTTCTCCTGAGCATCCAAGTGCTTCAAATCTACAATATTTTTATGAAAATATATGCAAGACTGGAGATTACCTTGGTTTTACAGAGAGATTGAAGTTCTAATCAGAACCCTTAGTGACAAAGAAGACTGGACAGRRAACACTGGCCTTTTCCTGGTTCTTGGATGTTTGCCTTGGCCACCCTGCTTATACCTCTAGAACAGTTTTAATTTACCYATTATCCCTACATTATATCCAGTCATTTGSATGGAAGCTGAAATAAGAAAGAAGAAWCAGGTCTTTAATAATCTTAAATATTTTCCTTTCACCTTAATGCCTGATGTAAAATTAATTGTCTATCCATTTGCCAGGCTTCCTACTGAGTTTTTAAATTAAGCTRCATTTTTATCCCTGTTTGCTTATCARCCATTGCCTCCTCTCCAGCCAAATGCAACAATGCAGAGTGATCAGATTTGGCAGCCCAGGTTCTGGCTGCCCACTGCTGCAGACACAGTGTTTGCTCACTGTCACTSCAGTCACAGGGATTTAGCCCACTTGTGCTACACTGCCCCATGTAACACTGATTTTTCTATTTCTACCCCTCTCACCTGTGAAACTTCCTGCTACCCACTCCTCTYAGAAAACAAATATCATTTTGTTATATATATTTAAACTACAATAACCATTAATCATTGTAATTGTTATGTGCTGGTTGCCTTTTTCTTTCAAGGATAGAAACAGCAGAAAGTGACACAAATCAGGACAAGACTGAAGGACACTTCTTGATGCCACATGGACCATCCAGGCTGCCAAAAGGACAGATGTTCTTTGCTTTGCTACTGAAAAATAATTGTCTGCTATGAAGTTAAATCCAACCTGTCTTTTTTAGTTCCAGTAAATCCCCACTAGAGATGATAGTCCTTTCCTTTGTAAGCCCTATCCATGCACAGCTCTCTCACTCCAAAAAGCCACACTGCCAGTCTTTCCTAGCCCTCATCCCCCACTCTTAATTTTCTGTTCTTTAAAATCCAAACCAAATCTTGGTGTTTTCTCAAAATACATCTTTGGAATGCTAAAATCAAACCCCACCACCACTTGCCTTTAGTTAAAATGCAATTCTATAACATCAGACTTGGACCAGCTCAGATGATTCTCTTCAGTGACAGATGAAGAGACTCTCAAACTTCTGTTCAATTTTTTGATTAAAACCTTCTTTCCTTGACTTAATGTAATTCAATGTTCAATATGTTTATAGTGAAAGAAACTGTCTGAAATCACCTGTAGGTCAGCCACTGGTTTCCCCTGAGTAAATTCTGTTTCCCTGTTGGTTTTTCCCAGCTGCCCTTARACCAGCACTCAATAAAATCCAATTCCCATGTTTTAATTTCACACCAGCACTTTACATGGGCACTGTTTGCAGCATGCACATTGGAGACTGTTCTAAGAGCCAAGAGCTCTGGGTTAACTACAAATCAGCTAATACTTGAAAAAATTAATCTAAAAAACCCTCTCTAAAGCCCCCCACAATCTGCTATGAATGTCAGCATCAGTAATACAACTCCTCTGTTCTATTCACCAGAACAAAAGACCATATTATAACCTCCCATATCACTGACTAAATAATATTTCCCTACAAACTAAGAGATTATAAAATACTCTGCATGTCATTTGTCACAGTAGGACATGCAAAGGACACTTACATTTAATTCTGTCTTTACTTTTAAAATCTATTAAAATCTATCCATCTCCATGGTAACTCAAAACATATATTCCTCCCACACAGTTTGATTGATAGTTCTTTTTGTTTTACAGTCAACCTTTTGTTTGTTTGAAAATACAAGAAAACTGTCTAGTTGATCCTAATAATCTTAAATGATCCCATAAATCTGTGTATGGCAGTGAATGAAAGGTACTGCATGGATGGCTCCTTGTTAGACTGTTGTTTAAACCCAATAAACTGCCATAAAATCCTGTGGTTTTSAAAGCAAAGTAACTTTCAAATCAATTATAATAGATTTTCAGATTTTAATGGTATAAAACTTGCTTACAAGCTATTTTTATTTTACTCTCCTAAAAACTTACACCTACTTTTAATTCCTTAGAGCTCAAAGTCTTCCACAAATCCCTGTGAGAGACTGACTATATTTCTTTTCTTAAAATTAAGGAAGAAAAAAATAATAATTATGGGAACCTGCTAYAACCTTGAAATATGAAGCACTTGAACTGAACTTCAGCAAGTTAGTGCTAAGGGGAGACATGCTGAAATGGATTGCATTTTATAGCAGGAACCTAATAAATATTAAGTGTAATTTCTACATGAATACTGCTTTTCCAAGGAGGAGAAGTAGAGAGAGGTCATGACATCCACTGAAGACCTACAAGAAACCATAACTAATAAATAGATGTAAATTCAAGTCTCAGTTTGACAAATTGGCTTCTACTCAACTTTCCAACACACCTAAGCAGCAGAGAAATCTCTGATTTTACCTACAAAACCTTCTAATKGCCCAAGATWATGAGCAGTTATAAATCACACTGTGACACTTCTACACTGAGGTCTTTATTCTGGTCCCCACCAKYCAAGAAAGATGGGACAGACTGGAGCAGGTCCAGGGGAGGGGCACAGAGGTGACCTGAGGGCTGAGGAAAGGCAGCAGCAGCTGTGTCCTCCCTCCCTGTGGATCCCATCCCAGCACTGCAGCAGCAGCACTGCTCCCCAGGAGCATGGAGCCCCTCTGCCCACARGGACACACAGGGRAAAGACAAAGGGCAATGGGTGCAAATGGCACCAGGACAGTTTTCATCTCAATGTMAGAAAGAAACAGCTTTCAATAAGAACAACCATTCACTGCATTTGGACAGGGGGCCACAACCTCATGTAGGATCCCTTTCTGACAAAAGGCTGGGCCAGATGATACTTCAAGGTCACTTCCAACTGTAACATTCCATGGTTTATCTCCAGCTTCCCCCTCCATGAGTAAAGATACTGAATTATRAAAATATCCACCTTCAGCATACAATGCTGAAGTGTTCATCATTCTGCAATCTCCAAATCATTCTGCACAAGCCCATCACAACCCAATCAAGGAAAATCTTCAAGTATTTTCTGGTAATCAAATAAMAAATCTGCTAAAAGCCCCAGATTCAGTTGCTAAGCAATGAGATGATTTCTCAGGGCACTGTTTCCTCTGAGGAACTGAAGAATAGATGCTCCTGGAAGTAGAAATATTTACTCTTAGTTTCCCTTAAATGCTGTGCAGCACTTCATGGGACTATCAGCTGCCCCAAACTCCTATCTGAGCTTCTGGTCACTCTACAAAGATTCATTCTTCACTCCAAATATAGGAAGATATAAAAATATCCAYACCACTGATGAAAACTATCATCCAGAGAACTCAGTGAGAACTCAGTCTCTCTGGTAATGTCAACTGAGGCCAGACAAGCTCTTCAGATTCTTTTAAAATGACTCTCACAAACCTGAACAATCACCCTAAAGGAATTTTCACTCAAGGTAACCTTGAAAATGAAATGAAAATGAGAAAGAAGAAAGAAGGCCATGTATGCAACCAAAAGTGTTCCTGTACATCTCTCTTGGTACAAATACCTCATCTTTCCAGGAGTTTGCTTGCACAGAATTTAAGAGTGTATTTAATATGCTCAGCCTTGACTTGAAGAAATTCTGTTCCTTGAAGGGAGACCTTCTGATGCAGCACATCCATTTTAGGTCATGTCATATTTTCTTCTATCTACATATTTCACAAAATCCATCAGCAATTCCATGTTTTATCAGATATGGAGCAAAGCACAGCTCACTGAATAAAAATGTCTCCTAGAACACTCCTCATAAGAGTAAACTACCCTAGTGATTCAATGAATGGCATTTTTCAAGATGAGTTTTAATGAGTGCTTCAATTTTAGGGAGACCCAAAACCACCCAAATCACATAGCTGCAATTGCACCAAGTCCTGCTACCCACTCTGTTCCTTAATAGGATCCCTCAGGAAATTTAAAAGGAGCCAGTGGGAAATTGGTTTCACACTGAGCTGGCAAAAATTCCGTCTATTCCCAACACCATTAAGTCTCACTCCTGAAAGCAGCCAAGAAGTCACCCCACACATCCCCTGCTCCCCTTTGCATAAAAGTAGCAAAAGAACTTTATTGATCTGACCAAACTCTAAATTGGGCAATTATGTTTGGTCTCTCCACAGTCATCTGCTCTTTTAATAGAAATAGTCCTCACATCACATCTTAGACTCTGAGGAATTTTTTTACAGTTAAAATAGCTACTGTGCACCAACAGTGAGTTCCAGAGATCTCCTTAGCTGACTTAAAAACTCACAGGAGTCTTGTTTGACCTAATTAACAACAGCTTACAGAGAACTTGCAGATCCTTTATTTAGAAGTAGCATAAAAATAACAAATCCTATCAACACATCCAGGGTAAGAGAGAAAGTTAACAGCCTTACTGGTATTATTTTGCTGTCTCAACAGAAGTCAGTAGATTGGTGTGGGCAACTACCCGAGAGCTGCACACACCCATTTCCCTGGAACAAATGCAATTTTGCATCTTTACCACCCCTGTGCCCAAACCAGTCTCCCCAAGGTTTGTTCTTGCTTTTCTGCTCTCTCTTCCTTGTCCCTTCGGAGCAGGCACAAGAACAGGCTCAGCTGCTCACAGTGATACATTAATATCACTTTTTTCCTTTCTCCTCCACTCCAAATGAAGTACAGGATTGGGGAAGGGAATCACTGGCACCTTTTGCTTATTGCCTTTGCAATACTGGGAAACAATAAGTAAAACCCTCTTCTAAATCTCTCAGGCTCCACAAAAGGACACAGTTATTGTGTCCAAATGAATATAAAGAACAGCAGAGAGTATTGGAACCAGGCAAAACAGCAAGATACTGGGGCTGTGCTCCTGCTGACAGTACCCAAACACACACACCTGTGGTCAGCAGTACCCCCACCCACACATCAGCAACTCCAATGGCTACGTAGTACAGATTTTAAACACTGACATCCACACYCAGTGAACTCCCTCCTAATGATTTTGACAATAGTAGTGAAAGCAGGAAAACCCAAACCAACCATGGTAAGCAGAACAGTGGGGTTCTTTGCCAGAAAGTAACTGCTGAATCTCATTGTTTCAGTGCTCATCTCTGGAAGCCTGGATACAGGACACAGCCTGGATACAGACAGAGCAGGAGGCAGAGSACTGCTTTCCATTTTCCAGTGCCATGACTGCCCTGCCTGCACACAGTTACMTACTGCAATAGGGGCTCATGTGCTCTACAGATACAATCACAGAATGGTTTGGGTTAGAAGAGACCTTAAAGCACACCCAGTGCCACCCCCTGCCATGGCAGGGACACCTTCCACTGTCCCAGGTGGCTCCAAGTCCCATCCAGCCTGGCCTGGGACACTTCCAGGGATGGGGCAGCCACAGCTGCTCTGGGCACCCTGTGCCAGGGCCTCAGCACCTCACASTGTAACTCTTTCCTTGTATCTAGTCTGAATCTGACCTCTTTTCATTTAAAACCACTACCCCTTGCTATGGGGCCTGCTAAAAAGTCTATCCCCAGAACCATTTAAGTCGTATCATCTTTACTCCTTTATTAAATAATAAATATTTAAGTTCTATTCTTGATTACTCAATTACTTTAAAAAAGATGATTTTTAAGTAGACAGAATTTTTAACAAGGTCAACATTTTTACTAAAAATCCTATCCAAGATAAAGAACAGATTCTGATTGTTTCCATCCATTTTATCTGTATTGCTTTCCAATTGGAGCAAAAAACTGGCATTAATAAAAAAAAAAACCTTGCTGTTTTATCAGCATTTAAAGAGTTATATGGTCAGAATCCAATTACTCAGAACATAATTTGTTATCACAACAAAGCAAAGAACATATACATCTTCCTATTTCAAACTGATTTCAGGCACAGCCCTTTCCCTGKGAACTCAGTACAGAAAAATGCCTTTTTCTCCTAAGACTAAAATTTGGCTTTCACCTTGATAGCAAAAATTACAAGAATATCACAGCCTTGTGTAATGCAATGATCTCAGGCTAACCTTTCTAACATCTATTTCCCAGAAATCTAAACTAAAATTGCTGCACAGCTCCTGTAACTCAAACCCATTCCAGCTTCCCCAGCACAGTTCATTCCCAGTACTAGCACAGACTCTCTGTGGTCAGGAAATGAGGAAGATTCCCARTATTTTACACCAACTAATTTTCTATATCTGTCTCAAAGCTGTGCTTGACTTCACCCTTCCATTTCTCACTGTTCTCATYCTCTCTCCAATTTTCTGTCAGCAGAACTTCCTTATCTTGGAAGAACACAACACCCCTCTCCAGGCAGTGTYTGAATCACTGCAGGGTTCCTGGGTATTCCATCCCTGCTGCCATTGTTTAACTGAGACAAATACAAACCTCCCAATGCACCTCAACAATGCTACCAAGGGAATTGCTGGGAATTGTTCAYTGGAACTAACTTGGTCTTTCAAACCATAATGCAGGTAGGGAGCTCACCACAAAGCATGAGATGAGCATCTGAGCCTATTTAGGCTGTTCAGAGGCTGTCACACTGACCAGTGAAGGGCCCTCTGCAGGCWCTGACCCACTGAGGTGTCTGTGCAACAGCCAGCACTTGCATTTCCCTGCAGTAAGGAACTTTTCTACAAAGCTGACTAGGCACAGCAGCATGATAAATAACATTAATTACACTTCCTAGATGATTCTTATTGCAGTTTGGAAATAATAAAAATTTCTGCTGGTGCTGATCCAACAACAAACAAGGATTTCCATTTAGTCTTTCAAYATATTTTAAGGTATGTCCTTACATAGCCTCCAGCCTGAACACCAAGGATAAAATTCTAACCCCAGCTCTGCCACAGGCCCCTCAGTGCATCTCCTCAGGACTGCAATGTACAATCAGCCCACAGATGGGACAAATGTCTGTTATCCACTTAACAATAAGTTGTTCTTCTGCCAGAAAAGCTGTGGTACTGTGGCCTGGAGATAAGAAATCTCTGAAGGTGCTCAAACATTGGCAGCTTGGCCCAGGGGTGTTTCCATTCAGAAGGAGCTCAAAACCTGCTGGTGCAGCCCTGTCAGCCTGGGCTTGCTGACCCTGCTTGAAAAGGCAGCTGATGGTCTCAGCAAGTCTCTTCCAATCTAAACAATTCTGTGATTATTTCTACATTAGAAATTCTATTTTTTTTAAGCTTTTGGGGAAAAAAAACTCACAACAGAAAACAATGTTCTGCCAATTTCATCATGGAGCAGATGCCTCCTTCCAAAGTTCTATGAGAACAGTAAATTCTTTCCCCTGTTATTTAAGAATACAATAATGTTTTGTGCCATGTTATAAGAAATATAATGAGCTGCAACAGAAAGCAGTCCCAGAAAGAAAAACCACTAAATGAAAGTTTATAGCTAGAGCTTTCTCTCTCCTTCCCCTCAAGGAACTGGTGTTAACAATAAAAAAGAAATACTTTGGTAGAAAGAAAGCTTAACTCATTTGTAGGTAAAATGGTTCCCCTTTTTCCAATTTAACACCATTGCCAATATTACTGTTATCTTCAGCTGGCACTGGGGAGAGGGGGAGGGAAAAAAACCTTACAGGAAGAAAAGAGAAAAGAACACTTTATCCCCTTCCACCAGAGAGGTAAGTATGAGCAATRGGAAAAGGGGGAGCACTAGGTGCACAGAGTGTTATAAAACATGGTATACACCAGGTTCCCTGCCCCTCCTCCAGCAGATCAGATGCTCCTTTCCAAGAAAAGGCCTCCAGGAACTTCTGGCCCCACAGAAGAACTGGGACCATCAAGAGTAAAAGTGATTTCATAAGAGCTGATGGCTTTTTGAAGTACAGAACACAGCTGGTTATGCTGGGGATGCACCAGGCTCACTCCACTGGATCATTCCTGGGTTTATTTCCTAGACAGGTACCTGTGGTCACTGCAGGTTTAAATGAGGAAACAAAGCTGCTGCAGCTCTGTGTTTCTCTAAAGGAAGGAAATGCAAGCTTAGACCACCTACAGTTCTTGATCCTAATCCTACAGTTAAGGTTTGCAATTACCTATGCTAAAAAAGAGAAAATAAAAACCAGGGAAAAATACCTTCCAATGTTCAAGTTTTTTATCTGCTGTGTCATGGGCTTTGGCTATTAAAATGTAAGAAAAGAAGAGGAATGAAAGCAGGAGACATTATGTGGCAGCAACTGAAAATTATGTAAAAAAAGGTGTGTATAAAACTCAATACACTTATCCTAGTGTTTACTTCTAATTTATGRAGGAACAATTGTACAAAACCTCCCATAGTTTGAGTTATTCTCCTTTCAGACTCTAGACACTAAAACAACTACTTACAAACTGTGCTGACTAATTTTTGAAGCCTTTGATGTGACTTACAGGAGTATTATAYTATTTCTTACATATTTAATAGCACTTTCAAATTGTTGCCTTTTTTAATARCAATTAAGTTTTCAGATCTAAAGGCAGAATTTCAGAACTGCAGAAATTGCCAGTGTAGCCCATGTGGCTCTCACATTATTGTGCAGTGAGGGAACCCCCATTAAATACAAGGAATACAGCAATTCTGAGATTGATTCTGAAGGACTCTGAATGCACAAAGGCAGGCAGGGTAYCAGAGAAGAGCAAGGAGAGGAGCACTGCTCTTACCACATACAGCTGTTTCCAGAGCACAGCCCATTCCTGCAGYGTTGCTGTGACTTCAGTCACCACAGAATCTTCAAGAGGAACAACTGTTTCATACTGCCTGCAGAAAAAGAGGGKGGAAATTAGGAAATGCACGCTATAAAAGGTAGAAGAAGAAATTCTACAAATTACAGCACAGTAATTTGTAGAATTCTAGAACTTGAACTTGTTCAACAAAAGGAGAATATCTTAAGAAGATGATTTTGTCTGTTTTAAAACTGAAGCAACTCCAGAGCCATAGCAACTGTTCCTCCATTACATTCCCCAAGATTAAGCTTGTGTGAAGCATTTCCTTGTTACTGTTCAAAATACATCATTTCATTCTAATCAAGGCCAATGAAAAGTTTTCATTACTACAGCATGTCAAATTAACTTGCCTGCAATGTGGGGTCCTTCACCATTTGGGTCCCTTCTCTAAGCCAGTCCAGTCCTTTTTTCCCCCTCCAATAATGTTAGCCAATATCAAAACTCCCCAAAATACCTGCTGTCTACTAACCTGTCCTATCCAGAAGGCTTTTGCAGCATTGCAGATGAAATCTGAGGGATTTCTCCTCTAATCRAAAGAATAAAACTYGGTGGTAAAGATTTTCCAAAACCATTAAAGGAGAACCACAAGACTGGATTGGACTGCAAGGGGCCTCAAGGCTCAWCTCATTCCACCCCCTGCCATRGGCAAGGGACACCTTCCACTGTCCCAGGTTGCTCCAAACCCCATCCAACCTTGGACRCTTCCAGGGATGGGGCAGCCACCAYCTCYCTGGGCAAAMTATGCCAARGTTTCACTACCCACAGCCTAAAATGTCATCCTGAACTGTAAACCCTTCATCCCTTGTCTGATTCCTACAGACCCTGCCAAAAGCCCTGTCCCCACCATCTCACAAACCCCTTCAGACACTGAAAGGACACAAGCAGCTCTGTCCAGAKCCCTCTCTCCTCTCCAGGCTGAACAGCCCCAGCTSTCCCAGCCTGCCCTCACAGAGGGGTGCTCCAGGCCTGGGACAGCCCCTGTCAGTGTCTGGGGATGTCTGGGGAGGGCAGGGGGCAGTGAGCAATGGCTGTGTGGGGTTCAGCTGCCTGCCACGTTAAACACAGGCTCTGTTATTTCACAAGTGCTTATAATGRTACTTGAAATACATTCTGAAATGAATAATTTCTAAACAAAACATGCAATACCCATGCCCCTGGTTCAGAACTGCATTATATTCTATTGTATCAATTGGTGCATGAGGCTCTGATACTTTTAAACAGTGTATCAGCTGCACTAATAAGCACCTGAATTGGTTGCCCTTCCCAAACTCTAAACTAACATCAAGGACCAATTAACTACACATCAGAGGGAACTGCTCCTTCCCCTAAGGAGAGCACACATTAGGAGTGGTTATTCTATGCAATAAATACCATTTTATTACACCCCAAAATTATGAAGCATCAGTATTACAACTGCCCTTACAACCTTTACTGAGGCCCTTTGGGAACAAATCTATAATTCAAGACTATCAGAAGTCACCTGTTTTTCTGCAGGTAGCTCACTAAGTGCCATTTAATACATTTTATCTTCCACATTTAATTTGTTGCCTCAGGTCACTGTCTGAAACATTGCAATTATAAATCTCCCCACAGCAGCCTTTATCTGGAATATGCAAGTAAAAGCAGCAGTGAAAACACAAGATATTGATTTCAGTCAATCTCACAGGAAACTTGGCAGGTTGCAGAGCCCACAGGAACTTCCCTGACATGGCACTGCCACCGGTGCTGTTATTCACATGAACTGAAATGAACCCACTGCCAGCAACACATGAGCTACAAAGCAAGAGAAGGGCAGAGGTTTTCAGCAGTGCACTTCAGTCACTCTCTGGCTGAGGTGGGGAGGGCTGCATCCTTTGCAAAACSTTCAAGGTAACACAGCTACCTGTCAGCTATGACTGCAAATCCGTTAGATAAATGAGGTGGGCTGCCTACACACTGGTGCCTCCATAACAAACAGGAAAATACAGGATTTTGCCAGTGAGAGAACAAGTAGAAATGGAAGAATATAAGTAGAGTTCTTTAAATGCATGTGTTTTAGATGATACCTCTAAAGTTACAATTTTATGAGCCAAAGCAAACAAGAGTAACCATCAGACCTGATTCTTGCTATATTAAAAACAAACCACCCCCAATCTGTAGAATTACATTTAATTTTCAAACCCTCATGCACAAAAAAAGGTACAATGAATTAAAACATCTCTAAGTTTCAATAATTATTTCTTTGTTTCTCTTCTAGATGAAAAACACTATAGCTTCTTAAAAAGAAGGAAAAATACTCACCCTCTGTTACTGACAATTGCCTTTTTCAAGTGAATATAATTTGCAGGAAATATCCCCTGCAAGAAGAAAAATTCTGTATRTTAGAAAAATACATTTGCAGTTTTTAGCATTGGTAACCTAARCCACAATAAATAACTGCCAATATATCAATTAAAAACCCCCTAATCAACCATTGTGTCAAAGCTGCCAGTCCAAACTCTACATTCAGGATGAGTAATAATTCARTCTGTCTCAGACCAGGACAGCACCCTGGCCCAAACCTCCACCTGGGAGGATGAGAAAAGTGGCTTTTCTGCAGTTTGCAGCACAGCACCAGCAGCCCCCACAGCAGGCTGATGCTGCTTAGGGGTGACACAGACAGAAGCTTAAAAAGACAGATTAAACAAAAACTAAAACCCCCTCTCAAGTTCMCATTGAGCCCCCATGGACAGAAGTGCTCTATAACTTGCACACCCTGGAGCTGTCAGTTTTCCTCCCTCTCCAAGGAAAAGCTGTTGAAGGCCAGGGATGCCTCAGGTTCTTTGCCTTTTGCTGTTCCCATGAGGGCTGCACTCTGACCCAGCCTGTGCCAGTGAGCCCTTGTGTGTGGAGATGTGGGGACAGGTCATTTAATGCCATCTGTTCCCAGGGTTCCACATTCTCTGCAAAGCACACAGCCCTGAGTCCCCACAGCAAAGTCTGAGTGGGTAACAACAGCAACCTGCTCTTCAGTGGGAAATACAGGAGCAGCACTGGAAATCTTTGGATTAAAAACCAGCTGACAGCCTCTGACAAAAGTGTCAGCAATCAAGTGTGGGCTTTCAATTTTTAGAGCTTTAAAACCATACAATTTAGGAAGAAAAATTTGAGGGAACGGGGGGTTTGAAATGAATACTAAGTAAAGAAGTTTCCAAATGCTAAGAAAAATTSCTTCTTGTTCATAGGCAAAACTAAAATTATAGAAGGAAAAAAGCTGAATCTAAGAAGAATGGCTTCATCCAGAAAACAGTAAATGTGCTTGCTTTCAGCCACAGGAAAATSCAGGAAAGGAAGAAATGCTACTTCAGTTTCTTGTTTGGCTCACTTCCAGTTAATGCTGCTTATTTCTGGTATCTRAGAAAGCAGGGAAGGTTTGAAGGGCTCCCCTACCAAAACTGAACATACACACCAGCAGAAGTACCAACACACACAGAGACTGCAGACATTTCATTACAAGAGTGTTATGGCCATGACAATGTAATGCAGGTAATATTATATTCCATAAAACAGGGAAATATGAGCAACCTGCTACTTTTCTCTCTTTAAACACAAGCAATATTTAAGCCAACAGATAATGAAGTGAAGCTCATGAAGCATCTATTGGCATATTTGTATTCAAACATTCAAAAAAACTTAGATGTACTCACAAAAACAATCATACCAGAACAGTCAAACAAGTTCTCCAAGAGCAAAAACAATGGGGGAAAAATGGAAAATAACCAAATCCAGTGGTTAAACTGTAAAAATCTGAAAAGTCCCCAAGAACTTACAAAATCATTTTTCAACAGACTTTTTTCAGAGGTGCCTTAGATTAATAATTCAACTTATTAAATGTGTTCTTAAAAATGCTGCATTTAAGCAATGCAGTATAACCCACCTATGCTTTTCTTAGGGGAGTAGGGTGGAGAGGATCAAGTTGGRTGAGATTTATAAATGTTGAAAAAATGACATGTTACACGTCAGGAAGGTTTCTGATCCTTTGAATGATTAATGAATATCACTCAATTTAAAAAGAAATCCAATCCTCCCACAAGAAAAAAGTTGGAGAAGGAAAATGAAAAGTTTACTGGGTTGCAACAGCAAAATACATTTAATCTCCCATTAGATTAACAAATGTATTCATGCTTACCTTSACACAGGGCTTCTTAATGGAAACACCTCTGTACCAACCTGAAACCAGATAAAACATGTTATAATGATTTGTGGCACTACTTTCTTTACACAGAAGCAAACTGCCTACAACTATGCAGTTACTGATATCATCTAAAAAACCAGCTGTGCCTTGCATAGGTGGAATTTTTAAAGGATTTTTTTGTTAGGGTTTTTTGTAAGAATGAGTTTCATTTTGCTCTGCAATGATGACAAACTCTTAACAACCAGCAATGCTCATTTCTTCCCACCAGGAATAAAAGCAGCTTAGTTAGTCCTCATACTAATAATCCTTAGTCACTATGGCGAAGATTCAGTCAAGCACTCAGGGAAGAGTCTGCACTGAACATTTCTCCTCCAGGCTGGCACACAAGTCTTGTTGCAGTGTTTATCTTGACAAAATCTCCAGACTTCAGAAACCTGTAAAAGCCATTATCATACATTTCTAATGTGCTTTAAACAAAAACAAATCCTTTGCATCWGTCTAGTCTTGCATATGTCTGAGTAGAGAAAAGGCTTTAGGATCTGATTTACACACCCCATTATTATTATTCTTGTATGCCCCATCAGGAAACAGCTCCAGACAGGACAATAAARGAGGAGTAAAACACAAAGTGAAACAAAACAAAAAGTGAAACAGAACACCCCAGTTCCTGCTGCTTCCCACAGGTGACAGTGGTGTCACTGCAGGATTCARTGGGAATAAAGGACTGAAAGCCTCCCGCAGCTGCAGAGTGGAAAAGCAACATACCCTGGAGCTGGGCTGCATGRGGACAGTGTGGGGACAGTTGTGGGGACAGGRCCTGGCCCTCCCTGCCATCCCAAAYTCCTGGGCAAACTCAGGCAGGCGCAGCTCTAAGCCAAGCTCAGCTCTCAGGTGGCATCAGCAGCTGCAGGCAGTGACAGCCAGGCTCAGCCAAAGGCCAACACCTCCACAGCAGCTACAGCCACTGCCCAGAAAAAGGCTGCTCATTCCACACTGACTTCCTACTTAGTCCCTTTCCCTCCCCTGTTTAAAACTGTGCTGGCAAAAACCTGCCAGTGATTTGCTATGGAAAATACCAAAGTCACTGGGTATTTTGTCTCCCTTACAAGAACAATTTCAGATTTGGCTGAATTATGGTAAGAGTGTCATTGAGAGGATCAGATGAGGAGCAGAAGGCCTTGAATTTGTTTTAAAGACAGCCTGATAGTCTTGAATTTTTCTTTTGTTTTAAAAAGGGAATCTAARTCAATATGAATTCAAGACAATTGCAAACCTCAATACAGAAAAATKAAAATCCATCTTCTTCATTACACAAATTTCTCACGAAGATAGGACATAACACAAAGGTTTGTTTTCCTATGAAATCATTGTTTATATTTCAAAAATAAATTATTGTTGTTTTGAATTCATTTTAGTTGATCACACTTCAGGGCAATCATATCAATACACACATACATGCACAAACAACACATACAGATCCTTAACATGAGTGATTTCTAGAACTGCACACAACTGTGCCCACACCTGCTTTTGTGCAACAGATGCTGCATATTTTTAAGGTCACAGAAAAATATAAATGCATTTATCCTGTGATTCACTGTTGCTTATATTAAATAAGAGTCTGTACCTCAGAAATAACCAGACATTTAAGCACTAAGACAAACAAWATGACAAACTTCTTGGTAAATGTGGAAAAAAGTGGTTTTATTCAAATTTGTGAACAGACCTGCAAAAGAACAAAACCCAGTGAAGGAGGTGACCATTAATAAGCTAGATCTGAAGGGTAGTAAACAAAACACATTTCCAAAAAACGACCTCATTTCTTAAGCTTTTGTTCTTCATTCCAATACAATTTTTTCACAGCTTAGGAGCTCTGTATTTACAGAGTTGTGAAAAACAGGCAAGGAAGGACCCTGAGAAATCYCCCAGCTCATCCAAGCCATGTCTCTAAATCTCTCCTCACATTTAGTCTGGTTTAAAGAGCATCCAATCATTTATTATCAGGGCAGAATAACACTGCACTCCTTGTCTGTGGAAAATGATCCATCCATCTGTAAAACCTRGATTCCAAGGAAACTCTATTTCTGCTACTCCACAAAGACCAGTTTGAAAGCAGTGGTGTTGCACAGGAAACTTTTTAGAAGAAATTTATTCTACAGATCAACACTGGGCAGTAAAATTGCAGGAAGTGTGAAATTTTGGTATAATACTTGGAAATTTGGCATATTTATGTCAAGAGGAGATGGCAAATCCTCACTGGACAACCTATTTCACCAGTGGCTCAGACAACATACATGTCCTTTACAACCTGAACTTTCTTCTATGCTATTTGAATATTTGATTTTTTTTCTTTTAGACATAATGGAAAACATTTTGTTGACTTCCCTCTTGTAGTTTCCTTCATATATTTGAGAAGTTGTTGCATTTCCTTTAGTCTTACAAATTGTGCTCTCCAGATTTTAGTTGTTCTTTTATTATTTTTCTTTTTTAATATGGTATMATTTTTTTCAGGTCACCTTCTCTAYTATGAGGTTYCTTCAACTTTSTGCAAGCAAGGGACAGTCAAGGARCTCAGCAGAAGCTGAAATCCCCACATTGTAAAATGCACGACTCATTCTATATCATTCTGTGTTTGTATTTAACAAAGTTAAAGTTATTGGAAAAGGTACCATGCTTTTTTTTTCTTTTTTTTTTTTAGAGGTGCATTTAGAAAATTGCATCTGCATTACATTATTCCCTAGAATGAACTAAACCTGCATTCTGGAATTAGTCTTAAACACATTAATATTGATGTAACCATTTATCTGAAAGAGCATTTGTTTTGGAGGATTTAATGACAATAATCATCCAATCCAGGCAGGTGCTTCAGCTAATTGTGATGCCATCAAGCACTCCCTGGTTAGACACAGTGCTGACCAACAGGTGTAAGATGTCACTGCACTGCAAATAATAACTGCTAATATTTCAGAGTTATGGCATGCATTTMATAGTGACACATGGTCTTTAGAGGGTACTGACTTCACAGAACTGGTGAAGCAGATGGGCTTTAAAATCAAGAAGCAAAAAAACACAGCTATGAAGTGACAAGAATTTTGTGAATAAATTACTGTGAAATAATGATCATGCCTGCAGTGAGGCTGGAAGGGGACATGGCTGAGATGGCTGACCTGAATCAGCCAAAGGGATCTTYCATACCACACACATCATCTGCTACAAGAAAACCAAGAATTAGTCCATCAGAAATGCCACTCTAAAACAACCTGTACCTGTAGAACTCCAGGGGGGAACTTGAAGCCACATTAGAGAATCTGCAAATTTGGAGAAAGACTGAAACCCCTCTTTCCAAGGGTGTGTCACACTCAGGAGTCTCAGCAATACTGCAGCCCTTGTTAAGCTCCAAAAGTAGCTCTGGGGCAGCCCTGCACATCTCAGCCTCTTCATTTCAGTGACTAGCAGAGCTCCCAATGACTTTTTGATCTTTACTTGAAAGTGTGTTGAATGACATCCTTTCTAAAAGCCATCTCATAACCTTTTTCAGATTTCCACTTCATCCTCAAGAGGTCTGTCACATGGAAATAGCTCACCCCTTTAGAGGACTTGGTAACAAAAAAGCAAAAGGGTCCTAACTGAAAGGTATTGATCTATTTTTCAGAAAACTACAGCTCAAGTATTAGTGTTAAGTAAAGAATGAGCTGCAGACTGTAGGAAAAAATAAATGCTGCAATAATTTCGTGACAAAATTCTGAAAGTAAATTGCATAAGTCTTCATGGTAGATTTTAAAGCTAAAATTTCTTCTTAAATAAAGTACTGCTAGTAGAATCTGCTACAAGAACTCGAGCATTCTTTGTCCTACAAAAATGAATGTACTTAGCAGTAATGTGAGTAACCCTCACACCTGGAGCAAAGCTGTCTTGTGCATACACAAGCCAATAAACAACTGCTTTTGATGTGTTGTCTGCATATGAACTGCTGTGCAGAGCTAAAGGCACCAAAGTGACACAGGAGAGGGACAGGAGCAGTGCTCACAAAGCCCTCCTGATGCCTGAAGGGCTCTGTCCCAAGCTGGCTGCCCCACTGGTGCCAGGCAGGAGAGCAGCTCAGYCCCTGGCCCAGCCTGCCAGCACCACTCCAGGGAGCAGCCCAGGGCCAGCAGAGCCCCAGCAATGTGCTCATCCTGCTCCAGGGCTGTCAGGAACTAAAGGCAGAGAGAGATGGGCTGTGTTTCATCATGGCATTGGCCACAGGGCTGTCAGGACTAAAGGCAGAGAGAGATGGGCTGTGTTCCATCGTGGCATTGGCCACAGGGCTGTCAGGAAGCCACCCTGTGCTCTGACAGATGACTTTCAATAACTGGGCAAGGTCCATCACAGCACAGGTGTGAGTCCCACAGGCTTCACTTCCATGGGCACATTGCACAAAAGGCAAAGAGGAGGAAAAGGATGAAAAGGGGGGGAAAAACAAACAGGAAGAGGGATATCTCATGGGAGGCATCTTCCTCAGGCCACACACAAACTACTGGGAAGGAGGCACTTGGGCCCAGGCAGCCACAGGAGAGCTCCTGACCCAGATGGGAGGAAACTCCCACAGCACTGACAGCCTGGACTGGGACTCCTGCCTCACCTGCATGGCACAGCTTGCAAACATGGCAAAGGCATCACTTCTCAAGCACACTGAATTCACCAAGAATTTAAAAAAACCCTCATTGCAAGTTATATCTGCTGCTTATGTGTCCCAAATACCTTRTTTTGACCATGCCATCACTGCTGGAATAACAGACGGAAACTTGAAACATATTTTATGCGTGGTTTAAGAATACAATTATTAATGTATACACATGAAAGCCATGTAGATAAATACTTGTGTAGATCGCAGAATTTGCATGGGTAAGTTAATCTTTTAAATGGTGCCTCAGGCATCAGCTGGTGTTTCCATTCTTCAGTGAATACAGAAAATTCTCAAGGTAATAATTACAGTTACTGAAGTTATAGCATTTTTAATCTAAAGAAAATTGCCCTCTAGCAATAAAAACAAATGGACAAAACAGACATTTTAAATTTAGTCTGAATGCCACTAGTTACTGACAGCCACTGCCTGTGGCAGGGCAAAGGCCATGTGATTTGAAAGACAGGGTGTTCTTTAGAATGCACAGTCCAAATGTGTATTTCAAACCAGGAGTGTGCTCATGCTTTGCCCCTGACAAAGAAAGSTCCATCTTTCAGCATTCCCCAGTGCCACACCAATGCCCCTCCAGCTCCTCCAGGCACAGCAGGCAGAGCTGAGCTCCACTTGGGGTTTCAGCTCTCCCTCGGTGCAAGGGGAACAGAGGGAAAGCTGTGAATGACAAGCACGGGTCCAAGGAGTGTCTTGATGAACATTTCCAACCCTTGAGTGAGACCAGTGGGGGATGTGAGAGCCTTTGTGAAAGCAGTAACTACAAAAGCTCCCTGGTAACACCTCATGCTTCACAGATGTGTGTTTGATGGAAACAGGTGGAGCCTTGGGCAGCTGCAGAGGAAAGGCAGGTACCAAATCCATGGSTTTGATTTACTGGAACAGTGGGGCAGTGGGAAGCCTTTGTCAGACTTAGGAAGGATTAAAAAGCAGTAATTTGGATATTTGTGGTCTGGTATGAAGGCACACAGAGGAGCAGGCACACAGATCTGGGGAAATTTAAAAGTTCCAATTTCAAGCATGTGAACAAGATCCAATTTTAAAAAGACAACTCTATTTCACTCTGCTTCATTTAAAAAATGCACAGACAAGCACAATATTTTTTAACATGTTATTATTTGGTATTTATATTTATTAACCTTAGAGACAAATATATGTATGTGGGTGTGTGTGCTTGCACCTACATTTGTTTCTTTACTCTGCAAATATCTATAAAAYTTAGCTGCAGTAGTACCCAAAATCYTGAAAYAGGAAATTCCTTCCTCTTTCATTCAATTGCTCTAAAAGCAGCTTCTTTTAGAAAGAAGACTAAAAGACTGCTTCTTACACCAGTCATTACAGCAGAGCACTTGCTCTTTTATAATACAAGTACAGTTATTCATTAAGTTATTATGATTAAAAATAAGCACATTCAGAAGTATAGCTACTCTTTGAATCTTTGTCAGCCTTGAATTCTTTGGTGAGTCTCTGAAATCACAGTTCACATCACTAGAAGTTTTTGTGTATGTGAATCTTTTCAACCCAGACAGAAAAATCCCTGCTGCAGACAATTATGCATAAACTATTCAAGAAGTGAAGCTGGAACAGCAATGGATCTCCTGTGACTCTCACAGCAGTGACCCTTATTTTGTGTGGGTTAACATTATTTTATCCAGTCTGTCAACACAAAAGAATCCCCAGCAAATAATGCAGAAGTAGAGGACCCTGTTAAACAACCACTTAGACAAGAATGCTTAAAAAGCAACTGTTTTTTTCCTCTTTAAGAGCCTACTTTGCACATTTAGTGTGCTTTTTTGCATAATTCACACATGCAAGAGCTGCAGCACAGACCATCTGAATATTCAGATGAGTTTCATAGTGWGGAGTTCCAGATGTTATTATCAAAATTACTGTATCTTTTTATACACGAAGTCCATGGTAAAGGCACCTCAACCAAAATGACAGGATAGAGGGCTTAAAAAACAAAACCAACAAATTGTGTACAAACCTTCTTCCATCCAGGAAAACCCTGTCTGAGGAACTCCTTTCTCAGCAATTCAAAGACCGGCATGAATTGCTTTTGAGGAATCATCCTCAAAACTACCAGCAAAGCAAATACTCAAAGCCTGATTATTTTAACACTGTAAAGACAAGTTGGATTATCCATTTGTTTTCCATAAACAACCTGCTCCTTGGAGATCATGCTTTTATTTCCCAGTTGTGAAAATTTCCCAGAAATGGTTGGAAAATACCATGACTGCTTTCAACAATACCGAGTGTTTAATTCCCTTAAAATTATCCCAACCTAAGCAAAAGGATACTTTTTTCCTGAGCTTGCACCACATCCTAACTCACAAGACCTGGCAGAGTAACTACAATTATTCTACCTCAGTGTGTGAGCACAGCTTAGCCCATCACACCACTTGTGGTTTTTAAAAAAGCATGGGATTGTTTGCAGCAAGCTTCTTTGTGGTTAAATTTCTCCACTRCACTTCAAAGCTCTCATTCAACAGAATTTTTACAAATGTGTGTCACTAGAAAAATTGGCATAGAAAAGGTGACTTTTTGTGACAATTTAAGTCAGTGGGAAAACAAATACCTGAGTAAAAAAAGCATCAAGAGCAAAAGACAGTTCAAGGCATGAGAGAGGCCAAGCAGAGTCTGCTGACAARCATGCAGAAAGGTCTGGGGAGCAACATTAACACTGGAGGTGAAAAATTAGTTTAAACTGAACAAAAAAACCCCACATCTACAACTTTATGGAATGTTAATTTGGAATTCAAATTTTGGATCTGGGTTTTGAATTTGTTTAACACTTCAGGATTAAGGTTACATTATTCCACCTCAGACTACAGTGAAACATGTTCTCATACTGTATCTTGTCAACCTGCTTCTCACCAGACATGTTTTACAACACTTGCTTGAACATTAGGATAAGARTAATTCTCCTTKTACATACAACTTCAAATCACATTCTTCATTGTGAATAAAGCAGAGCATTAGTATATTCAATTTATTCACACACAGACATTTCCAGCCACATAAGAACTCTAAAATTTACAATGGCATTTTGCTTTAGGTACAAAAAAAMCACATCAAGATAAATGCAAAAAAATCTCCCCATAACCCATATTTTTTACATTTTTTCTGGTATTGCTAATCTATTTAATAACTAATATTTTCCACCTGTTCTGATGTTTCTAATTAAACTGATACACGTAACAGAAATGCATACAAGTAACAGTAGAAAACATAGTACAAAAAGATACTGATTCTATACTTTACATGATGCAAATTCAGTGTAAGACCCAGTTACAATACAACAATCAGGTCAGGGTTCAAGATTTTCTGGACAGATGGTTAACTTCAAACACACTGACCCCCTATCAGACTGGATTAGTGCCAGGAGCACTCAGCCTTTCCTACGGAAACTGGGTCAGAGTAGGTTTTATCCAAGGGCTTTCATCTGATGCATCATGATTTCCAAAGAACTTATTAAAAGCTGCTAGATTAAGATATTTGTATATTCTTACACAGAAAATGGGGTTCCTTCTAGGACAWGACACTTACCTTCACATTTCTCCAGGATCTGCACAGTTTCACCTAGTTCCAGGACCAAGCCTTGCGGAACGGTTCCTCGGAAGCTGCATATCACTAGAGGGTGGGGAAAAAGAGACACACATATGAGCCTTGGATCTTTGTGTGAATTTTCTTCTAAGCATAGCCCTTTAGCTCACTCCCTGCATAAAAATAGCTCTTACATAGCTGCCCAGAAAACCTGTCAGCCAACTTGTCCTGATCAGGTATCTTTATTCCAGCCCTTATCAGAAATTAAGGTCAACTACAACATAAAAGCTGAGCTTTTTAGAAGATTTTTAAATTAAGCAAGGCTTGTAATCACTTTAATCAGCAACCTCTGATTCATATTGCATACAAAGATTTCCTTGTCTCACAATTCTTACTCTCATCCACAACCCATCAATGGAACAGGCTGCCCAAATTGCAGAGATTACAACAGGAACTCAACTCCAGCAATTACTTTTCTCCCAGTTGAAACTATTTCAAATACCATCTGTGCAYCTAATACACTGCAAAAATCCTAAAATACCATACRTTAKAYTTATGCAGATATAKGAAAGAATACATGAGAATCTACTTYTCATAAATACTATCTAATATGATAACACATCTTACTTCTCCAGGTRTCTTTAATTTTCATTAATCAGGGAAAATARGAACCCATCTTAATGTYTCAGAAAATATTAATACAATAMATTAAARTACTAAATGAAACTCAATTTTAAAAATAAGTTCTAAAAATTCATAATGATATATTCTTCAGGTGTATTTATCAAACTACATCAGGGGCATGGGTAGTTCCCTCAAACATGAGCAGTCACAARGGGTGAATTGCAGGGAAGGTCTCACCTCCCCCCAGCCCCAGCAGAAGAGCTCCCGCAGGCACAGATTTACTGCAAGYACTCCAGCACCTGGTTCCAGGTACACACAGGGTCAGGAGAGCTCCCCTGTGTGTCCCCAACACAGCCCGGAGCCAGGCAAGTGCCACTGCACGAGCTGGAGCAGTGACCCCCAGTGGGCACYGTCCCTTTCTCCAGTCAGGAGAACACCCCCCTTGGAATGCAAACACTCCAGCGGGGTGTTCCCGTGCCATGGGGCACAGCTCACAGAATACTCGCAGTTGGAGGGGACCCGTCAGGATTATCGAGTCAGCTCTAGTGAATGKCCCATCCAGGGATCAAACCAGGCCCTGGAGTTAGCAGCACCATCTCCAACCAGCCGAGCTCAGCTCCTCCCTGCAGACCTCCCCAAGCCAAAGCCATGAGTCCCATGACTGCACAGAGAGCTGATGTGCTGAAATCCAGGGAAAAACACCAYGGAACCCAAAACTCCCATCTGAGCCACGTACCATGAGCTAGGTCTGCTGAACCTTGAATTTCTAAGAAATAATGACAAAAGCAGAGACAAAACTTCCACCAAARCAAAACTGCATTTTAACCCTATACACACACTTCATAATGGGCAAGGCAAAAAAGAACAAACTACACCCACCAGGCAAACACCCACACAGCTGAGGCCAACACAAGAAAGAGTGAAAAAAAAACCCCAAACTACAGGGAACTAAATGGCACCAAATGTTTGCATTTCCACTGTGAGACTCAATGCAGGATTTAATCCCCAGAGTTAAGAACTCAGAATTTCATCAACAAACCTAAACTGCTCTCTCAGCTCTCATGGCCCAGCAGAAGTCACCGTCAGTTAAATGAGGCTTTAAATTCTTGTTTACATCAGAGGCAGGAGSAACACAACAACTGGCTCCAGACTGGAATAATGCAGACAGCATAATCCAACAAAAACTAAGCTCATCAGCATTCTGGATCCATTCATCACCCATGAAAAAATCATAAATATGGATTTCAACCAAAGAAAAACTACTTAAAGCTTCTCCCAAAGWGCAGGAACACTGACAACTGAAATGATGAACTGGCAGGACATAATCAAACCTCCAATGGCTCTTCCTTCTTTTTTTCCCCCTTTCCCCCCTCCACCCCCTCAGTATTTTAGAGAGCAGGATCCTTTAAACACAGAAATGATGCTATTTTTTCCAATTGGCAATTTGRCCAAATCAAGAAAATACAAGTTGATTTGCAAAATACCACAAAGTCCTGTATTAAAATGTGTTTTTTTAGTTCAAACCAACAAAACCACTAAAGCATTCATGTATGTCTCAAAGAGGGGAATTTCAAACACCTTGGGTAAAAAGCCACCTTTGAAAACACCAGAAAACAAAATGGAGAAGTGTTAATACAGCAATAAGATATTCCTTTATGAGAGTAATTTTAGATCCATTATTAACTTTAAGAATTAATATAGACATTATAATATTAAAAACCAGTTTCCAGGCCATTTTCATCTTTTCTGAACATGCCATGGATCTCATGACAGAGACACCAGTCATGGGACATGTGGGTGTTCGTGGCTGTGGACAAATCAATTTAACAAAGGTTAAATCATGGAGGAAAACCAACTCAGCTGGTCTTACTCAGCCAAGCCCAACAAGAACCAGTAACTCTGAGAAGTGTTATTGCAGGCTAACACTGCATCAGGTGCTCTGARTTAGCAAACAGCAGCTCACTTCCCAGGACAATTATTTACTATTTTAAAGCAACTGAATCAAGGATGCAGCTGGGAAAGAAATTGCCAGTTCTTTGGCCATCAAATACCTGCCTATTGTGTAATAATACAGGTGACTTTGGGATAAAAGCTAAAGGAAAGGCACCAGGAAAAGGCAGTACCCGGGGTTTTCAAYTGCTGATAAAAACTATTTTTAAAATATAGCCAGGAATGGTGACTTTTAATAAATTTAGTCTTATAGGAAGTAATTCTAATAGATGTGCTAGTTTACAGATAGAAACTGTCCATTTTTAAAAGGATTCTAGTGGTGACACAAAGAAGAGCTGATACAAGGGMTCTACAATGTGTAATCAGCTCTTTAGATTTCAGAGTGCCCTATTAATAAGACAGACAAAGCTCTTTCCTTAGGTCTACTTCACTCAAAAAAAGAACAAATAAGCAAAAATCACAAAAATAGAAATGATCTCACCAGCTCTAGATACAATCTTGGTGATCATACTCAATTAGAAAATGAATTCTCATACAAAAGTAACATCCCCCCTTCATTCTCAATCCAACAGGATAGAATCTAATTCCTTTTGTAATCATCAATAAATTATGCTAGTCTYTTCTGTTTGACAATTTTTTATCATCAATCCATAGGATCAGTGAATACCAATATAGATATATTATCAAAACAGTGGAAGCCAAATCTCAAAAGTAAATGATTTTCCAGCCACACTAAATCAAAGTCAGGAAAAATTAAAGAATYCAAATAAATTGATCCAGTAGACCGAACTGTCTCACTAAGCTGTGTAATGAGAACAAAATTTAACATTTCTGAAATAAATAAAAAACAACTCCTGATTATGACAGAATCACAGAAATKTAARGCTCTTTTATCGTCTGATTTATTATTCCAACAGTTACTTCCAAAAAAGTTATGGATGTTACTCATTTGTTAAGCTAAAAATGCATTATGSAAGACAATCTTATTTATAAAGTCCCTTTAAGGTACACAGTTCTTCTTAGCAGCATTATTTGAAAAATATGATCACAAATATAAATGAGAAATACAGAGTAATTCAACTAYTCTGAAGAACATCATTTACAGAGAGGACTCTGACAACTGATTCCTTTCCTTTCCACAGAGAAATTCTTTACCCTACATGATCACCTACAAACTGTCCATCAATCCGTAAGCTTCCATCATTTCTTACAACATTCATGTCCTTGGTCACCAGAATACAGGAATAACACATCATCAAAACAGGCACAAAGCAAAGCTTTTACCCACCAGTTTACAGAGCTGACTGATCCCTCCTGGACTCCAGGACACACTGCTGAAATCTTGAATATCCATTTACAGATATGAAACCCCTTGACAACATTCAGGACTATCAGAGGCTGTAGATCCCCTCACAAAGTCATTTCAGCCAGCAGTTAAAACCAACACTGCTAAAGAGGAAAGCTGTCAAAAAGCACCACATGCCATGTGATKCAGGAATTACCTCCAAGACAAGTCCCTTATCTGTGGTACTTCAACTGGACCACAGTGAGGGAAATCCTTCCCTCYTCACCTCTGGAATTTACCAGTAAGAAAGGCACAAACCAGTTCACACAGGCAGTGACTCTCATGCTGTACCAGAACATATGAGGGAACTGTGGGATACAACATATAGGAACAGATGGCATTGGAATAATGGTTTCAAAAGTCAAGGATCCAGGGGATAACAGATTTTTCCTTGCCCATGGATATGGCCTGACACAGTCTAATATAAACAGCTGCRTTGCAAGTCACCAGCAGAAGAGAAACTGCGTCAAAAGATAAACAGGACCTGTTAAGCCAATGCATCTTTGCACAGCTTTGATTCCTCCTGTGCTCCACCTAAAGCAGCTCCTTGCTATGTGAACAAMGAAGATCCAATTGATACAATTCAGGAGGTTTTACAAACTGTGTTATCAAACAGCCCCTGTCAATAGCTCTTGAAAAAACTGCACTTGGCAGTGATAAAGTGGGAAGGTGTTTGCACAGATAAATAATCAGCAAAGTGATGTGAAATAAAAGAGCCATTTCCCTTAGTGAGGACAGATTGAGCAGCAACGTCAGGGGGATCTCTGTTGGAATCTTTCTTGTTTCAAGTATTTCTAAATAATCCCAAAAAGCTCATCATTTAGAGAAGCCACAAAGTTTACAAGGCCACTCAGGCTATTCAGAGTATAAAGTTACAGATGGACCCAAGCTGCATAAGCAGAACTGGCAGATGAGCAGTGCTCAGCTCACCTGTGTGGTGTTCCACGAGGGTGAACAAGCCTCACCTCACACACAAAACCATCTCCTCCCTTGCTGGTGCCACATGGAGGGGAACCCTGGAACGTCAGAGGTCTTACCATAAGACTCAGTGCTCGGCCACTGTCAGAGCCCACCCCACATCACACACAACATTGTCTTGGGGAAAAGGGGAACACACCATTACCCACTGTACTGCATAAAATTCCCAATGAACCCCATGTGCCACTTTTCCCCTTTGTCAAAAGCTAACCCTTCACCAAAAYGGCCTGAATAGCATAAGAACAGGTAGAAAGAAGTGAGAGACAATGTAGCACAGAYTGAATAAGGGCTTTTATGTGATTGATTATTCACCAAGATGGGACTTCTGTACCAGGGAAGGCTGAAGGCATGGAGAGGGGATAACTGACAGAAGGTGCACAGGGAACCATTGCTATTCACCTCTTCCAGTTCAAAAAGCAGAACAGTGTCAAATGAAGCAGCAGAGCTCAGGACTTTATTACTTTTCCACACAGTGCATAAGCTGTGAAACTCCTCATATGAGACTGCAGGTGACAGAAATTAAATAATCACCCAAGTCCCAAAGCCAACAGGACAAATCCAYGGCTGTGTCCCAGCCTCGGCTCCRCAGGGCCTGTCCCAGCAAACACCGGAGCCASGGGAAAGCTCCCAGCCCTGWCCAAAGCYRACRGGACAAATCCATGGCTGTGTCCCAGCCTCAGCTCCACAGGGCCTGTCCCAGCAAACACCRGAGCCAGGGGAAAGCTCCCAGCCCTGCCCGAAGCCACGGCCGGGMAGGACCGCGGGATGGGAGGGGCTGCAATGCTGGGAAGCCCCCACATTATCAGGGAGTCACCGCCTGAGCTGCTGCTGCCAGTGACTGCTTTGGGACCTCACCTGAACCCCAGGATGGCAAAGAGAACACAGCTCACACAGAGACGATGAATCCGATTTCACCTGTGTCSTTACTTTCTGCTACCAGCCACAGAGGTGGTTTCATTTTTGCTGTGATATCATTTAAAATGYATCTTCCTCTGCTGTGTCCCAGCCTCCCCACCCAGTCTCACCTGGGCTGCGATGCTGCCACTGATCATTTTTCTTCTCAAAGGGATGTCAATGCCCTGATAACCACAGTAACAGAAATGTGTCACATGAACACAGAGAAAACCCAGGACAACAACGGCAAAAACACCAGAGAACTACCCAGCCCAACACATCCAGCGGCTTATTCCCTTAGAACATCATTTTTCCTTAGCATTAACACAAAGTTATGCAATGAACTGACGTGCCTTCTCATGTTCTTTCTTATTTTTTAACCTATTTCTACACATTTCAGTGAAGCCTACAAAAATATTTTGATCTTGCATAATATTCTATTTACACTACATAATATCAGTTCAGCTCATGAATAATGTGTTTATTTTTATAAAGGAACAGAGCCCTTTCCCTCCCCACTGTCTAAGATGTAACAATGAAAATCAGAAGAACTTATTTAAGTGAGGGCTGAGAAACAAAATCAGTTCAAGAGCTTTCCATGCTTACATTGTTTCTTTTTCCTTCTCCAAATCYAAACTATGTGTCTCTATCACTAAACTGGGCTTTCAAAAATTATTATTTATTTCCCAGTTTTTCACATCCACAATAGAAATCATTGMTACTGGAACAGATCCAATATGCTAAAACCACATTTTGATCCTTCTTTATAAGATATTGGTGAGGCAATGATTTAATGGACTCTACTGGTTAATCTGGGGGGGAAACTTGTAATTTTGTGAATTTTCAACACATCTCCATTTACAAAAGATGGATCTTGCACTTTGTGAGTTTTTTCCAGTTCTCAACTCATTATTAATATTATTATCTGTCTAACTAAAATTCTGGTAGCTTGCAATATTTTTACATGGCACTTGCAGAACAAGTGTTTCAGGTCAAAGTACATAATTTAAKTTTTTATTAAAAATTCCTGAGTGCACACTCAGCTTGCAGTTATTCAGATAATGCACTGCCCATCCCTCAGCAGACCTTCAGCTGAGCCCAYTTCAGGAGRAATGGCAGGGAGGGCACACAGGAGRCAGAGCTGCAGYTGTACTGCTCCAGACCCAAAATACCCTGACAAGGTATAATCACTTAGAGCAGGCACTGAGTTGTGTTCTGTGCTACAAACGTCAAAGTTCTCAGGTTCTCTGGCAGTGTCATTTGTGCTTYATAACACATAAGCATGTTTTAAACTCACACCTCTATCACACCAGCTAAGAATTTGGAGTATGTGTTTACTTAGGGTAAACACAAACTCTGCAATTTCACAGTCCTTACACAGCATTTTGTATTCAACTGCTACTCATTGTCACCAGTTTACACAGAACACGTGTCAGTCCCTGAGCTTAAGATTGATTTAGATTGATTAGTATTAAAGATTGAATTAAATACTAGATCAATACTAAATAATCTGACTAATATTTAAGAAAATAATGTAATTACTCAAAACTGATAAACAAATATTATGGTGAGCATGCATCTTTCCCTAAAATAATTTTTCATATTAATCCAGCTATTAAAAGTGTCTAGCATGACATGATATATGCTAGGTTTAAGAGCTGAATAAAATCAACTTTATTTCTTCCCTGTAACACCCAGATGATAATAAAGGCTCCATGAAACCCRAGAGTCACCAGGTGAGACCAAAGATGGCTCTAAATCCAATTCCTTTCCCCTAACTGAGGCTAAAACAAGGAGGGGAAGCAAGGGTATTAGAACAGGGCAAGGATGTGGCTTCCCCCAACCTGAGACATCTGTGGACTGGGTCTTCCTAAAATAAGGTTTTTATTTGTGTATATACATATTTAGTAGCATTTTCTATACATTTTCTTCTATGGAGCCACCCAAATGTTGTGGAACCACATCAGCTTTTAACAGCCCYGTCAGCCCAGAACTCCACACAACTCCTCCATCACACAGAAATGGGGGTMACTTGCTTGGCTCCTGTGTCACCAACACTCCCAGGAATTGTATTCAACGAGCAAACCAAGAACTTTTATTCTTCCACTTCATGGTATTTGTGTTTTGAGAATTTTCTAAGCTACCTTTGCTTAATARTGTATTTTCCAAGAAGGGCAGATGTGGATTCTTTGCATTGAGGGATGGTAGAGGGGACAGCCTCCAGGCCAGGGCATGATGAGTGGGCAGGAAAASCAGCACTGATACAAATTATSCCACAGAGGACAAGAGAGAGGCCACATTTAGCTTCACCTTTTTGTGAGGCAACTGTGTTGCACGACCACGCCTACCGGCAGCACGGAATGAACACTGCCCAAACCTCCYGGACCTGCCAGCCCGAGCCTCGCTCAGAAACACAAAACTTTCCCCAGGAAAAAAAGGAGTAGCTCTTGAACACAGAAAATTGTGGGTTTAATAATTTAAAATAACAAGATGTAGTTTATGAAAAAAAAACCCCTTCGTATTTTTATTGCAAAATTAAAGGCCAATATGATTAACTTTTTCCTTTGTGGAACTGCTTGATCAAACCTGGCAGCTTCATAGRCTGCACAGTTAGAGTCTGATAATATTTGACAAGGGAGCAGAACCATGAGGAAATGAAAAGAAAAACATTTCCATTTTACTCTACAAATACCTACAATAATGTTTTCACCCTCACAATACATCTTCCAAGTATTTAAATGATTAAATGTGGGTGAGGGTTTCAATTATTGGTCAGAAAAGAATCTAAGACTTGCAGAATTATTTGCAAGTCCAGGCCTCATTCAGCAAGTATGTTCACCAAGAATACTGGGAACAGACCCCAGGTCCAGCACYTCTAAAACATTCCACTGTTTAAGCAAGTTGACAACATGAATAATTTACATGTGGAAGAGAGGACATATCCAATTCCACCTTAAAAACCCAAATAAAACATGAAGTTTTTGCAGAAGGAGCATTTCTTGCAGAGTGTACTGGTACACATGACACAGAACAGGGCTCTAAGCCGATTGGAATTGCCAGGCACTAATGTAATACACACACACAAAAAAGATTATCAAAAGCTGATTAAAAGCCATCCAAACATTACAATCGAAGAGTAGGGATTAAACAAAAGACATGATTTAGAAGAGGGCTAAAAATTTTTTGACCTTATTAATGGTCTTTATGAACTTTTATGCCAAATCTTGATGAAGAAGAATATACCTCAGAATTGAAAGCAAAGCGTTGCACTTTGGGCTCTGTGCATTGCCAAAATTACAGTACAATGAAGTGAAGGTATTTCAGGCTGCTCGGGGAGCAGTGGCAGTTGCTAGGCAGCATCTGCTCCTGTCAGAGATGCTTCTTTCTTTGTGCAGCACAGAACCTYGGCCAGGAATACTGCCACCAATGGATTATTCCAAGGCAGCTTACTGCCATCACATGGCATCTGCAAAGTGCTCACCCGCTGCCTAGCAACACCGCCTCTTTCTACTGAGTCATACTAGCACCAGGAAAATATTCCTGCAAAAAAAGAAACAGATGCCTGAGAAGAAAGGTGATCGTTCAGTAGCAGAGCAAAGCACTGCGAGCATCCTTCCCCTGCCCTCCAAGATAAAAATAGAGATTGGGCTCAAAAATCATGAGCTGTTTAAAATAGTTTTGCACAGCCTGGTGGCGGAAGGTGGGAGAAAAGTAATGGACCAAAAGCCCACAGTGTTGTCCACTGCCTTAGCTGTGTTAAGGAGCTGGCCTGGAGCTTCCAGCCCTGCAAGGATCTAAGCTGTTACTTCATCCCCTTCCTGTCACTCTGTTCCATCAGTTCATTTGAGTCCCTCAGCCATCCATCACTCCCTCTATGCAGGAAGTGRATGCAGCAGGTTTTCTCTCCCTTTTAAAGAGAGACAAAGGCTGTTTCAGTTCCTGAAACCTTCTCCCTCTTTCCAGTAGCCAACTGGCAAAGAGGAGAACACTGAGCACGCCCTGCCCAGAGAGGTGAGGAGCTGTTCTGCACTGCTGTTCCACAGGCTGCAAACGTGAGCCTGTTGAGAACTTYACTGTTCAACACCAGAGAACAAAGTAAGAAACCAGTCAAGTTTTGACTCTCCTGGAGGGTGGAGATCACASCACCTCTCCAGGCACCTTGCTCCAGGGCTTTCCCACACGCACTGTGGGAATCACTGGCCCTGACTGGAATTTGGCCCCGCGGCTCCTCCTTTCACCCTGCAACTCTGACAAGTTCCTGGCTCTGTCTCCTCTGTACCTCCCTAGACAGCAGCTATTCATGAGCCAGCCCCTTCCTGTGCTCCATTTCCCAGGCTGTACCACCCTGGATCTTACAGAGCCTGCTCTCTCCCCGTGTGTTCCCACCTGCTCACCTCAGCCCTCCTACTGCCAGGTGCAGCCCCAGAGCCACTAAAGGAGGAAAAGATCATTTCCACCACCGTGCTGGTGCCCAGGAACACAGCCAGGGATGTGGCTGCTACAGGAGAACACCACTGGCTCATGTTCACACATGCAGAACCTCAGGGATCAGCCCACAGCACCTTCCAGCCGGTCCCATTTTGCACAGGCTGCAGTGAGAGACTTTCAGACCTCCTGTCTATCTGTTAAGTAAGTTCTTAACACATTAAAGCTACCTTGGCATTGATGGTCAGTGTGCACATTTCCAGTGAGCAGCAGGAGGCAAGAATAGGGCACATTTACAAAAAGTATATTTACCAGCTCCTGCATTTTAGCTGAAAACTATTTTAGCCTATACTGGCTGCCACACAAGAACTTTGCTGAAGATAGTTATGAAACTTATCAATCCACCCATAAGAACTTTGAATTTTTTTGTTCGCTACTAAAACACCAAAAAGAAAAAATATCTTTGACTGATAAAATTGAAGATGCTTTCTTTTCATGATTTTTAACTCTTCCAATCTTAACTGAAGCAAATGCACATAATTTAATGCTATCAACATCATCTGAGATATTGGGGAAATCTCCCTTTTCTCTTTTTGTRCCCTCCACACAGGTTTATTTCATCATTATTATTACTATTTATTTTGTTATTACTTGTTAATTTTTTTCCCCTGTTAAAAGGAGAATATGGTGTTCTGCCAGAAATATAGTCACTCCTGAAGTGGGGGAGAAAAAACCAAAACCAAATCAAACCAMACCAACCCAACCAGATCAGCAGTTGCAGTTTGGGGCTGTGATGCTGTGATGAAGAGAGAAAAGCCTGTTTTCTGCCTCCTCTGCCCCAGAGTCCAAAGAGAAGCTGTTTCTGCAGGACCAGTGCTTGAAACACAACCTTCCTTGGCATGAACCCCCTGGACCACAGAGATACCAAACACTTATCTGTTAAAAAGAGAAAAAAACCAAACCAAAGCAGCCTCTCCCCAGCAGAGGGACTTGGGTCCTAATTCTGCTCAGATCAGCGCACTGGGAAGGGCTGAGCTGGAGCAGCAGGAGCATGGAGGGCTGCACACCACCAGGCACTGCCAGGGCAGCTCCTCAGCAGGCACAGGGAATGGCTGCACTCACAGCAGGGCCAAGCACAGCAGCCACAGGACTTGCCAGCCCCCAGGACAGCTGTTCCCACTCTCTCAAGTCCCTGCTGGAGGAAAGGCCTCACAGGATCACCTTTAAACAGAGGCACAAGCATAGAGAGGATTCCCCTCATCTCTCATCACACCAGGCCCACAGGGAGTGCCCAGCTCCATTTTGTACAGCAATCGCAGATGTCAGGGCAAGACTATGTCCTAAAAATACTGATCCTGCTCCAGCAGAACTACACTGTTGTTTCTTTGSYTTATCAAAATTCAGGTCACCAAYCATTCAGATCATGAGCATTTAGAAAGAGAAGCAAAGCACAAAGATGCACCAAAGTTCAAACCACAGTTTTCAGTAACCATTTTTTGCAGCAATTAATAGATTTTTGGATTATTTGTCCCACTCTGGCTGATATTTCTTTCCTGAGCCTACACTCTCTGTCCATGTAACACAGCCACACAACACAAAACAGTGCCTAGGTGAAGTGGGCAGCTTTCTGCAGACACTTCCACAGACATTTTTCTCCACAAAGGAAGAGGTGGGTGAAACAGAAACACCTCCTCCTATCCCCCCACATGCAGACTCAGTTACTGGAAACAGCCATTGCTCCCTACAGGGAGYATCCAGCACTGTCTGAGGGACTCTCCTATGAGAGGCTCTCTGCTCCCTTCACCACTTGTTTGGGCAGCCCACCCAGCAAGGCAAAGGACCATGTGCACTGACACCCAAACAGTCACGTATTGCTTGTAACTGCCTTCTATTTAACAGTTCTGGGTGTCTGACATGGATTCAAGGCTTCCTTTAGCAGATTCAGAAGACTAAAAGAGCAGGCACCCATAAACACCTCGTTCATAAACATTTTGAGAGGGAAGAAGGGCCCTGCTGCTGAAAACCACAGCCACGAGAGGTTTCCAGAACAGTGAGGCACCTGCCAAAGCACTCTGTGCTGCACTCTGGCACCTTGGGTAGCTCAGGGACTTACATTCAACAGAAAGAAAATAAAAGAATTCACCACTCCATCAACTGCCTACTGCCAACACTAAAAGCATTTAGTGCCTAAGCTTCCTTGCATTGAAATAAAAATAAAGGTTTGTCTAGATGTTTCAGAGAACAGCAGCTTACCTCTGAAAGCACAAAGGCCTGCTTTTAATCACCAAGAGTTAGCTGGCACCACTTGTCATAAGCTTTTCTTAAGGCTTAATATCCAGAAAGACTCAAGAAAAGAAAAAGCAGTTTAAAGCTGGAGAGGGACAGAGGGAATCCTTATCCTTGGAATAAGTAATCACCTCACAACTGCTCTGGAAATCACTCAGTCTGCTCAAAGCCTCAGCTCCCTGCCCTCCCTAAGTTTGGGCTAAGGACTTACTGTTTGAACAAACACTAAAACATGTCTAAGAGGAAGGAATTACGGCCAAAAAAAACCCTCTAGAGATGCTTTCAAGATCTCAGAAGACCTCACAAAGTGCATTTTGACATGGAAAAACTTGAACAGAGGTTTGATTTTAATAWCAGGCACTTGAGTGAGATATTTTTTATTCGCCTTGAGGTTCAGTGAGCAAACAGATTTTAAACAGAACAAAGTAAGAAATGTTGTGAGAATAAAGTTGATTCATAACTTAAAAATAAACAGTGGAAAAAGCACTGTCAATCACAAAAAAAGCACTGTCAATCACAACTGGTTTTGGACCAAAATCCCACGGTATGCTTCCTTTGGCCTCTTCCTCAGTGCACAGCACAGCTGAGAGAACACCATGAACTGAATAACCACACAAATTAAAAAACTATTTCTTTAGAGAAGGAGGAAAAAGTTGCCTCAGGCTCTTCAGGAGCTAAATAATTTTCCACAGACTCCCTGTTCTTTGGTGTTTTCACACCCCCATCTGAGAAATGCTCCCATTTGTCACAAGAACAAATCTATAAAATACATACAGCCACCAGTAACACCAGTTGCTGGACCCATCAGGCARTTCCAGCTCTTCTGTATGAGAACCATTCCCAAATAACTGTTCATGGTGTTAATCAGAAAAGCTTGTCTGTCTGTGTCACTGTGCATATGAACACAGAAAATTATCCTTCATTCCCAATTCTCCCCCTCTTGTGGGTTTTGAAATGCCAGCAAATACACAGTAGAGAATTTTATCATCACAAGTTCTGGTAATAGTTCTTACATGTTTCCCTGATGTCTCCATTGGAGTCTGACTTGTTAAGGGCAGAATTGCTGCAAAGAAGGCTTTGCAAGGGTAGTGAGACTCAAGTCCAGCTGAGCTATGCCATTGACTGTGCCCTAAGGAAGTTGCTTTCAGAGGATTAATTAAAAGTCACCCTCCCTCTCTTCCCACATAGAACTGCAAGCCACAACCTGCACCAYCACCCCATACTCTCACACCAACTTCCTATCCCTTCAGTGGTTCAAAAGRGAAATTACTTGAAATTTCCTCACTAATTTCACTCTGAACAATCTCCCTTCCTGTCCTACAGGCTTGACAATGAATTTAAAACCAAAGCACACAGTAAGAAACACCTGATAGAACCTGATAAACCTTTTTTTTTCAGCAAGTCAGAAGCTTTTTACCTGCACTACTATGCACAGAAATTCCAGTTTCAATTTCTTCCCCACCCAGCCCTATTTCCATTGAACACACACGAAAAGTTGCCAAGATGGCCAATGCACATCATAAAATGTTTTTTGTTTCTGATGCATTGTTAGGTGAGAACAGAAAGCCTGAACATCAAAATATTTCCACCCTTAGAAAATCATTCTAAAAACAAAATCCCTTCAGCACTGGGGATAAGCCCAGGGAGGAACTGCTTCTGYCCYCACCCTATTGGCCAGTGGCTGAAGTTCTGCAGGTCTKAACTGAATACCTAATACAGCACAAYAACAAAKAAATAGAGAAAATTGCTCTAAAACCCATCAAACCATCCAAAGTTAAACCCCACAATGCACTGCTATCACTTCTTACTCCAGGGTCACTCCCACATTCCCATACAAACCATGCAATGAACTGTTAAACATACACATCTCACTTCTTGCCTTTGTGAGCAATTTACTTCACAACTTCATTCCTCCTGYATTTAGAAAGTTTGGGCTAATTGCTGCTGCAAATGCAAAAATTTGTGGACAACTGGTATTTAGATAATCTCAAAGTAGTGACTTCTTACAGGTTAATTCTCATCCAGTTCTGCAAACCAGCTCTTCATGAGAACTGGTCTAACCACAGTGTCTTTGGCTTAGTCTTTTCTAGGACAGAGGAACCAAAATATAGTAATCTCTTGCCACAAAACAGGACATTTCATCTCTAAGTTCTCTCAGCACCCGCAGAATTCCAGATTTACCCTAGACTGAAGTTGCCCACCACATTTAATGACACTTTAGAAAACTCTCTATACTGATAGTATCCCATCAGATGCATCTTGGGAGCTGCTCTTTTCCAGAGACATTTCAAGGTGTGATTCATTTCCCATCCAGTTAAATAACACACATACATTTCCTTTATGATCCCTGACTGACAAGTTCCTTTGCTCATTCTTAAGGCCTACAGGTAAAAAAAAAGGAAATACTGAACAGAAATGACTCCAGTGCCAGGATCATCCCATTTTCCTGACTAACAAGCAAGTCCCCAAAGCAGTGGAGCACAGAAGGTTTCAAAGTGCATCCCTGCACGTAGCTTTGGTTCCAAGTCAGATCCCTGAAGAATATCCTTAGTCACCTCTGTCCTGCTGCCAGACAATTACATCTCCTGGCACAGGGACACAGGAGAGAAAATGAAATATAACCTGTGTCCCTAACACAGCACCTGATGCAAGGATTGATATTGCTTCCCATATCAACAGTGGACATTTTCCTCATTTGGGAGAGGAAATTTTCTCTACCTCTCTGAAACTTTTCATTTTTAAGCCAGTAACAAACCACCCCAGTGAAATGACAGTGCCACTCACAGCCCCCTTCAGCAGCTGCCTCTTGAGTGAACAGCCAAGGCAGGCTCTTATGCCAAAAGCCATGGGCAGGGAAGGAACACTTTTCTAAGTTCTGCAGTCCTGGTTTTCCAAGCATAAATATGAACTGGAAGTGTGCAAGCCAAGGTTTAGTGATGGGGGGAAAAAGGAATATCAAGMTACTGATCAAAAAGCTGCAGTACAAAACTGTAACTAGGACACTGATGTTCCATCCTGTCTGAGTAAGGACAAGGGAAAGTTTAGKTGTATGTATTTGTGCCTGTGGATTTATTTTTCATTGCCATCAATTAAGCAGTGAAAATAAAGATTTAAAAAGCATTTTGAAATACAACAGATTTTAACCCTAATTCGTTGAATAAACTAAGATGCTGTTAATGTAGGCAGGCCCTTCTCCTCTGTGAGTTAATGCAAACATATTTAATATGGTCAGCCAAACAGAGTGGCTTGTTGATACAGCATCAACTACATTTAGAAAAAAACCAACACAAAACCAAAAAAACTTTCCTGAGACCTCCTTGCACAAAAATAAAACAGCAAAAACTGACAGCCTAATGAAATAATCAGCTCTTACACAGTTGCCAAATGTTGTTTACTAAAGAGTTCTATTTAACTTTTTCTTTTAATACATTAATATTTAATACTTTCTTTTCAAGCCTAAAGTAACTAATCAGATCACTTTAATAAATATTTTCTTAGAGACAGAGACTGYTTTAAAAATACTAAAACACTAGAGGGCTAGAGAGAGAGTTATCTTCAATAATCACTTCAGAACTCTTTATTAATTGTGTTCCTAATTGGCCACCTTAAGCACCTGTGGAAGAAATGTCTGCTTTGCTTCAGCAGGTGTCAAGTTTCAAAAGTAGAGTTAGGACTAGAGGCACTGAATATAAGTATTTCTAAATAGAGGGGAATTACTCACAACAGCTACCAGGTAGTTGCTATAGCAGCCAAGAAATAAAATCAAGGAAGATCTTCAAGGTTGTTAGGAGAGCGTTTAATTTATTTAGAAATATCCTGAGCAATCTTTTAATATCTTTGCTGCAGATACATGCAGTGATTTGTATGAGAACTGAGCAATACAACAGTGTTCTACAACTGCAAGTGTGGGAAACTTCTTTTAATTGCAGATAGACAGGCACAGAGAACTTCAGAACTGGCCAAAAGGCACCACCATTCCCATCAGGAGATGGAACAGATTCTCCTGCATCAGAGCCTGTGGCTGCACAGGAATATCTGCTGAGGGGCTGCAGCAAGCACAGAGAGATGYCTTTGGTACTCCCTGGAAGCCAGTGCAGAACACAAAGCCCTTCCACAGCCATGTGTTAGAGGGGAATTGGTGTCTCTCTGAAGGAACAGTTTCTGTGAATTCTCACCTCTGAGCCAGCTACCCAGGTAAGGCAGCAGAACACGACTTACAACACAGACAGCAGCATCAGAATGAACCCCTTGAAATGGTACTTTCTCTTTCCTGTCCAGGGCCTGGATGCCCAGATGTTCCTTTCTATTACACCAGAAACCTCTCTGTGGTATTTTTTGCAGAAAAAAATTATTTTTCTCCCACCCAGCTCACATCAACAGGGACAGAAAGTTTACTGCCTTAATCCAAAGGCAATCTTAAAACTTTGCATGGTTTAACAGGAGTCCAGACAAAACCCACGGTAGTTTTTTGGACAGAGACCGCTCTAACCAAATCCAAACTACTAAAGCCCAAAGGCATAAGCTCAGAACAGTGACTCATGCCAAGAAGATGATTTTTGCACATATTACTTGTGGAATCAGGATAATTTACACTGCTGTTCTCCCCCCCTTTTTTTTTTTCTTTTCCCAGTGCACCTCCCAGCAGCAAACCCTCAGATCCACACTTCCTGCAGACTATTTGCTTCAAAATGCACAAAAATGAGCCCTGCAGCCAGCAATGACAGATCTACTTTTGAAAAACTGATATGCTATTCCTCACTTTTAGTAACTAAACTCTGTATATAAGCAGCATTTTTCACTTATTTTCCTTCTCTGGAGGATTAGCAACAAATTTCAACTACAGGAAAAGTAATTAAAGCTACTCAAGAATAAGAAAAAGCTTGCCTAGAGATCACCAAGATTTGCACAACTCAGCCATTAACTCCAGCATACCTACAGGTGTGCTGTCTGCAAAAGTAAAATGCCCATCCTCACAGGAATATTCTCCAGCCCAGGAAACACTCATTGAAACCACAGTTGTTTTCATTCAGTGCTCTCCCTGCCACATGCCTCTTCCAGACTTGTTTACAACCTGAATGGAGATTTCCCAGCTTTTCTTTTCAAACGTCTGCATTACAAAAATTAGTTCACCAGTTTTTTGGATCAAGGTAAAACAAGGATTTTCTTATTTGAGCACATGGGCCAAACACAAACACACACAACGCTGAATATCGAACCCTGCAACACAAAGAAAAACAACTACAGAAACAGAAGGAAAACAACAAGATGTGGAAGACAGATAATTATTTCCTGAAGCACCAATTACAATTATAGCAGTCAGCTTCATCTTAGGGTAACAGAGGTGGCCCTTCACCAGCAGATGAGGTAGGAACAAAAGTACAGCATCAACTACATTAAAAAACCACAGCAAAACAACAGCTTCGTCTTCCTGGAGCATCCAGCTGGGATGTAACAGGGCTTGTTAACTTTATGTACTCCCAGTGACCAACAGACACAGCAACAGGATTGCAWGCAACAACTTCCAGGTGTTATTTTCTGCCACTTGTTTATAATACCCCACACTTACAGGTTCTCATCTGATGCTGCAATTGATTTTAGTTTTTCAAAYAAAAGTGATTTACTTCCTCTCTCTTCCCTTCTTCTCTTCACTATGAAGACAAGTGGGATGTACTAAGCAAAATATTTGCTGTACAAGATGAAAAATGAAAAAGTATTTTTTTTAATTATAAAATTAACAGAAAGCATTTTAATAAAGAAGCACTAAGGCTTCTAATTGCTCACGAGTTAATTGCCAAAATCCCAMTTTAACAGTTCCGGTTAACAGATCATGTGGCAAATTAGTTGATTTTTTTTTTTTTAATATTTGTAGACATCAATCAGCACTACACACTGTGGAACTTAAAAATCAATATGCACAACTGATAACTATAAATTTAATGAGGCGTTTAGGTAACTAATCAGGGTAGYAGTAGGAGCTTTTATTATTATAATACAAATCAACAGTTTAAAAAAGAATTAAATCGAAAGGAGTAAAAGCGCAGTAAAAGAAATTCTGTRTCTTCCATTTCATTAGATGCAACGTTTCCGTTCTTATCAGGGATTTAACCGCTGAAATAACAAACCAAAGCCGCCAACGGTGATGCCTCAGAGCAACCACGAYGCCAGACGACTGTAAAATGTGATTKACCCAAACAMCGACAGAGCAGCGCAGTGGGCACGCACGGAGGCGCCGGGGCCGCCAGGGCCCCGCTCCGGGCCCGCCGCAGCCCCCGGCCCGGCCCGGCCGCCTCCGCTCCCCGCGGCCGGGCAGGTGCAGCACCGACGCCCCCTAAAGACACGGCGGCGCCGCCGGCCCCTTCCCAACTCCATGCACACACCGCCTCGCTCCGCAGATGGAAACGCAGGGAAAAGGGAACCGCGCGCTTAAGTAGATTAAGRGCTCAGCGACTCGTTTTCTGATTATTTGTGCGATCCCGACCCCAGCGCGGGGCCCCGAACTCCCGCTTGTCTCTCGCTTGGCGGCGGCGGCGCTCGGGGAAATAAGGCGAAGCGAGGCGCACGCAGAGCGCATCCAGCGGTGCGGGCAGGGCAGGGGAGGCACCGCCGGGCAGCCCCTCAGCCCCCTCAGC
>CADDXX010000795.1:170254-207048 GCA_902810485.1 Alauda arvensis
CTGTTTTTATTTTGCCTGGTAAAGTTTGCACATTGAAAACACACCACAACGTTGGAATCCAAAGCCTACTTCTAGTTAAGGCTTTGTTAAGAAGTTCTTTTAAATTGGCATCAGCAATCAGACTAAATTTTTAAATCTGATGTAAATGGCAGAGCTCCTACAAGAAAATCCCAAAAATTAATGGTTTTCAGAGAGAAAAACTTCTCCCCTTGCAGAAGTCTTTGAGGTGCTGTTCTGTCACTAAACTCCTGTGTTGCACTGTATTGAAATAAAGGCAAATACAAGCTTCAATAGCTTATTTRAATGAACAAGTCCAGTCAGCAGAAAAGCACTAATCTCCCAAAAACACTGTCCAAAGTTCCTTAATGCCCACTGTGTTCAGGAGCTGTCCTGTCAGAGGTATTGTGAGTTGCTTATGGTTCTGCTACTGCAAACACAGTTGTCCTTATTCAAACAGAGCAGGCAGCACTGTTTAACACAGTGTTAATTAAAATACATTAGAGAGTTCATCCTATATTGTCCTGTCTTGCCATAATATAGATGTGATCTGAAAGACAGCTGGCTTGGGATTGGAGAGATTTGACACAGTTTCTTTCTCTTAAATAGATCAAGGGAACTGCACAATCCTTTCAAAGGCTCTGCAAGGGACAATGGAAGGTCAGAGTGCAGAAAGCAGAGATATTCTTACAGCTCCCTGCAAGCAGCTTTCTCTCAGTGATCCCAGCCTGAAGGTACCACAGAACAGATCACCCTCCTGCCCTCTTTTTCAGCTAAGTGCAGCCCCACACTTTACCCTTTCTCCCCATTCTCAGGCCTATAGTTGCTGGTAATTTCCATTATTACTTCAAGCCTCTGTTTCAGTAAGACAGCCCAGGACCCTTGCCATCAGAAAAAAAATCAGGGATGAATTTCAACTCCCTGGGACAAATCAGACAATTTATTTGATTACATTCCCTCCTTTTCTACACTTGAGGTTTTGACTTTTTATTTTTGTTTCTYTGAAGTTCATATTCTTCCTATATTGTTAAGATGAATTAAGCCACTGAACAACTTGACTTTCCCATTAAATTATAAATTCCTCACCTTGCAGGGAGAAATAAAGAGATGCAAAGCAAATCCACTCTATCATMATCTGTGATGACCTCACAGGTCTTTTTGAAGCACCAAGTGTTTCTACTTTATGCCTCAAAATAGGGATTCTTGTGTCCCAAGAACTGAGCTATTCTTCCTTTGSTGAAGTCATCTTCTAAAACTTTTAAGCAAGAGGTCTCAGGTTTTGATGTACAAACCTAAATCCTATTTTTTGTCCTATGGCACAGGGCCATCTCAAAGATTTCTTCCTTATGAGGGATCAAACCAGCAACTTAGGAATCTGAATGCAGCAAATAACAAATTTTCTCTCCAAGGCATCAAAGGGTTTGTGCCCCACAATTTCACACACCTAGTTATTGTTTAATTGGGATGGCTTTTGATTAGTGCTCAGGATTGGGGGGGATGTTACAGTCCATTATCTTAAGATTCCTTCCAAATTTTTAATTCAGAAGGAGTTCCTTATAAACAAATCTGTTCCCAGCCCTGAACATTRCTCAGAGTGGCAGGAAAGGAAAGCAGAACTCCTAGAGCAGCAGCATTCCCAGCTTGCTGCTGTCACTCCATCATTTTCTCCTTACAGAGTGCCTGAAGTTAGAGCTCATGACCAACAGCAACCAGCACACATTTARCTTTACCACGTGAGATGCAGCAAACAGAACTTTCTAGTAATCCTGGGAACATCTCAATTACAATACWGATCTTCCATTCCAGTACTTTTCTTTCATGCAAAATGGAAGTCAGCATAAGATATTCCAGTACTTCCCCTATAAGATATGCCTATACTTCCCCAGACAACTTGGTGTTGTCTTCCTCAGAGCAAAGGTAATCTGAAGTCATGGGGGCAGAAAAAGAGGTGTTTTCACATCCTTTGAGAACATTAAACATGTGGGGTTAAGCCTCACCTAATAAAACTCCCCATAAAAATATCCTCTACAATGAATTTATCCAACAGTTATAAATATACTGTGAAAAGTTACTTTCACTCTATTTGTAAGATTGCTTGAAGACAATTTATAAAACCAGGACTTGCACAAGGACAAGTATAGATCAATGTGGTTGTGCCAGCACCTAAGTTTTTATGTTGCTTGCATAGAAGACATCTGGATTAAATCAGGAGAATAATACTGATTTTTTTTTCAGCACAAAAGCAGAGAATGGACTGACTAATACCTTAATACCAATTGTCAAGTACAACTACCAAAAATTTCCAGTGCCCGTGGTAATTATTTAATCAGATGGACCTTTATATAAAAAATATCACAGATCATGCTGAACAAATGTTTTCCTGGTACTAAAGAAACAGAGTATTTTGCCCTTCAATTAGTAAAAGAAAGRAAAATATTCATTTAAAACTTCTTGTACCATGAATAATTAAGAAATTTGAGGAAAATACTATTGCAGCTTCATTCTCACTTATCCTTAATGCTCTCACTACAGCAAATTGCCTATTAAAAGGGTGAGAAATCATAGAATGTTAATTAGCACTCTCGTGACAAATTTATACCTTTTCCTATTAATTTCTTTTAATGTTCAGGACAGAAGAAACCCTATCACAAGTAATAATTAACTCCTGTCTTATTTTGTGAAATGGGAGGTCAGAAGCATTTGTGAACTCTCCTTGTGAGTACGATTTTTCTGGTCTTTTTTTTTTTTTTTTTTTTTTTTTTTCTGACCTTATGCATTCCTTATAATTTATGTATTTATTGCCATGAAAGAGATCCCTTTCATGCTAAGAAATTTGTAGTATTGAAAGACAACATCAGAGAAGCGGTTTCATCACTCATGGAAATGAGCATGTTGCTATTCCAGAGGCTGATTAAGTGATTTGAGCTATCACACAATCAGTCCTCAGCCAAATCCCCACCAGGGAGGGCAGGGGTTGGTTGGGGATTTTTAATGATGCTGTGGCTTTGTTTCAGGGACAACAGAGCCTTGGTTTGTACACAACACCTCCCACATCTGCAGCGAACGATGCTGAGCGTTCCGGAGTTGTGTAATTTGCATGCGCTGTGCTGTGAAGGGTGACAGGGGCTGGAGGGCAGGGCAGGAACCCCGTGTCCTGCCCGTGCTGTCCCTGCCAGCCCGAGCAGCCTCACGGCCCCTCGAACCCGAGGTGCCGCTGGAAGGAGCCGCTGCCGGGAGCCGCTCGCTCCGGCCCCTCCGGCCCGACTGCCGCCCGCTGTCCCTGGTGCTGGAGCCGTCTCGGCCGGGCCCCGCCGGCCCCCGGGCTCGGAGCCTTCCCCGGCAGCGGACACCGGAGCACCAACACCTCCCCCAGCGCTGGCGCCTCCTGTTCCCACAGGTCGGGGAGAGCCTCCCGTTCCCGCAGCGCGGGGAGAGCCTCCCGTTCSSGCAGCTYGGGGAGAGCCTCCCGYTCCYGYAGCCCGGGGAGAGCCTCCCGTTCCCGCAGCCCGGGGACAGCCTCCCGTTCCCGCAGCCCGGGGAGAGCCTCCCGTTCCCGCAGCCCGGGGAGAGCCTCCCGTTCCCCGCAGCCCGGGGAGAGCCTCCCGTTCCCGCAGCTCGGGGAGAGCCTCCCGTTCCCCGCAGCCCGGGGAGAGCCTCCCGTTCCCGCAGCTCGGGGAGAGCCTCCCGTTCCCGCAGCCCGGGGACAGCCTCCCGTTCCCGCAGCTCGGCACCTCTCCGGGAGCGCCAGCTCCGGGCACTGGGAGCAGCCCCGGCTCTGCCCCGTGCCTCTGCACGTTGTGACCTGGAAATAAAACCAGCACTAACATAAGCAAAACTGGAATTTAGAACTACTGAGATGGAGAACTTGAAATCATGCTGGACCTCTCTGGGTTCATCCCGTTTCCCTTCTGGGAATGCTGGGGCACACAGTGTAGCTGCGGGCACAGCTCTGCTAATGATCACAGAAATACACTGTCCTGGCAAGGTGCTTAATCCCCAAGGGACACTGTTTAACATTTCTTACTATTTTACTGTCCATATTAATAACAGATTTATAGTTGAAAAGTAAACATTCTATGTGTTTATCTGTAAAATTATTTTGATTACTTTTAGCTAGATAAATCCATTATTGTACATATGTACAGTCAAAACAAACAGTACATTTTTACAGCAAAATAAATAGTGTATTTTTATAGTATACAAATATTACAAATCTTTAAAAAATTAGTTTTGTTAAGATGGGGACAATTGAACTGTCATTARTTTGACAGAGAGCCAAATCAGGTTTCCAACTCCTAGTTTCATGTGCCCAGAGTGACAAGTAGTTGACAGTGTTCACATAAGCTTGATATTCCAAAATTAATTTGAAATATATCCTTGTGAAAGGCATTACTGTATTCCATTGTTTAAGAGATACATTCTATAAGTATTTCCAGCATGCCAAAACCAYTTCAGTCTTCTATAAAGCAGACTTGAAATTTYGTGTCATGCCTGCCCCAATACAACGACATCCAAAGACACCCACATGTGTCACCTAGGTTAACTGGGGGGAGGGGAATCTGACAGGAATTCATTTTATGAGCTTTGACTTATGTAATGAAACCAAATCTTCYTGAGCAGAATAAAAGGAGAATGTTTTGCTACCTGACACAGCAGAACAATTAGTCAATTGTAGCAGTTCTGCAGACTGGCATGCCCCTGAGTAAAAAGGATGAAGTTACTGTAAATCCATCCAAATCCTCACATCCAGCTCTGGGAGTGAATCAGCACAGAGTGACCAGCAGCTGATTCATCTAAATAACAAMAGCCCAAACACCTCAGCTGTCCCCACAAAGAGGTAATTAATAATCACACAAAATCACTCTCCTGCCATAATGTGCTACAGCACAGCTGGCCAAGAGCTCTCAAACACACCCAAGYGGTGTGTTCTGAGCAGCAATGACACCCACACATCTTCTCAATGCTGAGGAGTATTCCCYTGTCCTTAACACTCCCTGACACTTGAGCAACACAATGAGTACAGTCCTGAGAGCTGCTCACCAGGAAAAAGGACAGCGATTCAGGTCCCCCCCCGGGCCAGGGAGCAGCCCAGGGAACAGCCCAGCAGGAACGAGGCTGTCTGGCTGCTGCAGGCACACAAACAGCTCATTCCTGGGAAGCACTTCCTGAAAACCAGCAARCAATGTCCTGATGCCTTGTTGTGACTGAATCAGGTGATTGAGTCAGTCAGCAGGACAGCAGCCTAAATTACACAGGGAAATCCACACGGGGAAAAATTGCCATCAAAGATTGCTTTGTGTGAAGGCAAGAATGTGTCCTGAGTCTCCTGTAAAGCTGTGCCATCACACTGTAATTCTTTATGTTCTGTTAACATCCTGAACAAATAGCARCACAAATCAGCACAGCTGCCAGGAGCAGGAGTGCAGAGCTCTCCCCAAAAGCCCTCCCAGAAACTCCCTCTGAGGGCAGGTCACTGAAAGAGGGAAGTACACTCACAGTATAAAGCACTCAGTGACAGGCACAGGATCTCACACACAGGAAAAAAGCCAAGGAAAGCAGTTTAAAATGATCCCTCAGAGACCAGCTGTGACCCAGGTACTGTTTCAGCTGCAAAAATGAAAGTTTGCAGACATTTTTAAATCACTTAATTCCTTCGAAGTGAAGGGAAGGCCTGGAGAAGAGTGTCCACAAGCTATTTTTACATACTTTTACCTACAGTGTGACACAGATTAAAGGATGGATTCAGTTAGAAACATATTTTTTKATATATGATTCATTAATTATCCACCATCAGGTGGAAGACCAYCAGGTTTTGGACTGGCCACTGCAACTGTCCTACAGAGAGTGAACAACCTCACATATCTATTTAGCAGTATTAAACCCAACAACCAATATAGAAATAACATGCCTGGCAAGCAAAGTGCAAACACAGACTGCAACCAGATCTCTCAACTAACTGAACCTGCTCAGATTATGAAGATAAAATTCAGACAGTTTTTAAGAATTCATTTTTTCTCCCTACTGGTAACAGAGTAGGGTCTCCAAGAGTTTACACTGAGCACACACTGCTACAAATGTGTCACTGTTTGGAATGAGAAGAGCTCAGGTTCTGATGCAACCTTTACCCGTTCCTATGAATATGAAATCTTTGGCCTGTGGTGCCCCTCTCATTCCCTGCTGCAGTTCAGAGTGCTGGGCTGTTCTCAGGGTGCTTGGCCATGTCAGMTGGAGCTGCAGCAGGACAGCTGCTCCCTGGCACCCTCCAGACYCAGCACAGGGTGAAGAGTCCAAGCTGCAGCCTGCAGGAGCTGAGGGCAGGATTTCCAGGATRCAGGGAATCTTCCATTAATGCTAATTCCACTGCAACCTGGTAAAATCTGCTCTTCACCCACTGACAGAAATTCTGTYCCTTGKGAGTTTATTTGGAASTCATATTAATTGTTGCAGTTTGCAAACTGCTCATTCCACCACAAATAATGAAAACATGTAAGTACCTTTTATTAGATCAGCTCAGGTAACTTTGAGGGGGGAAACTGGACACATTTTTGGCTGCAAAAGCCACTGAAGAAATAATGTTATTAAAATCACTACCAGTGCACAGAAACAGGCAAAGACTGGAATTTATTASACAAATATAACCTTTTATAGTTGGAATTATGCAATACTGCTTTTCCCTGAAGAGTATAAAAATACAACTAATAAAAGGAAAAATAAATAGTATATTGCAAGATCAGGAAATATTTTACTCTTGTGTGAGATTGCTGTCTGAATAGCTAATAATTAACATGCATGTCTAATGCATCATTTAAAAGAACCTGATGAAAACATCTAAGGAAAATTAGAACGAAAAGTGATAAAAATAAATTACTGAAATGAAGTGCAGAAATATAGATTTWCTTGTGCTGTGAAACAAAAAGAAAAAAAATGTGAATAACATGGACAAAATAGAATTTGTCTGAAATTAAGTAATTTTGKAGAATGATGAGCAAACAAATGAGTTTGCTCAAAATTTCCAAGAGCATTCTAATACTGGATTTAAAGAGAAAGCTCTTCAATGTTATTACTCCTAGAAATTGTGTCAGAGTAGGAATTAACTCTCTGGACAGCAAGGGGAAAATAAATGTTGCTGTTGCTGGTAGCATTCACACTCTCATTAGTGAGAGAGCTGCCACATTTCCTCCCAAAACATTCAGCCAGTTCTCATGGAGTGATACCACTGTGGTACCACTGGGACCTTGATCTGCAACAGGAGCTGGCCAAACAAGCTTGGAGCAAATGCAWGTGAGAGGATTCAACTGAAATGAAACAAAATGGTGAACAAACATTGGGCKCAGGCTTGACTTGAGAAGAATCTTTGAGTAACTGTGGTGGCTGTTMACTGAAAATAATTGGGCTAAAAAACTTTTGAAATTCAACATGAAGGTTTAGAATATATTGAATTTGTAAATAGATTACAATTTCTAAAATGTGAGCACCAAACAAAAAGATTTCAGTAAAACTGGGCTCCAAAGGAAYAGCCACTCCAAAGGAGGTTAATAGTGCAAGTGAAAATCCTAAAAGGGCTTTTAAAAGGTATGAAAGGTACAACTTACAACTGTAAAATGTGAAGGGAGAAAGTCAGAACTCCCAGAAATCAATCTGAACTATATCAAGGAAAGAATAATAAAACAAAAAGATTTTTCCAACCTGATTTTTTTTGAAGACAAAAAAATGGGAGAACATTATAAGGAAAATGAGACAGAGCTTAAAAGTAATCTAGCAAATMAAACCCCCTTCTGTGACAGTTTTCTGTAGGGTGTGTGGCAGGCTCATGTGCTGCATGGCAAATTAACACCATTTGGTGTCCACATGAAAAGATTCATGGGGAGGAGGTGAAGGTGAAGAGTTCAACACAACCAGGAACAGCCACTCTATGGCTCCAAATGCTCAAATATCTGATACCTCAGTGTCCTGCTCTGAAATCAGAAATCTGTAACATATTTCACCTTCACATTCCAGTCTTAAAATGAGACTGATTCAATACTTGATTTAAATGGAAGAACAAGTGATCCAAGCAACARCCAAGCTGTGGAGCAATGATCAGAAGACACAGTTGCTGGTAGATCATTACCAGTCCAATGTCCAAAAAAAGATCTTGTTTTGCAGTAAAATCTCTGCCTTCTATTAGATTGCTACTGTAATAAAATAAATATTTTATTCAGAACATTTCCCCCTATTTTTTTTTTTTACTAATTACATTTATCACCATTTTCTTTTGGAGAGAGGAGTAATTACATAYCATGGAACCATGATAAAAGCAGACAAGAAGTAGTAAAGCCTGTCTTTTTGCTGCAGTAACCAGACAGAGATTAGGCCCAGGAGCCAAAACAYGCACCTAGAATGAACATTAAGGAGCTTGTATGGGAGCTGCCTTGCTCTTCCCAAACACAGAACATGRCTGATGCAAACAATACCCTCCTATGGACACCTCTGGAGAAATTTAGCACAATATTAGGAAATAATTCTGGAGCTAATAAACCATCTTCTGATCATGGCCAAGAGCACTTGCAAATTTTTGTTAATATTACAAATATTATACTAGAAGAGCTCCTATAAAATCAGAGTGAACTGTAAGAAATCTGTACACAGTGAAGTTGCTTACAAAGATAAACAGGGTGAGCTACCTGAAAGGAAGAAGTCCCATTTTTCTGTTTTTMTTCTAAATACATGTTTATRGGAATTGCAAACACTTGATTCAGAGGGCAATCAAGGCTATGTGATTCACTCAAGCAAGCTATAAAATAATGATGGATCCTACACAGGGAACTTTGCATTCTGAAGCTGTGAGACATCTGATAAACTCCAGGAAATTATTTCCACCAATTCAGGCCTTCACTATCCACAGATGTCTAGTTTCTCTAGGATTATTTGCTGAAATATTAAAAAAAAATTATATTCACAACAAATATGAATCATAAGAGGCTTCACACTAAATGTCATCTAAATGTGYTAGCTAAAGTGTTTTTGGGACAGAAGTGTTATAGCACTGCAAAACATGGTAATTGTCATGGCTAAAATCCCACTGATGTGTGTCCTGGGCATTCCTGCTCTAACACAGATGATTCCAGCACTCTGGAGGTTTCACTGCTGGGACCAGCAGCAGCTCAGAACAGAATGGAGCAGTCAGAGCCTGATCAGCTGCAGCACTGAGCACCACAACCCTCACACTGCTGCCAGCCTCAGCCAGAGCCACACCGAGCTCACATTGAGAACACAGGGTTACAGTGTAGCAGCACAGGGATAAMATGYTYCTAAAATCATGGGAATAGATTCRGGRGGGRTGGAAAGAAAGGTTRGRCCTGGGAAGGCCTGGGAAAGAGRACTGGGACTGGGTAGGCCCTGGGAATGAAGGATTTGCCTTGTCTTTACCAGATCATGTGAAACTGCACCTGCATAATCATCATATGATAAATGATACGATTGTTAAATGCAATGATTATTTGGTAATTGAATATTATTATTGTTTAACCATGATAAGAATCATGAGAAACTATGTAATCACAACAAGAATCATGAGAAAGGRTGTTGGGGGAGACTGATGAATTCATGTTTGGACAGAATCAATGTATGCAGTAGAACAATATGGGTTGAACAATTAATATATAGTTATATAATAGAAACGGTATAAAACATGTTCATCTGGAATCCAATGTCAGAGCCTGATTTGGGTTGATACTCCTGGTTCCCCACACACTTCAATAAAAGCACCTGCATATACTCAGTCTCTGWTGATGTGTGTTCACTGAACACTAACAAGATGGATCCAGAGGAAAAGGAAACATTTCCCTCTCACTGATTTGCATGAACCTAATCCCACCAAAAATTCTGCATCCCTSTCATGTTGCAGCACACTGTGCTGACTTCTGATGTCCACCCTTAACCACAAAGAAAGCAGAAAATGTGCAGGAAAAAGAGCCAAAAGAATATGATTTGAGATCTGGGAAACAAAAACCCTCCTAGTACAGATATTTAAAGAGATCAATCTCTTTAGCTCTGTCAAAGAGAAGTGCAAGGTCTGATATGATCATGTCCATGAGCACATACACAGGGAGTTTTCTGATTGCTTTCAGACCTAGCAAAGGCATTCTAAGGCTCAAGGCTGAAGAACAGTTCAGACTGAAATAGCTGCAGTTTGCTGACCATGGGAATAAGCCAGCACAACTTACCCAAATGTATAAAACATTCTTTATTTCTTCAGCCTTTCACTCTAGGTTGGCTGTCATTGGGAGAAACATCCATCAGTGTGAAGGGCAGTCTTGAGGAATTCTTAGGTGAAATCCTCAGATTTTTGGTTTCCAAGGGAGGTTCCTGTTACCCCTTCCTATAGAACAAATTATTAAGTAGCTGTTTGTAACAAAAATTTATTTTAATTATATTATAAAAATATATTTGTATGAATATACTAGCACATACAGGTATTATTTTAAAATTACCTCAATTGAAGCTACATGTAAGGTTTTCTATCAATAAGAGTTACATTATGAAACAGACATTTCTAAATATTAAAAGCAATTTTTGCATCATTTTCCATAAAGAATTCCATTTGTGCACAAGTCAAAGGAGAGAAGCCTTAGCATTTATTGCCTGAAACAGCCTAATGACAGAAAAGATCACAAAAACATGGCTGCTTTGGCATCTTCACAGCCAGGAAAAAAATAATTCRGCTGTTTGGATCCTGTAACTTCTCTTATTTTTGTGGTTCAAAATTCCTTCAAGGCTTAATAAACCAAAAGATGCTCCAGACATGACAACTCTCACTGGGATATCCCTTGGTCTCAGTGTGCAGTTCCATCTCCWCTTGGTATGAAGGAGAGACCTACAGCTTTAGCTGTTCATTAGGAAATGAAGCTGCTTGAATCTGCCCAGAGAGCTGGAAAGGCTCAATAAATGCCAGRAATGATGGCTTGGCACACGGGGTGTCAGTCAGATGGTCAGTACTGACCACTGGAATTCACAGCTATTGGCAGTTCTTTAAATACACAAATCAAATTMCATCTACTTGATATTACTTCTATTTGTTTTGTTTTCTGGCTGTCTGCAAACTTGCTCTTTCCTCTCTGACTGTCATCAGTCCCCAGTGTCCTCAAGCTTCTTTTGCTTAGAGGAAAGGACTTCTAACACTATAATTTCTAACAACTTTTCTAACCACGTACAGCTCTTGAATCATACAAGCCTTGACTCAATTACCAAGTGGCTCTGACTCAGAYGTTCAGGATTTTTCCAATAAGATCATGACTTTGTGCACTTTCAATACCAAAGTGACTTTGTGATGCTAAAAGCAGTCACGGTATTTTGCCATCTGCATCCTGGTCCCAGCTGGGATATTCACAAACAGGCCAAGGGGGTCTCTGTGGAACGGCTCCCATGGAAAACCTGCGAAATGCTCCACTTTGAGCAGCCACTTTTGTTTCTGCTCAGTGTTGGCCTTCTGAAACATGCCAGGTATATTTCTACTTGCTGTGCACAACATTTGGATTATGCCTTGCTTTTCTGATGATTCACTGGTCAGCTCATGCAATTAATGTTCTCAGGGATTTTTTCAGATTAGGCTGAACTTGCCACAGTTTTATCATGCCAGCAGTCTCTACCAATTACTTATGGTGCTAAACATTTGCTGTAGCAAAGGCCTTGATTAAAATGYTAAAGGAAAAGGCCTCATCTCAGGGGTTTGGAGCACCAAGCTCACTTTTGCATGAGACTTTCAATGCACAACTCCATGAACTCAGCTGCCTGTGGAAAAGAATTGCTTGTGCTTGTCACTGCCCTGCAGTGAGGAAAGCTCAGATGCAGAGGAGGATATCTGGGGAGATGAATCTTGCATTTTCTGACAGTAGTTACGTGGAGCAAGGTAGCCAGGAAAGGAAGCAGCAGGTTTGGGAAGTACCTGTGGTTCCAATGKACTCCATCCTCCCTCAGGGCTCTTTCCAGTTGAGTGTGACTCTRATGATTGCTGGGAGCTGTAACTAGAGACAGACTTCAGCTGGGGCACACACTGCAAAGYCAGACTGCAAAGTGCCTCTCCTGTCCATGCCCCCTGCTCCAGCTCCTCAGATGCAGGCACTGATCTGAGCCAAGGCAGAGGAGCAGCTCTCACTCAGCTCAGCTGCCAAGAGCCTCMGTTCCTGAGCACAGCAGGAACAGGRATGGGSAACAGGGCAGTAATGAGCYGAGCWTTTTGCCTCTGATCCTGCTCCTCCAATAAACTTCCCACACCTGGGGCAAGCAGGAGCCTCTCAGACCATGGCTCTCCTTTCAGTTCAAGATTCCTATCCCCATCAGCCCAGTGTTCCTGCAGGGGGAAGTGAGGCAGGAGGACACCTGYACAGCAAAGCCTTGGTGCTGAGGACACAGACTCTGCAGTGCTGTCACTTTGGCTGAGCTCTGGAGTGCACCAGATCTGACATTCTCCAGCTGCTTAGTGGAYATCCACAGGTGTTCCTGGAGTGCACAACCACAAGTCTTTCTGCATATTCTAGTTGAATTTTAACCAGAAGGAGTTGAATCTGTGTGCTCTGAGACACCACTCAGTGACAGGAGGCTGGGTGCASTAAATGGGAAGGACTGACATGTTCACTTCAAAATTGCATTGAAGGTAGATGCACTCTGTGTTAAAAACTGCACATCAAGCTTTATAATGAGTGTTATCTCATGGTAGACCCTGAGATTAAAAAAAGAAATCAAATAWAAAGCAGAGAACATTGTTTTGGAATAAAATGTGAAGCAGCTCAAACTTTCTTCATTCAGAGCAGAGCATTGGGCTTTGTTTGAAGGCAACTTGACAGATRTTGGACAACTGACATGAACCTACACATACAAAGGCACTTYTACCACAGTGAAAGGTGTGYTAGAAAACCCTGCCTGTCTCAAAGAGTGAACACATTCCCCTGTGCCCTGGGCCAAAATCAACCATCAGTGAAGTAAGATGAGGTGCTTCTGTATCCTCCTTAGACTGCAAAGCCAAAGGTATGGCATAGATAGAATATTCAGCTGTCCTAGSAGCAGATCTAATAATAATTGAGGAGGGCATTTATCACAGAAAACAGAATCATAAAATAGTAATTTACAATTAGGCCCAAATCAGGTTAGAGATAAAAATACCAAGCTAATTGGCTTGCCAGGCAATACTGAGTGGGAGGATCCTACAGGATTTCTGGAGCCTTGGTTCCCAGTGACTCTGTTGCTTGACAGAGTAAARCCGGTTTATGTGGAAAAATGTCCTTCAAGAACCTCATAGAAAGGAGCAGATACAGTGAAATTCCTCAAGGAAATAAATCACAACTTCACTACCACCAGGACAATCACTCACATGGCTAAGAAGAAGTGCAGCTTATTTAGGGATGRCTGTGTTGCCAGACTAGCCAATAACAGGAGAAATTGCAGTCTCAAGCTCCTATGAAAAGCCAATTTTCAGGGGCTGTGGTTCACAGCTTTCAATTTTACCCCTGCTGTGAAAACTGATGTTGAAAAAAATGATACCAAGTTCTGAACTTGTATAATTGCATTTCAAATGACATCCACAAGTACACAGCTGACGAGCAAAACGGTCTGATACTTAATCTCAACAGCTTTAAAGGAGGTCATTTTTTGTCATTTAMTCTCAAAAGTTGTTTCATAGGCAATTTCCGTTTCTCTTGTTGTTCCAGTTCTAACTTTGTGATTGCTGGTGATCCGCATTGGCAAGACATGAGCCCAGCAGAGATTTCCAGAAGTATTCACTTCACTTCAGAGCTATCTAGAGCCTCATTGCATGTTCCAAAGGGACTCCTCATCCCCCAGCTGTAGGGAACTTGAGGAAATAAACTCCTGGAACTGACTGCATGGCTTCACAGCAGCAGCCACAGCCAAGGCTTCCCAAACACTTCAGTCCCCTGCAGAAGCCCACCAGCAGAAATGAGCACTGATGGTGCTTGCACAGCAAACAAACTTTGCAGAAATCCTGGTCTGGGACTCCAGAAGCCTGATGGAATCAGGGCAGAGTGCTCAGAACTGAGGCATAACTGTGCTGGYACCTGAGGCTGCTGTGAGAACTAATTTCATTAAATTGCAATAGCAGTGCATACAGGAGGTGGGAATCACATTGTAGGGATTATCTAAATGGGAAACTAAATAACTATGGTTTATATGGAGATGAGAAGACAAAAATGTAAATGATACCAATTTAGGTACAATATTGAGTTAGGCTTGTTTATACAAGTTTTAGAGATACAAAGATTTTGAAGGTACAGCTTTAAGTAGTGCCTAAATCTCATTTAAAGTCTAGGGAATTACATTAATATGTAGCTGTTTAAATATTTTGTCATTAACTTTATAATTCAGATCAGAGCATCTGAAATATTTAATAAATGCATTTTAACAATACACTAAATATACAGTATAAACTTCAGATCCCTGAAGTTGATGAAGGCACCATAAGGAACACTTTTATTTGAGCCACAGAGGTTGCTGCTGCCACCCAGGAAAAGGAGACACCAGTGTGGAGCTATAATTAGAGGCAGTGTGATGGCAGAGGAAATGGGGAAAGGACAGGATGCAAGAGACAGAGAGTTCTGAGGTGTCAAAAAGTCTCACTRTAGCTCAGGAAACAGGGTGGGAAGGGAGCACACAGAGCTATTATGATATAAAGTTTAGCTGCAGAGAACTCAAGGGATAAAACCAGATGAAATTCTACTGAGAGCTCGTGACAGGAGTCCCCAGTGAGGCAGAGCAATCCATCCCTGTGTGCTTGGGGTTTTGTATATGGGGAGAAAGAAAAACAGAATCTGTGGTTTCATTGATGGGTATGAACAATTCAGTGTGTACAAACGCAGAGTCCAGTGACACACACACAGGGGGTGCTGAAACTTTCAGAAGAAACAGAAYAAGTTTTGGGAGAAGAGGTTTCAGCACCACACCTGGAGAGCACTGTTAAAATTCCACATACCCATGAAACAAGGCTGGAACAAGGCAGTCTTATTCCATCACTGTCACTGTGGGTAAGAAGCAGGACTTGCAGGATTTCCCTCCTTTATTATCTGAGAGCTGTGGTCAGAGGCTTCACTGGATCCTGTGTGACCAACAGCCCCTTGGAACAGCAGCCACCATGTCATTCAAATTCCTAATGTAAGATTAACATGCACTGAATTATTGCTGCAATAGAAAGCAAGCTGAAACATGTCATTAGTGGCCTTTCACTGATGTAATTTAATCAATTTGCAGCTTCAGAAGGAATGAATATAATCCCATGGACATTGCCAGAAAGCCTGAGCTATGTACAGTGTTTGGAAACAAAAGGTCCATCATCTTTCCCTAGTTATGTGCTAATGCTTTGATTTCCAAGCTGAGGATTAAAACTCCCTAAATTTCCCCAGGTAACCACACTCTGCATGCTCCATGCTTTTTGCTAACACTGAGTAAAACTCACAGAYTGTTGTTTCTCTAATTTGGAAACTCCTCTAAGACTATAACCACTTCAGCCACTTTGCACTGGAATTGCCTGAGTGCCTCTGGGTCCCAGAGACGGGCTCTCTCAGCTGCCTGGGCTCTGGCTGTGAGCAGATGTGCTGGAGTGCAGGAGCAGCAGCACAGCCCCAGCTCCTGGCAGCAATCATCTGCAGGCCCTGCAGGGACAGCTGCACTGCAAAGGGGCAGGAGGAGCTCAGTGGTGTGGGAGCTCCAGAGAGCTCAGAGGGCTCCAGAGCCCACAGTCAGTGTGTGCAGACTGCAGCACCCCCAGCTGCCCTCCTTTACAAACTGGGGCCACACAAACTTCAAAAGCTCTGCTTGCAAGGGGCAGCACAGCACTGAATTAGATGCACACACATCAAGGAGTTTGAGCCAAGAAGTTGCACAAAACTCTGTGTTTGAGCATAGCCACAGCACGTAAACAAGGGCCCGAGGTCTCCAATCCTGGAAAAGTTCCAAGGTATAAGCATGTAGGTTCTTTCTGTTCTTTCCTCAACCCACTGATCTGCTGAGAGAGAACAAAAGCACATCACAGCCAGCACCCTTCAGTGTGTGTTTGCCTGTATTCCTGATGAATATACTTTTCAAAGTTTCACTCTGTGCATACTGGCAACAACAACAACAACAAAAAAAACATTCAAAGATGAAAGAGGCAAAAAGAAAATGGAAAAAAAAATCTATAGATTGTCTTCTTTGATGACATGATCTCCAGAAGTCCTTCCCAGCCCTAGCAATTTATCCTTTAATGACTGAAGTTGTTATTCACACATCTTGATTCTTCTGTCCTGAAAGATCATTTCCATACAGAAATATGTAAAAACATAATTGCATTTCTAAACTACACTTCTGCAGCATACCCAATGCTTGTTTTCCCAATGTCTCAGCACATTTCCTGCAACCCATATCCTTCACACAGCAGCAACACACACATTTTGGGTGTAAATCTGTTTAGCTCCATCCAAATAATTACTAGTAGAGGATCTGGGCTAACACATTCAGTAGATAAATTGTCTTCTACCAGACTACAGTGTCTTCAAAGCTATAATTTATCTGCATTTTATCAAAGCATCCTAGTCCCTCCACTCCCCCCCAAAAAAGAAAAAAAAAAAAGATATAAACATCCAAACTTGCCTTTCTGTACAGAAAATCAAAAACTTCCTGAAGACTTCATGTGGCATATGGGGGACAATGTTCTGCTTTGCTGCAGAACTGAAGGGGTGAAAAGGGGAATAAAAATGGAAGGTCAGAATTTTAGAATTGTTAGAAAAGTACATTATTTATTTGCTCAAAAGACTATGTATAGGGAAAAGTTTCTGGAAATCACACATGGAAAATAATTAATCCACCCTGAATAAACAGATGAAACTTCTGTCTTTCACCAGCTATTCCTAAATTTTTCTCAAAGCAGTATTTCTTCTCCTGCCATTTTTGTGTACTGTGAAAACAGTTTTGAATACAAACCAGTCTGTTCATTAAGGCAAGTTAAATATGGATAAAAATCTCCTTGCTGGCAGTATCTGCTGAGTACAGCCACCTGCCTGTACTGAAATCTTCCTGCATGCCATACCTACTATCATTCCCAGGAATTTGTCCAGCTTCTCTTTCTTATCCAAAAATAAACAAAAAACATGAGCATCAGCCTCCTGCACTGCTGCCCTTGCCCCAAGAGCCACACTTCTGTATCCTGGGAAGTGTCCCACTTGGAATCTGCAGCCAGGGGCTTTCTGAGGCTGCACACATTGTCAGGAGCAACGAGGAGGCACGGATCAGCACACGTGGCACTCACAAGCAAGTCCTGCTAGGATACCTTGTGGTGATGGATGGGAAAGTTAAAAACAGGATTATTCTACTAAAATGAGAATTTGCAGTGACAGAAACACAACATGCACTTTCCTGTTAAGGAGAAATCTGGGACTTGGATCAGCAGGAGAACAGAAGGAGAAGAGGCACAGCACAGCTCCAGCAAAATGGTGTCAGCAGCACGTCCACAGACACAAACACACTGAGGGAGATGACGACAGCTTGGTAGCCAGAACTGTGAAAGATACTGCACACAACCCTTCCCCAGCAATGGGGAAAGGGAAGTTCCAGGCTTTCTAAWCCTCTCTAACAGAAACCCTTATGTGCACAATTCAGGAGCAAAATGAAAATGATAAAGAATTGCTGTGCAGTTTGGAGCRTCAGACAACTGCAGCAGGTACGTGAGGAGAAATTCCTGCCACTCCTAAAAGAGCTACAAAAGCTTCCAAATGTATGAGAACATGACAAAAGGGAGAAAATACTTGAATGAGTGCATTCCTTTCAGCACTGAGCTGCCTGGACAGTGCTGKAGTGGTGTCCTGCTCCATGGTGAATGGGAGAGGCAGCAGGTTCACTCCTGCCAAGGCCATTGGGAGCAGCCAGCCCCAGTCACCTGCTCTGCCTTTGAGATCAGAGGCAGGTACAGCTCCTCTGGCTGCTGAGAGAAATGCAGGGACTCCACTGCTMACTACTGCAAGAATCACTGATATTTCTGCCTACCAAACCAAGGCACCTGGGCCTCTGCCCTGGAAATGGTCTCGAAGACACAGACACAGCTCCAGGTCTGCGGCGGTTCCCAGGATTTTTTAGCTGAGAAGAACAGAAGATCTTTATGGCACTAGTCAAAGGCTTACTCTGAAACTGCTTCAAGCACTGGCACAGAGAGACATTTTCTAAACATATACTACTGGAGAGAAATGCTTCCATAGCACCATATGGATTGGTATGATATATGTATTTTTTGCTATTGCCTTGTAAACTACAATAAATTAGAGCATGCTTAATCTCCTTCAGTGACAGCTTCTGCATTGAAAGCAAGTGTTAAGTTTGTCTTTAGCCAAAGAGAGGGATTTTTAATTTTTGCTGTTGTTGTAAAATTTTGTCCAAGGTAAATTAAATAAGAAAATTATGTTTAGGAATATGTTTGTTTATTTAGATGAATTCAACATTAATAAATTACGTGCTTATAGATTGTGTATTTCCCCCTAAGAATCTTAAGATATAGCTATCCTTAAGGTTTCATCATTTTTTGATACAGACCATATGGTTATATTGGGTCTAAGCCTCATTCTTGGCATATAAGAATGAAAATGTTGCAGTTCCTAAAGAAAAAAGGGAAAGCACAAATTTAAGGGAGAGAGAAGGACAGGATCCTACATATCCTTCAAAAGAACTACAGTTCTAGAGAAGAATTATGCACTCTAAATAATAAGCTCTTTCTCTGCCAAACCTCTTTTAAGTCCTAGCCTCAAGGAACAGCTTTTTATTCAAAACAAACAAATCCAAAACTTCTCTTAGAGGAAAGCAAACAGCCAGAAACCCAGGAGGCTCTGCCTAAGCAGAACGAGGGGAGAGGAGCTGGGAGGAGACACARAGCATCATCCCTGCTTCCAAAAGGCTGCTGAGTCATGTGACAGGCAGCCAGCTCCTCATTTCCCTCTGTGTTGTCCTGTCACGTTGGAATGCAGCAGAACATCATATGCTCCTCAGATCAATATTGCTGCTATATTCTCATCTCCCCCAAAGCAACATATTTCCCTCCGTTTTTATTCAAGTTGGACTGAATTACAGAGATTCCTGTAAGTTCTCATCCTTCTAATGGCACGATCTGGCACKGGTGCTGCAGGAGCTGGGGCATATTATGGACTATCTCACTTTGTTAGCTGAGGAAAACCATTTAGACTTTTATGCTGAGTTGTGCAATACTAACACAAGGAGATATTTAAACAGTTCAAGAAAAACACCTCTGTTTTCACTTTCACAGACACTAAACAGGGTTTATTTCCTTCTAGGACTCACTGAAGATTCTGCTAYAAATGTGCTAAAGCAGAAAAATACTCTTCACTAAAACTGTGACACTTGACATCAGGAGATGCAGTTTTTAGTTAGTTATWATTTTGCCAAACTTGACTCATTTAGTCTGATCATTCTGATGCTGAATATCACCTGCAGGGTAATTTGTTTTCTTCCTTTGCAGACAGATGGTTTAGGTGGTTGTAACAGCAAAGCCAGAGAATGGAAAATTGTTTGGCTAATATACAAAAGAAGTTCAGGCAACTTTTGAAAAGCAACCAGCTCAATTTTCACCAGACTTTCAGTGCTGGGCAATGGCCCTGCTGCTRCTGAAATCCACATTCCAGGTCCACTCACTTCCTCACTCCATCGTGTCCCAAAGCTCTCAGCTGCTCTGCTCAAAAGAATCCAGTGGCCACCTTGGCATATGTTTGGAGARCAGTCTCAAGAGAACTGCAGAGCACCAGACAAGCCTCCAGTAGGCTCCAAAGGAATAAGTTAGCAGTATCTCCTGTTTTAGAAGAAATACCAGAGCAAATAAAAAGGAATGCTCTCACAGCCAAAATGGCTCGAAACTCGAGTAATGACTCCCACCTGCATTAATTTTTATGCATAAAAGCTTTGCATAAAACAGAAGACTGGTCACTCAAGTTAATCCAGTAGTCTTTATGCATAACATATTACTTCTATTGCACTTTTCTGCAGGGATATTTTCATAGAATTTTCATTTATTTTTGATAGAATAWATGAATTTCCCATTGGAAGAAGCCTTCTTTGCTTACTCCATATCTTAAGCAAAACCAAACAAAATAATCCTGCAGGTATTCTTTACTCATTCTTTATGTTATTATTGTATTTCCTTCACAATAAAATWCCAATCTAATCAAGTTCCAGCAGGGAAGGAGCAGAAAGCACAAGCTCCTCTGGAGCCTTGTCAAAGGAAGRGAGGTCCCAAGCACCCACCCAGGGCCAGGGCTGGAAGGTGCCACTGGAGCCAGGTGTCAGGTGTTCCCTGGGACATCACAAGAGGGACAGGGAAGTGTCTGACTGTGCAGAGCCAGCGCCAGGGGCTGGAGAAGAACCCCTGCCCCAAGTAAGAGCCAGGGCAGATGAGGTGATGGGGTGGAGCTGCACTGAGATCCCTCAAGGAAGGCAGAACTGGCAATTAAACATCAAACCAGGCCATTTTCCCAGGCCAGCAAGACTCTCAGACATGCTTACAAAAAGGGAAGAACTCCTACAGAAGAGGCCTTTAGGTACTTGTATTTTAAACTCCAGGAGACAGAATTTAAGGAGAGAACAATTGTGCAGAGAGAAGGCAAAGTTTGTGAATATTCAAAAGGATCTTTGATGTCACATCACACCCACATAACGGCCATGAGGGATGGCAGAAGGGTTAAACACACCTCTCTGAAACAAAGGGGAAACGTCACTRCTGGAGCCTCTTGCCTGCTGCTGGATCCACTTTACTCTGAAAATAGCATGTGCTAACTGGCAGGACTTGCCAGCAAGCTGAATTAGTCAGAAAAGCTGTCAGGGAGGTGGGAAATCTCCAAGCCTCTTTGCGTGCTCCAGGGCTTGTTTCGCTGTGGCACAATTACAAACACACAGCTGTAGGATCTGCTGTGTGCTGGCTCTGAAACAATAGTTCAGGGTGTACTTTCTTTATGAATTTGGCAATTAATGCTAACAGGAGCTGCACTCACACACTGAGGAAAGCACAGGCTCAGTTTTCTCCCAGGTAAAAAATTTCACACAGATGGCCCATGCTGAAGGATAGAACAAGTTCTCCAAACATGCAGGTTTCAGAGCTACTAAAGCTGGCTGATTCTTTGAAGCCACTGCTCTCCTTCATTGCTCAGKAATAAATTTGTTATTGCATTACAGACAATCCATAGATTAATATATAGGCAAAGGGAAACCTTTAAAGTTTCCATTCACACAAGGGATGGGTAATTACAGAGAGAAGCCCATTACCTTGCCTGAGGTCCTGTCAGTTCTCATAGAATTGACCACATCAGGCCAATCATAGACAGAAATTCAAAGATCAGGACTCATGATAAAAGGGGTTCTGCAGATGAAACTCATGAGGTTTGAGCTAAGCTGGCCTTTGAAATCTTTAATCACATATGCATAGTCTCTTTATACATAAATTATACTGCATATTCTCTCCATATCTTTTGCATYAAAAGGAAAAAGAGTTTGTGCATTGAGACCTGGTGGTTCCCAGATTTCYATTTAGCAAGGGGTCTGGGGGAATTCTTAAAAAAGAAAAAAGGAGAATGCAGGAAATAACTGCAATGACAAGAACATGTACATGGAAAAACCATGATGAGATCATGAGGCAACTTGAAGAAATTAGCTACTGATTAGTTACTAATCATGGATGTTGTTCTCRCCACCTCTGTCAGAAGTCTGGTGCTGTAACATTAGCAGCAGWAACCACTCACATATCCTGTTCTTTGCATTTCTGGAATGAAATCTTTTCTGATTCACCCTGAGGATTTTGCTCTCTGGGAACAGASCAGATGGGCTCTTGGAGATCTTGAAGTCATGGGAATAGTTCCTAAAGCTAATGAGACTTCTGAAATGCAAAGGCTGTGTGAAGGCCAAATGCATCTCAAATGACCAATGAACAACCCTGGAGGCTCCAGGTATTCCTTTCTTCTCTTCCTTGGGCTTCCAGGAGAGACAGGTTCAATRCCTGAGGCACTGCTATGGCCAGGCTGAGCAGTCCAAGCTTTACTGACCCTGACTGAGCCTCCACTGCCTGGCTGCAGGGAACAAAAGCCAGGCTGCAGAAGGTAAAGCTGCCATAAGACAACCCAAACCAGCCTTTCCCACTGGGGTTTGAGAGGCTTTAATACCCAACAAATCCAAGCTGAGGGACTCYTGCTTTACACCTATCAATAGGTCAGGTCTCAGACTTGAGAGAGAGCAGTGCCTGAYCTCAATGCATCTGCTTCTTGGGCACCCTTCAGGTTAGACTGTGTTTTCTTAAATGAAACTAAAATAGTCTAACAGGAGCTCTACACTTGGCACTCATAACTGGTGGATTAATTTGTAGATACACTGACTTGAATTATTTTGCTGTTTCAGTCTAAGCTGAATCAGTTTAGTTACTGCATTTTTCATCTTTGAGCAACTTAATTTATGCTTATTGTGTTTTCAATAAAAATTATTAAAAGCATGGAAAAATTACATTTCCTAGATTATATGATAGGCTATGAACACATTGGCATAGACAATCTCAGATAGAAATCTCTAAGGCACTTGGCTTTGCTTATAATGTAAAATTTATTTATATCKAAAGGGAGCTATGACCTGAATGCTCCAGTCCTTGCCTGTGAAAAACAGACAATGTAGAACCAAATGAGAAGTAATGGAATTATGATAATGGAGAGGGGACCAGTACAAAAACTGTGAGATGGGGTTTAAAAACAAAAAAGGCTAAAAAACTTACAGCTGCTCTGAATGGGAAGATGCTGTGCATGAAGATGWTCACTACTGGTGTTCCTCAGCTTTGCATCTGGGACTGTGTTTATTTAGTATTTTAATGAAYAGTGTTGGTTCAAAAAGTAGGGGAGCACTTGTGGGAGTTCCTGATGACYGAGGGAGGCACAGTCAGCATATGCTGAGGCTACATTAGACACAGGAATTTTATTTGTGGAGGATCTGGTTTAAGAGAACAAATAAGAAGGATAAAAATTTAATAATACACAGCTACTTGTAATWAAATAAAAAGGTCACTATGAGCCTTAGCCTTCCCTGTGGCCAGTGACAGAGGAAAAACCCTTCTCTGCATAAGGAAATCTGGAGCTGATSCCAAGTCCCCTGTGCACCATGGGCAGGACATGGGAGCGCAGAGCTGGGGAGAGACAGCTCAGGAGGAGGCACTTGACCTCCTCTAGAAGTATGGAGTGGGGTTTTATAAGGAATCAGTTCCCCAGTGAGGCCAGTTTGAGGGACCACTATARCAAGATGAMGAATTGAAAGTATCTTTTTTWAAGAAGAGTAGAACAGCCAGCTTGTCTAAAAAAAAAAAAAGGTGAAGAAGATAATTATGATTTGTTTTGAACACTTTARAAGGACAAACACTCAGACAAGTGAGAAGGAAAGGCTAAAACATCTGCATCCCAAATCAATGGCTGGAAACTGGCTGAATTGAAATGAAAGCTGGAATGAGATTCTSTTACAGTCCCCCAAGAAGAGCTTCAGGGGCAACTTAGATGTCTGAGACTAAGCCTAATCCACTTGCCAGAAGGATTTATACTGATATGATTGCTCATGATAGGAATGGCTTGGACTCTTGACCCAAGTGATGCCTCTTCCCTTTATTTCTTGGAGCTTTAACAGAGTGGATTTCCTCAGGGCTGGCTCGGTATCACTGCCTGTTATCAGACACAAGACAATGTGCTGCTTCCAATCTGATGACACATGGCTGGAATTTCAATTATACCCTGCCATTTTACAGGGCATCCAAACTCTTTTCAAAAGGCAGGCTGCAGTTTTTAAAAATGGATTTGAGGGAGATTTGTCAGAAGAGGAATATTTAAAATGACTACTCAGATTTCATTAATTTTAATCCTAAGATTAATTGAATACCTGTTAGTTGGTAAGCCCAGTGCAGAATTTCTGGCATTTTGGTTTCCCCTTAAGCAAGGTTACACTCAGCTCATTAGATTCACTMCCAGTTTTAGGCTAACACAGTATTGGTCATGGTGTCTTCCTAACATAAGACATTGAACTGACAAATATCAATTCACCTTMCAGGTGAATATTTCAGATGGCAAATCCTCTGGTGTTCTTCAGATAAAAGCTGTGATAATGTGATCTGTCATGAGATTAGTACAGCTTGATTTGGGGTGTAAAGTAGGAGTTATGTGCCACTTGCATTTTCCTTGGTGGATCAAGTCATCTTTCTGCATTTTGGTGTCAAGGATTTTACAAGGTTACAAGTGCTCAATAATGAATCAAACTAGTTGAGAAGTTGACTTTTCATGATATCTGTAATAAATGGTGTGCGTCCTCTGAAAGAAAGGAATTTATGAAAGAGAATTGCACTTGCTAAACTCTTGTTGTCAGAGATGTCTGTGCTTTGTGAAAATTGCCCWGAGTAAATAAAGCTTTCTKCYRTACAACCCTCAGCAGGRAACATTAATGGGCARCAAAAACCCAAAYAAAACAAAGCCACTTCACTGCAGCTTAGGAACTTCACTGGTGGTGTATATTCACATTCATTCAGATAATAAAACAATTTAATGGGGAGGAAAAGAAGTCACGGGATTGCCAAAGTCATTGCAAAGATGAAAACATATTTTTGAGCTTGAATATCACAATTTAAGATGAAGGCTTTGGAAAGAATAAAAAAGTCTACTTGTCCAAAGTTCAGAGCCTCCTAAGCATGAAAACAATAAAATTGCCTTCCTGTGTTCTTACTGAAACAAAGAACAAGCACAAAAAAAGCCAGAATCAAACTCCATTCAAACCTCAAATTATGGAAACATAATGAACAGGCAATTTTAGTCAGWTTTTTCATCAAGAAAATGAACCACAAAACCAGATTTTTCTTGAAACACTACTTTTGTCTTTTCCTTTTGTTCCACCCACAACCTCTTGATTGATTTGAGAACTCAGCCAGATCCTATCAATTCCCAAAATAGGCAGTTTGAAGGAAACACACTGATGTAACACACCTTCTCAGAACAACAGAGTGAGYCCTGATAAATAAACACATGGAAAAGAGAAATTGTTTTGAACCTGCACCACATTAGATACTGGGGTCACTCAAGTGAGGTGTGAATAAGAAGATAATATTTTTATTAATATCAGAGCTTACAGAACTAGCTCTGTCATGTCTCCATATAAATTAGCAGTGAAATACTGCATTTCAATATATTTTTAGACAATTGCAAAGACCCACACCTCACTATGTGATATACAATGCAGCAATAATTGAATTCCTGCAGAAATAAAGGACAGATTTGACTCTCCCAGCAGGAGAGATGCTGATAAAAGTGCTCAGAGGGCTGGACCTGGATCAGGAGAGCTCTGTGTGGGACAGGGAGGATCATCACCCCTGCTCCCACTTGGGATCACACTGCTCACACCTGGGAAAGAGCTTTCTGCACCCAAAAAAGTCAGGCTCCTAAAAGCAGGTGTGACAACAGAGGATATGGAGAGTGAWGCAACACTTCAGCCAACCAACAGCAGAGACTGAAGAGTTTTCTCAAAAATCAAATCACCCCTGGTCTAACTTGCAAAGGAATTTCAAACCTGGGATGTCTGGCTTGAGGATAAATCTGCACTGCRGAGAGGCCACAGAGTGAAGAGCTGAGTTAGTGCTGGAACTGGAAACAGCCAAGGGTTGCACAAACACTCATCAGCTTTGCTGRTGGATCAGTGGTTATGGATTTAATCCCCCTAAGAAAGCACCAAATATCACCAGCCCTGAAGTGAAACTCAAACCTTGCATGGATGGTCTCTCCATCACTCTGTGAAGYTTTTCTCCCTCTTATTCTCTTCAGCCTCTTTGATTTTTTTTTTTCCTAGCCACTGGCAAATTTGTAATGTCATGGCAAGAGCAGTTCCCTGGCAAAGGAGTGACAAAGGTTTGAAGTCCATGGAGTCCATAAGAGACAAAGAACCAAGATCTCTCATTGCCACGTGGGGCACTGAGCAGCACTGCTCTCCCTCTCAGCTTTGATCCTGCTCCATGCTGATCCTSATGGTGCCTCTGTGTGTCCCACCAAGGGCAGGCACCTCAGAGGCCAAASACCCCTGAGTTTATTAATCCCAAAGGGAGACCAATATGTACCAGGGCAAYGGGCAAGTATTTTGAATTTCATGGAGTTGTCTCAGGAAGTGAGAGGTCAACACATAATCACAATTCCCTTGCCCTACTGCTGCCCTTTTGTAAGCAGTGGAGTCTCAGGAACACCAGAAAGTGCCTGCTTTTTATATGCATTAACATTCTGAACATGCCATGCAGAAGCCAGGGGACCAGTAAAAACTGYATTTTAGAATAAGTTTTGCAGTTTGCTTTTCCCAGCTTCCAAAAAGGAAACAGCAGTTTACAGAGGAAGCACTCTCTTGTGTTCATATTAACTTTCTGAAGCTGTACTAYGCAATGTTCTTGCATTAGAGCTCAAAGAATATCCAATGCCATCTTCTACACATCCATGGGATTTGAGCAGATTTCATGGGAGATTCAGGTTTGCTTAGGAAAGAAACACAAATACAAATTCACACATTGCAGAGTGCAAAACCACATCCAGCTATGCCACAAGAAGTGCCCAAAGAACCCAACTTACTCATTAAACAGTAGTTCTGAAGGAAGGAACAAAAGGTTTTTTCCTGCTCCTGAGGAGTCCTTGAAGCCAATTCTGCTCTTGTGTAACATCACCTTCCTCAGAACAGCCATCCGGGCCCAGGTCCCAGCTGAATGAGCCCAGCCTGAGCAAAGGAAGAGCTGTTGCTGTTTCCAGTGCTCAGGAACCAGGTGCCCTGTGAGCCCTTCTCAGTTCCTTCATTGATGGAGCTCCTGTTCCTCCCTGAGCATGCACATCCCTTCCCCAGCACCCTCCTGCACACKGCTTACAGAAATATTTCACAATGCAAACAGAGCTCTGAAGTTCCATCTGCAATAGCCTGTAACTGTTCTTTKAGCAGTGTTGTTAGAAACAGTCCCTGCAGTGCCTGGAAATCCCCAGGTCACAAACTGGGAACTGCTCTGAGTCAGGAGGTGTGGGCTCTGTCTCTAGAAACCACAGCTGGAGACCTGGGCACTGAAATGGATTACAAATGATTCCCTTCCTCCTCACACAGCCCTTCCATTTACCCATTGTTTTACCAGTGAATAGTTGCTTTTTTGCTGGACTAACTTGCACAGAGCTTTTAAACTAGCCATTGTATTAATCTCTTAGTGTGCTCTGAACAGAAGGTTAAATGCAAACAATATCTATACATTTACTATCAAAGAAGGGATTTTCTTACTTAAAACATCCTGTATAAACAGAATACACACAAACAAGATGGGTTTTTGTTCCATTTTTCTGATGTCTGTTCTTATGGAGCTCTTCCAGTGGTTTTCACTGCACTTTAAAAGCTGGATTTGGTTCTATCACTGTCTGAAGTCAGGGGACCCTGGACTTCCAATTCCACACTTCTTGTCCCAATTGCAATTCCTATTTTAAGTCATCCCACTGTGCTCCCTGGGATGACTTCAGTTCCAGCTGCAAAAGCTGTAGGGTCAGCTCTACATTCATACAGCAATTTTCACCCTTTTATACCTTACAGTAGGACAGATAGAATATATAGTACATAATACTTGGGAGGTTTKTTCTTGCCATATGGACTTCAGTTAATAACACAGAATTTGAACCACAAAATGTCTTTAAAAGTTTCCCCTCCCCAGTTTAAAGCAACGGAACTGTCTGCCCAAATGTAGAAGAAAACCAGATAAATTTCTATCACATTTGGAGTTTTTTTCTCTTTTTATGCTACTTAGCTGRAAGAGAGCTTATACTATTTTCCAGGAAGTATTTTGGAGAAACTAAGTTTCATCTGGAACCTCTATTTTAAATTTGTGAAATTTTTGTGAAACCAACATGAATAAAGGAAGTACTGAATGTTTAACGTCTTACTTTCCCTGACATAAGTCAAATACAGTTTTCAGACTTCATGAAAAAACTATACCAGAAGGGACCTCTTTAACCAAAATCACATTTCTAATGAGGAAGAAAGGATGAACAGACACAACCAACTGCTTTCAGGAGTTACAGAATTAATAATTTTTAAGTTAAAATGTTACCTGTTGAAGTAAGAAAATACCAAAAAAACACCAAAATCTGCTTGTGGAAACTCCATGTGGAGTACAGAGGGCAGAGAGAGGCCTGGAAGTTTATCAGTGGGACAGGACTGAAGTGTGAGCTGAGGCCCTGCCTAGGAGGGGTTTTACAGAATCACAGAATCACTGGGTTGGAAGAGACCTCCAAGATCATGGAGTCCAACCCAGCCCTAACACAGTTAACCATGGCACTGAGTGCCACATCCAGTCTGTGTTTAACCACATCCAGGGATGGTGACTCCACCACCTCCCTGGGCAGGCCATTCCAGTACTTTATCACCCTTTCTGTAGAAAACTTTTTCCTAACATCCAACCTGTATTTCCCTTGGCACAGCTTAGGGCTGTGTCCTCTCCTTCTGTCAGTGCTGCCTGGAGACAGAGCCCAACCCCAGCTGAGCACAGGCACCTTCAGGTACCTCTAGAGAGTGCAAAGGTCACCTCTGGGTCTCCTTTTCTCCAGGATGAACAACCCCAGCTCCCTCAGCTGTTCCTCACGGGGTTTGTGTTCCCAGTCCCTCACGGGGTTTGTGTCCCCAGCCCCTCATGGGGTTTTTGTCCCCAGCCCCTCACAGGGTTTGGGTTCCCCTCACAGGGTTTGGGTTCCTGGCCCCTCACAGGGTTTGGGTTCCCAGCCCCTCACAGGGTTTGGGTTCCCGGCCCCTCACAGGGTTTGGGTTCCAGGCCCCTCACAGGGTTTCTGTTCCCAGCCCCTCACAGGGTTTGGGTTCCAGGCCCCTCACAGGGTTTCTGTTCCCAGCCCCTCACAGGGTTTCTGTTCCCCTCACAGGGTTTGGGTTCCAGGCCCCTCACAGGGTTTGGGTTCCCCTCACAGGGTTTGGGTTCCTGGTCCCTCACAGGGTTTGGGTTCCAGGCCCCTCACAGGGTTTGGGTTCCTGGTCCCTCACAGGGTTTGTGCTCCCCTCACAGGGTTTGTGTTCCCAGCCCCTCACAGGGTTTGGGTTCCAGCCCCTCACAGGGTTTGGGTTCCAGCCCCTCACAGGGTTTGGGTTCCAGCCCCTCACAGGGTTTGGGTTCCCAGCCCCTCACCAGCCTCATTGGCTCCTCTGGATGTGTTCAAGCATCTCAATGTTGTTCCCACACTGAGGGCCCAGAACTGGACACAGGCCAGCTCCTTCGGGCCCTTGAGTCCCTCGGGTGCTGTTCAGAGCCCTGGAGCAGGAGAAGGGGCAGCACTGCAGGACTGGCAGTGCAGGGCCTGAGCTCCTCCCTCACATGAGCTCCTGGGAAGGCTCAGGCACTGCCTAAGGATGGTGGCTGATGCAGCTCCAGCCATTCCCAACACCTCCAGTGCAGCTGTCCCTGCACACAGCTGGACCTGCCCGTGCTGCATCAGCTCTCCCAGAGCAGCCCTGTGTGCACAGCACGTGGCAAAGGTCCTGCTCTGAGCTGCTGCTTGCCCAAGGAACACAGGAGGGATTGATGTGCGAGGAAAGGAAAGAGAACACAGGTCAGAGACAAAAAGATGAGAAAGCAGCAAAGAAAGAGGAAAGAGACACTTCAATCACAATATGGAAGGTTAGAACAGATTTCTAATCCTGGTCTGCTCACCAAACTTCCCCCAGGGAAAATCACTTAATTCCCCTAATTTCATTTACCTCATTGGTGCACAATTTGCTCTCTACAAACAACTTACTGCTCCTCAAAGTGCTCTGAAGCTACGAGAGGCTTATTAATAAAGATGAGACTGAGTTATACTGAGGGAGGAAAGAGAACTTTAGAAGAAAGAATAACATGGAAAGGATTTGCAGATGATTTGAGTTACAGTGCAGCAATAAGAGAAAAACTAAATAAAATTGATTCAGAAAAATGTATCAGTAAAATCCTTCTAGCCCAAGCTGTCTACAAGACTGACCACAGAGAGGTTTTAGGTGACCTACTGGGGACCTTTGAGCCTTTGTCATTCATGAGAAAGGGTTACTTTCCTAATCCTAATTCATTTCCAAGCACAGCAGATTAGCAAGAAGGGATGACTATCAAGCTGAATAATCTCCTAGCTCTAAATAATCACTGAAAGAGGAGCAGAAAAGGAAGCACAGTCATTTCCTTTTAATACTGAGGATGAGGAATATGSAGAAAGCTAACACAGAAAGGTGCTAGCATGCTGTATTTTCATAACAATTGGATTTTTTTTTATCCTAAAATGAACCCAGTCAAATTAAAAAAAGTAATTTTATTTATTTCACCCTACAGTGTTACCCACATACAGAATTATTCAAGATAAGGRGAAAATTATTGGTTGTCTATCTAGCAAGTTAAATCAGATTAAAATACTATCTGAATTTTAAACAGAACTATTCCTACACACATTTATTTCAGGGGAATTTAATTTACTTAGAGAGAATTAAGCTGAAAGAACCAGACTTGCTGAGTTCTCAGTAGAAGGGTGCCCAATTCAGCTGTGCTGACTTGTATGGCTACTTTTCAGATTTTCTTGGGCCCTGGAAGTCACCTTCCTTTGCTGAACATCAAACACAGGASATTCATGTGCTGTGGCTGCTCCTACAGCTCTTAACTCAGTTCCTGCCAGTTCTCATATACTTACAGCAACAATTCAAGCCTCCAAATTTTTTGTGTACATATGTGTGCACATAGACATACAAACACACAGTTTCTGAATTTAACTGAGAAAATTACAACACAATCTAAAATTATTAGAGAATTAAAATATAAACCATAAAACTGAATGGGAAATTTGGCAATTTTACCTTATGTCAGAGGAAGATAAAAAGTAACAGATGTTAAGAGGAACAACATTGCCCCCATTATACAAAGAAACACCTGAAATGTGAGAAAAAGAAAAATATACYGGCAAATATCCAAATCAATGCCCCTGTTGGCAACAGGCATTGTGTTTCTTAGTGTAACACCAGGAGCATGTTTGCTCAGATCTCATTATTGCCTGGCTTTTTCTAAAATCTTGTCTGGTTTTTAAGAAATAGTGCATAGAGAATTTAGAGGACTTGGGATCTTATTTTTCTATTGCTCACAGCATAACTCTCATTAATCAGCATAAGTTTCCCTTCCTGTGGGCAGGAACACAATCTACCAGAGTGGAACACAGCTCTCCCTTTGATTCATTGGTTAGACAAGGTGGGGAGAGAGGAATTGGCAGCCCCTCCTRTTTCTGGGTGATGCTGTGAGATCACTGCTCAGGGTTCCTAAGCACACACATAAATCTTCCCCCTGACTCAGCAGGGAAAGAGTGAACCAGGCATGGAGGAGCCTCCCAACTTCACCTGTCAACAAGACAAACTCAGCAAACCTTGTTTGCTCCCTCAGATTCATTAGACATCATTTACAAGATTTGTGTGCTGTTACTGCCTGTCCTGTGATGTTTTATACTCATCTGCTCACTGAACACTGCCTGTTCTGTAACACAGAACTCCAGCCCAGCAGCCAGCCAGGGGACAAAAGCCATTCTAATCACAGAAAACAACAGAGGAATGACAGACTCATGCATTTCAAGCTGTGGCATAAGAACTAACTTTAAAGTATTACTTCCATTGGAGTAATTTTACCTCCAAATCAAATTAATCCAAACCAAAATGAAAAACACAATAAATAAAATCTCAAAAAAAGAGTCATTTTGAGTTTGAATACAACTCTAACAATACCAAAGCATGTGTGTGTGAATCAAGTGGCTCTCACAGGAGCTTCTTGCAGGTAGCAGTGAGTTGTTGTCACCATCACTGACGTATACCTGGTGCTTCCCCACAGAGCTGCACTGCTGTGTCATCCTCCTCCCATCTCCCTCCATCTCCAGCAYGTYCCTGATCCAWCACYTSAGGAACATGGAKCTCTCTCTCTCCTCCAGCATGTYCCTRATCCATYACCTGAGGAACATGGATCTCTCTCTCTCCTCCAGCATGTCCCTRATCCATCACYTSAGGAACATGGARCTCTCTCTSTCCTCCAGCATGTCCCTRATCCAKYACCTGAGGAACATRGAWCTCTCTCTSYCCTYCAGCAYRTYCCTAATCCATCACCTGAGGAACATGGAKCTCTCTCTCTCCTCCAGYAYRTCCCTRATCCAYCACCTGAGGAACATGGAKCTCTCTCTCTCCTCCAGCATGTCCCTAATCCATCACCWGAGGAACATGGARCTCTCTCTTGTTTAGTTGTTTAGTTTGTTTGTTTTCCTTCTCATATCTAGAGATGGTACCTTGTCCTACTTCTGTGATTCCTTCTTTTAAGATTAATTTTTRGTAGCAATTTTCTCCCATCTGCATATCCATGCAACTTGGAGGCCCTGCAGCAGAGCATAAATTCATTCTAAAAATAAAGTGGCCTCACAAAAACCTGAAGCCATAASAGAACAGCTCTGGTGAGCCATGAGCACATCACAGACAGCACAACAGAGACTGTGTGGCACAAAGCAGCCCTAAACTATTCTAGGCACAGTTTTATCTTTAGCAAGCAGATAAAAGATGACTCTTTGTTTTTCAATCTCTAAAGAATTAAAAGAAATTCACCTTGGAGTGGGGAAAGGACCACATATGAAAAGAGACAGACAACAGATTTCTCTATGGGAGTGATTTTTCTCATGAGCTGATTCTGATATTTCTGTGGGTTCCTGGTTAGTCAAACTAATGATTCGTGACTGCTTTCAACATTTGCAGTATTAACTTACTGGATCAGAACCAAGGATTTATAGCTTCCTTTTGGGAAATCAGAAAAACAAAAGATAATCCACCAGCATCTATACGGAGGCCTTACAGGTTTTCTATTTTCTTTTGGTTTGGGGCATGTCCCCACACATTTACGTATGTGCAAATCACAAATAATTAGATAGGCTTTTAAATATGCAGGTACTGATAATAAATGAACAGAACAGTGCTAATCTACAAGATACTAATCCCACTTACTTCTTAAGGGGAACTGGGCTGCAAACTCCATGTTTAGGTCTGCCTATGGATAAAGGGAGAGGATATTCAGGATGGATAGCACAGCTGTCACCCTCCCACAAGGGAGCTGTAAATGCTGGTGTAGAGAGCTCCTGACACAGCTCCTGCATCATGGATCCCACAACTACAGATGCCAAGGTTGGATGTGGAATTCTGATACATTTTACACCAGGAATGAGTTGCAAGGGTCTTGTGAAAGYCTCAGGTAGGGCTGAAGCAGACAGAAGGGAGATGTTTGTAACAGCTCTGCCTTACAGCCAAGCAAAGGACACCTCACTGGTGCTGCTCAGCCTGCTTCTTGCACAAGGACTAAGTCTACACGGTTTAACTTTCTTTTTAAATTTATTTTTAATCCTGGAAAAATGTTCCTGGACTTTGGCATTACAGGGAACTGAGGAAACCTTTCTCAAGGCTCTGGATCTGTTAGCACAGCATGCACAGGCAGATTATTTTTAAGAGCTCCAGGAATAAACACCATTAGAAAATTCCCTAGTTTCAGAAAGTTCATCAGCACAGTGTTAAGTTCATGATTAGACATGGCAGAGGTTAAGAAAGCATCTGCCATGAAAGGAATGAAAAGCCTGGAAGAATTTAATTTTGTTTTAGTGCCCTGTGTATGGTCACCAGTTAATGAAGAGTACAAAATCCTCCTATGTGCAGAACAGCTGTGGWACAGTCTGAGAACAGATGACCTTGGAAAAGTTGTGCTGGCCAGTCTATTYTAACACTGAGAAATGCAGATTTTACCTTTTGTCATCTCCATGCAGAACTCTCAGTGAACTTGTGAGGCAAACTGCTGCAAACATCACAGCTGGGTTCCCACTGTRTCTCTTCCCTCTTTTTTTCCCTTAAACCTGGATCTAAACCTAGAATGAGAGTCATTAGGTTGGAAAAGATCTTTAAGATCATGGAGTGTAACTGTCAGCCTAACACTGCCAAGGCCACACTAAAGCATGTCTGACAGCTCTGTCCTGCTCCCCCTGACACCAGTTCCTGAGATGCTGAGACCCTCAGGGCAAAGGAAGTCATCCCTGAACAAAGATCTGGACACTGCAYCCTGAGCAGATCCACAGGGACAGAGGAAAGGATTAAGACAGTCTGYCTAGCTAAGCTTGCATACAGAATAATTTAGACAGTCTGCAGTCCAGATCAGTCTCTGCTGATATTTCCTCTAATTTAAAATAATATTTGAAAAAATTGTTTTAAAATGCTCCTTAAAAAAAAAAAAAAAAAGGAAATGGGTGAAAATCGTAATAACTCTGATAGTTGGCTTCCTCTACTAAACCAGCTAAATCAGCAAACTTCTGTAACTTTCCTTTCTATCTAGAACATAGTCTTTGATTGCTCATGCAGAAAGCTGGTTTGTGATTATTGGAACACTCTCATATCTGGTAAGTCCAGTATTTTTACAAATAATTCTATGGATGGCAGGGACACAGAGAGAACCATCTTGGGTCTCTGCCCATCATCTTTGTGAGCACAGAAAATCACACTACTAGATTGTAATTATTAGATACTGCCATTCATCTGGCTCAAGATACATTTTTTTGTTATTTAGTGTCACTTTAAATTTTAGGATGAAGGCAGGATTTGGCTCAAATGAAAGGGAGAAATCATCTGAATCAGAACATCACTCTGGGCAGGCACCACAGATAACTAGCTCAGGTCTTTTATCACCTGAGATGATCCCATCTACAAATCTGCAGGGCCATGGTCTCTGGATCCCTCAAGTTTCCCTCCTTCCTGCTTCTTTTTATTCATTTTAAGTTACTCCTCCAAATTTTYCTTTATTATCATCTGAGAAAGCCAKCCCTTYTGGGTGTGCTCATCCCTTCCCAGCCCTCTGGCCCCCAGGGAACAACAAAACACTTCACTGCTGCCCTGAGAAGGGAAAAAGTGCAGGCAGGACCCAACCCCCTGTAATCCCCCATTCTCTGTGGGGGAACTGCACAGAAAACGTGGAGCCAGGGAGTGTTTCCCTTCCATCTCCAAGCAGGAGGTGACACCAGTTGCTTCTCTTTKCAAAGGCAGTGAATGAATTTCCATTTCTGWTGGGCTCTGGGCTGTCAGCCACATYCTGCTCCCTGGAGAAGGAGGTGACACTGCTCTGTTGCTCAGAGAAACAGGGGACCTGACCTTACCCTGCCTGCTCGAGAGTGAACCTCAACTGCTCCCTCTCACTGCAGTTTATAAACTGTCCTGTGCTGACCTAAATACTGCTAAATGTTTGGTTTACAAACATACCAAGGGAAAATTGGTTTTGCCCTTGCCCTACATTTCCCCTTCTCTTCCCAGTTTAGTATCTCTAACATATTTCCCTTACCCAAACTATAGAAACTTGTTTTTTGCATAACATATTTTAGTCATTTGTTGGAATTCATAGTTTTGTGAGGGGACTCCATCTTCACTGTTTAGGTGGCCAGCATTGAATCAATTKATTTATATTAAATAAACAATTAACAATAAAAAAAAAAATTAAATGCTCATGTTTTGATTAATGCTTGTAAGGCTATTTTTCAAAAAATAAAAATTCAGCCTGTTGAGGAAAATGYTTCTTGTTACAGCTTATAATGCATAGAGACTCACCTCTTCTGACATTCATTTTCATTTCACTGCCTTTTTGTTCCATCAAACTATTCCCTCTGCACACCTGCTCTCTATCTCCATTTGTCTGATTAATTATCCTCACTTCTTCTCTGCAGGCTTTGACAAGTTCTTTTTCCTTCTCCAGCTTCATCCCTGTTTTTCACCTTGTGTGGCTTAAATCTCCATGCTAAATATACTGGCTCCTCTCAAAATGAAACAACATAGGAACTACCAACAAACAGTTTAAAATAAAAAATGAAAAGCAGAATATCATGRCTATAAACCAACTTTTTGAGAATTCATAAACGAAGCATTTTTCAGGGTAGGAGCTGGCTGAGGGCTTTAGGTTTCCATGTSATCAGTACTCCCATGGAGAAAAAGCCAGAACCAAAGAGGTCTTTAGGACAGCATTTCACACATCATTTCCCTTAGATGACAAGGATTCTGAACYGATAATAATTTCTAATACAAATGCTGAGCAGCATTTTCTGTATTTGAAAGTATCACATAAGTGCATCTCAGTTTATTTTTCCCAACCTCAGAATTGCCTGGTAGTATCTGCTATGAATTAATTCYTAGGATTCCACAATTATTATTCCTCTCTTGTCCTGCTTTCAGTTTGCTGAACCTTGCCGAAAGAATTGCACTGTTAARCTAAAAGATACCTGTGCTTCATTGCTTATGCAGCTTTCAATATGGAAAATTTTAAATTTTTATTAGTAAATAATCAAGAAGCAGATATGTCACTGTTGGGGGTTAGATTTCTTCCTTTTTTACTTACAGAATTTTTTCTCATAAGTTGCTAGGAAATTAAYTAGTTAAGCAAAACAAAAGAAGTGGCCAAAGGAGWGGAGGGYAGCACCTGGCTACACTTGTTTTGTCTCTGGCAGTTTCTCTGGGAGGGGGAAGGYACCGAGAGTTTTGGGGGCAGGTGAAGGACAGGGCTGGGCCAGCTGCGCTCTCGMTCTCAGCACTGGAAGGAGCAGGGCCARGCTGTTGCTGCCTGTGGGGAGAATTCCCWGTCACCACTGCAGCCCAGTCCYAGGGCCCTGCCAGCCTCTGCTCGTGTGCCCAGCAATGCTGAGCTCCTTTTCCTTCCCTGCCCTGCCGGGGCCGGCGCCGCTGTCCCGGGGCCGCTGCTCCGG
>CADDXX010000795.1:207493-248752 GCA_902810485.1 Alauda arvensis
TTCAAACTAAGACAATCTCCTTCACAAGGATGGGTGTGAGTGTTCCTTGGGAAGCTGTAGTAGAGAGGACTGAGATGGTTGGGTGTTCCAAGTGCATCTGTGACACCTGGTTCTGTGTTTGGTTTCCTTCTCTGCCCAAAATCCATGTCACCTTTCTAAGTCTTTCAGCTCCAAATTCTCCAAGAACAGTGAGGCCTTGAGTATCTTTGAAATCAAGAGCAGCCTCACTATTCTCCTGTCACTATTTTATGAGACTGGTACAGGTTTGAGCATCACCGTGGGATGGGACTTGGGAAGCAGAGAGGGGGTGAGTGGCACCATAAAGGTGWGAGCCAGAAGGGGTCACTTGTCTCATGCTGTGTTCTGACCCATGTGAGGAACTTTGTGGGACACAACACACATTGTCCCTCCTCTTGGGCAGAGGGGAACATGGTATGAGAAAAGGCYGAGCTGCACAGAAACATTTACAAGCAATTGCAGAGCCTCACATTCCCCCAGCCTTTTCTTCCACACAGATCTAAACTGCTCTGCACATTTTAGATGATCATTTCATTCTTTTGCCCTGGGGTTTTGGCTGTGATTCATTCTTTACATTTAACAAATGTAACAAAGAGAACCAGATCACATATGTTAGGTGAGTGGTGGGTGTCCTGACAGAAGGATTTGGCCTTATATGTCCCACCTCCAGATATTTCTATTCCTTTTTTTCCTCCCCTCCAAGCATGTTATTACTGTCCATGAGTCATTTCATTAATCCAGAGAGAAGGCCAGAAAACAAGTGAATAAACACCCTGCTTCACAACCTTCTGCTGCACTGTTTACTTCTCTGCTAATGAATGAACAGCTGAAAAACAGAATTATCCTAACTGGGGACATTCAAAGGGACATTATCTCCTCTTTGTCAATGGCTGGTGCCTGGCTCAGTCAGTGACCACACTGCAGGACCAGAGGATGATCTGTGCATGTTCCTTATAACTCTCACACAGTGAGTGCAATTACTGGAAATCATAGAGCAGTCACAGAACAGRGTTGGAAGGGATCTTAATCCCATAAGCAGTGGGAAGGAACATCCATGCAAGTCAAAAAGAAGAGCACAGGAATTTTTTACCTTTCCTAGTAAAGACAAATTATTTTTTAAAAGTGTGAGAAACAGCTGTGATGCCAGACACAGGGGCCTGCCTGCAGCAGCACAAGGTYAGATCTCATGTGAACCAGGCTGGAACTCAGCCCATGCTCTGACTCCTGGGGGTGGCTCTGTGCACATGGCCAGGGCTCTCCATTTATCATGGATATGGCCAGCAGCCACCTGAAATGTCCTGCTCCTCCTCCAGAGCTGTCAGAGCCATCCGATCTCCAGTGACATGAATAAAGASAGAAGATCAAGGACTAAATGAGAAACAAATGAGAGTAGCCTCAGTTTTGCCCTCCCAATGACAGGAATTCAAGGTCTATCTGCCATCCTGGAGGCCTGGGTTTGACTGGCCCTTGCAGCCCTGCAGCTGCARGTACAGAGGAACTGATACTCAGTGCAGCCCACTCCATCCCAGCTCATCTGGGATTCACAGAATCAAGCAGCCTCCCTCAAAGGCACTGAGCTAAACCTTAGGACCATTATTTCAAACACTGTAAGGTCTTTAGTAAGTCCCTTTCAACTTTCAAGGATAAGAACGTTTCCTTCATAAAGCAAGTGTTTGATGCCCAGAGACGGCACTTTAAGTAACATGCAGATTACCATGAATTATTTTCAAAATAAGGCAAGAAGCTGAGTTTGTGCACTTTACATATTCTTTCCCCTTTGTTGCTACATGTGCTTGAGATTCTGGAATTTAGTCTAACATTTCTATTTCTGCACTTTGATGAACAGTTGAACATACCCTGCTCTGATCCACTTTCAAAGAGAATCCATTAATTTTTATATSAAGGAGGGTGATGCTCAACCCCTCAGCTAAACACACAGCCCAACAGAACATGAAATTCAACATTTGGCCATTCCCTGATGACTTCTTCTTCTGCACCCATTGCACATCAGGACAGCAGCTTGTACATGACTCCTCATGTGAGTGCTGTACTGCCATTTTTGTGACAATTGGTCACGAGAGGTTTTTGACCCACTTGTACACAGAGGAATATGGCTAAAATATATTCCTGCTCTGTGATATTGCCACAGCACATTGAGTTGTGTCACCTGGACTTCTCAAGACTTACGAAGATGGACAGAGAGCCTCCAAAACTATCTGAGACAGGATGCTGGCATCCTTGTGGCTGGCAGCTTTTGAGATCCAGAGTCACAATTTCACTGCACTCTTTGATAGCTTGTGACACACAAACCAACACAAAGCTGGCATTCAGCACAACAAACAGYCCTTCCCTAATGTAAAACTACTTCAACAGAGCACAGTTTTCTTATAATCCAATTGGTGCAGAAAAAAACAAGAAGAAACCCCAAATACAACATAGAAGTGGTCATGATCTGCCAGGCAGCTTCCCACAACACTGAAGTTTCCTACAGAGCCCAGGTGCAGATACTGAGCAACATTTACAGACCCACAACTCCCATCCTGCCAGGCCTCACCTGCATGTGCAGAACAACAACACAGCAATTCCAGCCAGGGCTCTTCTCTCTGCTGCTCTCCTCCTCTTCCTTGGATAAAGCAATGCCCAGTGGCAGAGGGGAAAGAGAAATCAATGGAAGCACACGACATTCACTGGCACAGAGAACCTTACCTGCATGATGCTGTGGCAAAGGGCAAAAGGCAATTTGACAACAACATTTCTGGAGGCTTTGTGCCAGACTACCTACTTCTATGTACATAAATATATATTTGTGCTTCTGAATTGAAAGCATTCAGGTCACAAAACTTGAAATACTTTTGTTTGTACATTACTTTAGCATATATAACTTCAAAGATCAAAGCAACACRAAAATCACTTGACATGGACATCATCATCATCCAAACAGAAAATTAGCATGGCTTTTTTTTTTTTTTTTTTAATCATTTAGGCAGGATGGTATTTCTGATTAATAGGAATTTGAATTAAATTTCTCCTTTCATGTATGCAGCAGTTAATTCTAATCAAGCAAGCTCAAGGTCTTCCGTTGCCTGGATAGTACTAATTAGATTCTTCCACATTATGACTTTGTCATATGCATTCATACATGGCATACAAATATCAACTTCCTTTTTAACAAATATGGACTTTYCTTTCAAATTCTCACTGGAAATAATTTTCTGGTGGTGGGAACAATATCTGCTCCAAAGGAAAACACAAAATCTCAGGAAYCCAAGCTTACAAGAAAATGCTTTGAAATTAATTTACTTAGTACAGAACATCAGCACCATGAAGGTTTTGCACAGAAATAAAAGTAMCACTTTATGTGGGACTGTGGTTATGGGAATAAGGTTTGATGAGTGTGAGTGGCTGCAGATACTATAAAACRAAGAGTATTAATGAAGTAATGGCTGGTGATTCCTGCTGGCCAGGCACTGGGAGCCCCAAGGAGCAGCAGCAGATGCCTTGTGACACCTCCTGAGCCGCTCAATGCTCACTCCAGGAGCCTCAAGGAACAGCTGAGAAAGGGACTTGGTGCAGCAATGACAAATCATTGGAGAAAACATCTGATAGCTCTCCTGAGTGCCAGCCAGGGGCTGAGCTGGATGCAGARGAGCTATTATGAAACAAGGAGGCACACAGAGCTGAGTCACTGAAACCAGGAAATGCAATTCCTTCCTACTCCTCACATTTAAAATATCCTACAGCATCAAACTTCTATAGGGGATTTTTTATGTTTAGGGAAGAAACTGAAATCCTGCAGACAGGTCTCTCTAAAGGAAGTACCCATGACTTCCAAGCAGTATAAAATACATCAAACTATTGAAATCAAGGAGGAGAAAAATCAAAGGGTTTAAAAGGAAGATAACCAGACCACCTCATTTTACTCTTTTTAGTTGGGTGCATTTCTTTGTAGAGACCTTTTCTTTTCCTCAGAAGGTGATTTTTYACTACTATTAGCCATTGCTTGGAACTTTCGATCTCACCATTTTACAGAAAATGAAGTTTTTTGCTTCCAGCCAGGTAATGGGATTCCTTGAAACTCTTCCAATCCTTAACACCACAAGGAGTTCAGAAATAAAAGAAGTGGTACAACTGCTCCTGAKCCAAGGAAAGAGAAGAAAACCTTGCCTCATGGAATGGTAGCCTTGGGACAACTAATTAKAATTTTATTCAAGACAAAAATCAAACATGCAGTGGTAAAGTGCAAGATAGGAATGCCAAGTTCCAAAAGCGAAAATGAAAGCTAACTTCACCTAACAAGGTTTCTGCAAGCAGCTCACTCAGCCAACTTCAGGAGAGCAGAAGTTAATCTGCAAAGCTTATTTACTCAGTTGGTCTAAAAAAAAATAAAGCTCTATTTATTTGGTTCACTATCAGCATTTACTCAAAAGTTTCATTTATAAACATCAAGCTGATCCTTGCTTTAGACTAACTCAGAAAAAAAAAAACCAAACTGGAGTCTGTACTGTGGATCTATCTTTAGGAAAACATAATTATTTCTGAATCCAGGAACTGCTCTGGGTTGGAGCAGCAGCTAATATCCTAACCAGAATTTCCTTGATCATTACTCAAGCAGTAGCATTTTTATTTAAAAAAAAATAACCTTAGTCCTCCTCCTCCACCAGTATTTCTCTTCTAACACATTCCATGCTAATTTTAGTCTTTTGAGAAGTTTTTTTCCAGATCAACCCACTCTTTTTCACATTTAAATAATTTTCAGTTTTTAAAAGAGCTCAGTTTTAGCAGGTGCTTCAGTAGCTAAGCAATAAGAAGCCTCTTGGGAACATCTTCCATGTTTCCCAAATGGGTTAGCCTGGAAGTTTGGGGAGAACACATTAGGCAAAATAACCATGCTGTTTAAGAGTTTCATTCCAGCTTTGACATTSAGAGGAAGAAATGCAGTCCCCAAAAGAAGCATTGTGCTCCCTGTTAACAAATGAGGAAACAGCTGCTCACTGAGATGGACCTTGGAGGCAGGAGAATTCAACAGACACTAACTTAGAAGCCTAAGATGGAAGCAAACAAKGCAGCTCCTCTTTTTTTGGCATTATTTGTCTTCACAGCCCCAGGACCAAGAATTGTCAGTGGTTTGTAGCCATGGCCCCAGGGAGTGCATTTCCCTGGCTCWCAGTGGGCAAGGCCCCAGCAGGGTGGCAGAGCAGCAGAGATTTCACCACAGGGCTCACACATGTCTGTTAGCAGCAGCTCTGGGAGCTGAACTGAAGGTCAAGATACCCCTCCTTGTATGAAAGTGTCCCTTTCTGTCATCTCCAGACACCTGAAAGACCCTTTTCCCTCTTTTGGCTCCTGGAAATTAAAACCACTGCAGCAGATTTCAGCAACTGCTTCTTTCTGTGGTCCCAAATAGCAGGAGGAAACCCACTGAGAGAGATGTCTCTGTGCCATCATGCAGTGAGAGCAGACCTGTGAGACTCTGGCATCTGGCAGATTCATGAGGCAGGAAATTTTAAAATAAATTTAATGCTAGGCATCATTTACAGATTTACCAGAATAGATGTTCATCTACAGTCACAGGGTTATCTTCCACATTTCCCTRGAGTGCAGCAACATCCTCCTTCTCCAGTGCTAAAAAAGACTAATAAGGAGTTGAATCTATCTTGCTATGTCTGCACAGAGGTAGCACTTGCAGTAAAAAAGTACGGTGGGGTAGGACACAACAGCAGACATTTCTTATTCTTCAACATGACATATTATCCCCCATTTCTGCTCCCTTTGCTCCATTAAATTCCTCTAACCATACAAACTGRAAAGAAATAATCCTACTTTAAAGCTGGACTTAATACTCAAAAAGAGTTTTCTTACCTGGTGCAAAGATTCCAGGGAAACATTTCTGCAGCAAATGTTATTACTCAGGCTTGTCTAACCTCAATTTTCCACAGGTGAGATACATTTAAGTATGAAGCTGAAGACTTGCCTGTTAGCTGGCAAGAATTTTTAACAGGATTTTTTTGTTTTGAGATTTTGAGTATGTGTTCTCTGTCTCTTAAGTTTGCTTCATTGCCTTCAGCCTTTTTAGGCTCTCTAAAAGAGAATTAACTCTGTCCATTCCCAGCTATGCCAGCTCCACTACAGCTGGGTGAAGAGGGGAAATACTGGAACCTAGGAAAAAGAAGATTCTGRTATTTCCACAACAAAACTCCCCAAAACATTTATTCCTAGAAAAATCTGAGTTCTCCTGCATGTGAAGTCATTCCCTGCTTGCTTCCTTCCCTCAGTCCCTGAGGTTTGKTAGCTGAGCTGGCTCCATCCTGGGGCTAAGCAGAGAACACACCAGAGCAGCTGAGCACACATTAACACCTCCTCCCCACCTGGGCCACAGGTCTCAAACAGTACAAGTGCTCAGGATTCCCTGCAAGTAATTAAAACCTTTGCCTCTCCCCTCCTCACTAAACCTTCCTCTTCTCGAAAACAGCTTTGTCTAAGCATGGGCCAAATAAAGTGTGAATTGAAAAGAGGACAGGGAAATTAGATCAAACTGAGTATGTAGCATTCTCATTATCCCTCATGTCAGACAAGTCAGAAGCACTTACGTAATTGGTCCTCCAGACTCGAGGCAGTGAAGTGTTAAGACAGAAAAGCAATCCCAGGACTGCATGCTGGGTTTTGACAAATAGAAAAACACAGAATTAGGCCAAGAGCTTATCATTAATGTGAGTTTTTAATTGTGCCCTGTCAAAGCCAGGTTCACCACGTGGCACATGTGGACAAAGAGGTAAGAAAGTGTGTAGTGCAAAAGCTGGGGGGGAAGGGAATGTGCTGAGTGCCTGGGCACACATTTGTGTGTGGATCAGAGCAAGAGCAGTGGTGAGAGCACAGGAACCACGTGTGTGAGGAGCAGTGCACACAAACACAAGGGGAGGCAGCGGCCCATGAGCAATGCCTGTGAAAAGGGATGGGGGTGGGGAATTGTGCACAGTCCTTTCTTTAGCTTCTGCTGTARAAAATAAATAGACCTTTTAATCTGTGTTCTCCTCGAAGCCTTCTCTATTGACCATTCATTTCTTCTGTCCCTAACCAGCTCTTTACCTCCTCTATATGGCTGATGAATATGCAAATGCATAATCAGTTCTGTAATAGCCTATCCTTTCTAAAAACAGGCTATAAATTTGGATCCTGAGCAGCAGGTTCTAAAAAGACTATTATATGACATGACTGGGGGAAGAGGCAAGGCCCAAACCTCACCACCAGCTCACCAGAGCTCTTTATAATGTGTGTGAATGCAGGGAGGAGGAGGGTCCTCCCMAGAGCCTTGCTGGCAGCCAGAGGGACACCACCTTCAGCAGAGCCACACACCCAGAGCCGGGCCTGACATACTGCAGGGTTTGGGGAGCTGATGGCAGGATGGTTTGGGGGAGCTGAAGGCATGTTTACATTTGTGGAGCTGCTGGAGGGCTGGTGTTGGGGAGCTGCCGGCAGGCTGGTGTTGGGGAACTGAAGGCAAGCTGGTGTTGGGGAACTGAAGGCAGGCTGGTGTTGGGGAACTGAAGGCAGGCTGGTGTTGGGGAGCTCTCAGAGCCAGCAGGGCAGGTGGTGCAGTGGGGCCAGGCAGAGCCGAGTCCATTGGATGCTCTGTACACCCCCACATCTCCATGGAGCACACAGGCCCTGCTGGGGAATGCTGGCACCCCAAACGTGGCCCCTGGCAGCCCCTCCCAGCTGCAGGGAACACAGGCAGGTAAAACACGAGCTGCCCTGCTCCCMTGGGCTGCAGAAGGCAGCACTGCCTGAGCAGGGTGGCAGTTTGAGGCTCCAAACGTGGCAGGGCAGCTGTTGCTCAGCTCCCAAGGAGTTCCCTCCTTCCCTCTGTGCAATAAGCACAAACCCTGCTGTTCATCCTTGCATACACTTCCATGTCTGCCCTTCTCAGTTCCTGCAGGGCTCTACAGCATTCCTGGGTGCTTTGCTGCAGTGTAGAAGGCAAGAACTGTTAGTCTGAGTTCAATGAGATGGGTCTGTCCTGCCACACAGGGACAGAAAGCTGAAGGTGCTGTGCCAGGTGCTTCAGTTCCAGCCTCTGATCTGCAGTAAATACTGAAACCCCACAGGAAGGAATCAGGCCCAGGTGTGTTTTACAGGTTTTCTACACAAAGCTACCCAAGAACAGACCCATGTTGGAGCTCCAGACTGAACTGACAAGCCAGGAGATGCCAGGTGGGAACTGAGAGCTCCTGCTCAAACCTTGGCCTAGGCACAGGAAAAAAGCTGGTTTGCAACAGTTTGAGTGGCACTGCCCCCAGGCAGACAGCACAGCACACTGYACACTGCCTGCCCTGGGAACATCCATCACCCTGATGGGGCAGAGATGGAATGGCAGCAATAACGTACATACCTCCTTCCAAAAATGTAGATAAAGGGACAGACACTTGGACCTGGCTCTAACTCCATCTGTTGCACCCTGAACACATCACAAYTCTTCATTTGCAGAATTCATTTGCAGGTAGTGAATATTTGCATAATTCATTGGAGTAATATGGCAAAACAAAAACATACARGACATGCTATAATCACAGATACCAGAAACATTAAATAATTTAAAAATACAACTTTACAGATATTGATATTTAAAACCAGAACCTTGTGATCTTATAAAAATGTTCAAAGTTGGGTAGCCTATAAATGTGGACATCCCCTTCCCTGTCACCTTCAACACAGATGGATCTTGCAAAGCAATGCAAACTCTGCAACAACTCAACAAACACAGGGATGACAGGAGGAAGGAATGTTAAAAACWGATTTTAATAAATCATGTTACAAAACCCTAGGACCAGTTCACAAAGGAGAATTGAGGTGTCATTCACCACTCTGAAGATGGGAACTGKGCTCCCCAGATGAGGCCCAAAGCCTCGAGCTGAGCTTTGCTGTGTGTCACTGATGGAACAATTCAGATCCACTCTGGAGCCCTGCTTTCCTTTTTGGYTTTTCACATTCTTCCAAGCCTATTAACACACCAGTACTCTGTGTGCCTACCACAAAGGTGTATTTGCCTGCATCACTGGAAGCACATCATTTTCAYCCCAGACTGATAACACTTTCACAAATATTTGCTTTACGTAAACAAAAAATAAAGCTAAACCCCAAAATACCCTGAGAGAAAAGATTTTGATCACAAAATAAAACATACCAGCAAACCAAGGCCAGGTTCCCATGATATAAGAAGAAATAAAATAGGAAAAAAACAATGGGTGGATGTACTTAAAAGTAATCTTCTTTAAGTGGTGAAAATCTTTGGATCCTGAAACACCACCAAATGACCATAAATAAAGTAGCATCCTCCCCCTCCTGCCCCCAGGAAACAAACCAACCCAACAACCCACAATTTASTGTGATCAGCACATCTTAGGCACAGGATCTGGAGATAACTACCACAAGGGTGCAGAAAACATGCATTTGCCACTTCTTCCCAAATTTCCAAAGTCTCTCTTCTAAAGCAATCCCCTGCACGTCCAGCTGCACACCCTGGAGCTGTGGATCCAAGGGGCACAGCAATATTCACTGCAGGMTACTTTCAGCTACTTAAATCCTTACTGAAACTCTTCATATAAAGTACCAGTTAAATTGAAAATGTTACAAGAGAGGGGTCTGACAGTGGCAAAGACACAACATAGTGGCTACAGCTCAGAAATTTACCTGTTATCAAATGGGAATCCATGACAAACTCAAATCTTCACAGGAGACTACACAAAGACTTTATGGAAATGTATGGATGCTTTTTCCTGTAACAAGAATAACTGCTTACAGTTTAGGTGATATTCTGTAACTATAGGAGGTAAGTTTGGAAATATAGAYTATTACCAATTCTACTAAACTACTAAAACACTCTTAGCAGAACACTTGGCACTTTTCTATTTCCCAGATTAAAACAGCAGCAGAAGTTACTCTTGTAGATGGCTGTTAAAGCCTCAGTGCATTAGGATGCTGAGACTGCCTCCTGTTCTCTCCTCTTGTCCTACACAGTTAAAGCCAACCCAAAACCTGTAACATTGCTGGCATTACTGTACCTTCCCTTGCAATATGAATCATGTCACATCCATTAGTGGCCAAAGCCCTGATTCCTTATCAAAACATTATCACACTGTTCCCTCTTTGCAGGATAGCGTCCTCACGATCTCATTGCCTTTGGGGTGTGGACTGAGGCCAGCAATGATTTTAAATTGCTCAGTTTAACTCTTCACCCTCAGGTCCTTGGGCGCTGCCCTCACTGGTTGTTGCAGCCGGGGGCCGCCGAGGAGGCGCCCGCCTGCTTCTGCTTCTTGCGGCGCTTGTTCAGGAGGCGGTTGTTGGACGTCTTCAAGTCCTTGATCTTCACCTGGTCATAATCCACCCTCATGGTRGCCAGAGCACTGGTCATCTCCTCCTGAAAGCAAGCAAGCAGTGGGGTGAGGCCCCCGAGGCAGCGAGAGCAAACCACACACTAGAGCCCAGAGAGGAGGGACACAGGGAGCCCTCTGTCACCCCTGAGCGAGCTGAGCCCTCTGCTCCAGGAACAAAGGCTTCCTTCCCATCCCTGCTTCCACCAGGGGCTCAGGCAGCGGCAGCTGCTCACAGCATTCCCCATTGGAACACACAGCATTCCCCATAGGAGCACACAGCATTTCATACGGGAGCACACAGCATTTCACACAGGAGCACACAGCATTTCATACGGGAGCACACAGCATTTTACACAGGAGCACACAGCATTTCATACGGGAGCACACAGCATTTTACACAGGAGCACACAGCATTTCATACAGGAGCACACAGGACCAGCTCTGCTGGCCTGAATCTCACCCTGTCCCCATGCCCAGCACCTCTCCCTGGCTGCTCGGTGCCCTCTCACAGAGATCTTTAGCAGTATGTGCTTCAAATTCTTCAAATCCACACATCTCCTTAGCTGGAATTAATGCTAAGTACAGGAGTATTTTAAACTTTTTAATAAGGTTATATAGAAAAATCTGTGTCAGTAAACAAATGCCTAAGTATTTGGAAAGGAAAACCAATTCAATATCATGGGTATGTTGGTAGCTTGAGGGAATACCTCTGGGACCTATACAAAAGCACAAGCATAAGAAATTCTGAGAAACATGGAAAATAAGGCAGCTAAGTGAAAATATCTGCTTGATCTCTGACTCAGAAGGTAAATGTTGCCTAGGTCCTATTTTACCATTACATAGCTCAGCAGCTGGGACTACACATCAGAGATTTTAAACAAAATCAGTAATCAATAAAATCCTCTACAGGAATGGTGTAATTGTCAAAATTCTAGGAATTTGAAGTGCAGAAAATCCAAAATTAATTGTAAAAGCATGCCAAGCTGTTAAAGGGCAGCAGGAAAGAGTCAAGACTTTCAGTGTGTCCTACGGTTCCACTTGGCAGGAAGCATTCAGCAGCCATTGGTACACACAGTAGGAGAGGCTTAGATTAAGGAAAAGACCATTTCTTTTTCTCTCCTCTTCCCCCCACCAAATGTCACAACAAGTCAAGACTAAGGTTTTTCAGTGTTGTTCCACAATTCAAAAGCACTGCAGAAAACCAGAATGCAGCTCAGCCCTCCAACCTGYCCCCCTACATTTTCATCACATCCTTCACTGCAAGGAAGTTCAAACTGCCCCAGCACTGTCCTCCTCCTCCCTGGGTACAGGCAGGGCTCAGCAGGAGCATCATTAATGCCTTTGATCATAAGCACCACCTTTGCTGATGTCTGGTGCAGCTGTAAGGCTGCCAGATGAAGCTCAAATTGCATTCCTTCTTTTTTTTAAACAGTTATCATAGACACTACTGTTCTAACCAAGCCTGTTTATGCCTCCCTTGTTTGACATGATTGTATTCAAAATAGCCACAGTATCCAAGGAAATGCACATCCCCAGAGAAGGCAGCACATTCCATCTCCTATCACACTTAAAGAAATCTGGATTTGGGTTGACTCACTTTAACTTCATCCCAGTGGTCTTTATCCTCTTGCAGGACCCGTGCAGTGTGAAGAGGAGTTGGTGGCACTGACATTGATCTCTGAGAACAAAGGAAAATACCAAAAGAAGTTCTGAAAAACATTTGGGAAGTGATTTCTTGCTCTTGTCTGTGTATGAACCTAGTCCAGTGGCTCTCATTATTGCTGCTTCCAATGACCCCACGAACGACTCCACTCTTGTGTGCAGGAGAAAAGGACTACATTCCCCATACAACATTTAAAGAACAAAAAGGAGAAATCAGTGCTGAGCTTYTTTCACTCTACTCCCTTCCAGTCCAAACAATTTATCCAACCAGTGTTGGATACATTTTAATCTATGTTTTAGATTTTAACTGTCATTTCGCTATTCATTAGTCAGTGTCTTAAAGTGGTTAATTTGACCTTTATCTCCCAGGATWTGTTGTAGGAGACATTTTCCTGCATGTATGCATTAACTGAGACTACCAGTTCATCAGCCTAAGAGCCCAAAGAGGAAATGACACAATTCTTCCCAGCAAGGCACAGCTCAGAAGACAGTGCATCCACATGAAACTGAGATCCCTGCTCACCTGCCATGAAAGATCAGGAGGTACTTTACATTAGAACAAGGGACAATTTCTAAAGCATGAAGCACAGTTCCCTGACTAAACTCAGCAAGAATCRTGGCAATTCTTGCCAGTCCCTCACCCAAATTATAATGTCACTATTTTCCTGATGTTTTCTACCCAAACTTGCTATTTGCTGCTTTGGCATCCTACAGCTGCATGTCACTGAAATCTAAAGAGATGCCTGAACATCCCTGTAAAACAAACCCTACCCTGGAACCAGTGCTTATGTTCCCCTGAGCTCAGAGCAGCAGTCACAGAAGTGAAGCAGAAATCCTGGCTCCTGCATCCTCTGGACAAGGACCCCAGGTGGCCAGGGTACAGTTTTATCAAACACTGTGACAAGAGAAATGGAAAACAAGCAGACTGGTTTCAGTGGGGTCCTTGTCCCTGTAGAAGGTGCTCTCCTTTCTGCTGTGAGYTGCTGCTTGTTAAAAAAAATCTTGTACAGAAGGAACTAAATGAGTCTGTACTTCACCTAAACTGACAATTTTTGCCTAGTTCACAGYAAAATACTTCTGCCATCCATCTCCTTAAAAAAATGAGGGGAAAAAAATAGGAGACACAAGCACCCTCCTCCACTGCTTGTGCAACTCCCCAGACATGTTTCCACTTTGGGATTAGGAAAAGGGAGAACACAGACATTCCCTGTGTTGGTTTTTCCCCCTCCCTCCCTCTGCTCCCTGTGAGCAATAGGTTCAGCAGGAAAAAAAGCCAAGCTGYAGCTTTCCTCCAGGAAGGGTACTGGAGCAGGGCTGCAACTGGAGCAGGTGCAGCAGCGTCTGCAGACCTTGTCTCTAATCTCCTCCTCATTAATTGGCTCTGTGCATATTCCAAGYAACAAATATCACTGTAGGTGGCAGCTTCCTCAGCTATTAGGCACTCACTCCATGAAATTCCTCACCTGCTGACTTCTCAAACTCCTTCTGRGGGCTTCAGACACTCAGAGGTGCAGGTATTTATTCTGAGCAGTGATTGCATTTTTATTTGGTTAAAAAAAGACTCAGAAAAATTGTCTGGGGTCTGTTTTACAGAGTTTTTACAAACTCAGTTTCTCAACTCTGAATGACAACACCTKTCTACTTCAGCAGGATGTCCTCCAGCTGCATTTCATTTGATTCCAAGGGCTTCCAGATCCTGCAGCAGGCATTGTAGGAACAGGGACTATCAGCCACACCTCTGCTTCTGCCCCAKCCTTTGAGGAYCAGCACAGACACAGCAGCACTATGGGAACAAAGGGCATTCTACAGCAGAAGTGATTYTGTTCCTGGCTGATGATTTTTTGGGCAGTGAGAAGAAGACTGGTATTTTTTCAGACACAAATGTGAGAAGTATAACCTACTATTTTGAGGGACACCTACAGAGCAGAGATGGTATCATTAAACTCAGTCTTGTAACTTCTTTTGGAAGGATTGTGTCTCTTACTTGCAGTAGTCCATATTGTATTAATAAAGTAATTTTTTCTTTTTTCCCCAAAAAAATTCTTTTAAGCAGAAGTAAATTCAACCAAGTCCTAGAATGAAACCTGAGCTGGGCCCATGAATAGCTCTGTGTCCTACCCTACCTGGCAATCTGTCACAGGGCTGTAAGAGACCCTGCTCCTCCCCCAGGCATTCCCAAACTCTGCCAAGGATGAGAATTCCCACTGAGCACAGGAGCATGTTCACCCTGACACAGCTATGCACAATGGTGCCTGAGACCACTAATAATAGCTCTTTAAATCCTGCCCTGATGAAGTAAGCACAKAGAGTTTATTTTTATATTTTTAAAGAGAGTAACACATGCATATGCTGCAGAGTCAACAGAGACTGCCTGCTCACAGAATATAGAGACATCTTCAGCTGTTCCAAGGACATGACTGTGGGTGTCTCCCCTTGTGTGTCCTCTGCTAACACCAGGAAGAATTGTGGTTTTATGGGCAGGTGACCCTCTGTGGAGGGCACAGGAGGTTAATTAAGGGACCAACAGTAATAACAGCCCTTCTCTTGCTGTGCTGTGTGCAGCTACACCTCAGTTCTGCATGTCAGAATCAATTCATGGTGTAARAAGAGATCTAAGACTCACATTAATCCAAGGGTGATTCATAAACTGAGACACTGTCATCCTCTCTGTTGGGTCAGTCTTCAGTAAATGGCGAATGAGCTGTTTGGCTGAAAAACAGAACCAACAGGGCATGGTGGAGTCTAGGACTTCATTCCCAAAAAACCTTGAGCACAAGGACCTGCTGAATGAGGAAACACAATTTTGCACCTGAAAACACCTCCCAGCTGCTGTGACCCCACATACAGTGGGGCAGGTAACTGTGTTTAAAGGGGCAAACCAGGAAAACATCCAAAACAAGAGGAAAGAAAAGGACTGGGGATTCCAGCTGTGCTCTCTACATCACCAAACCAACTGCTTTGAGAGTAACAACTGGAGGAAAAGAGAAGCACACAACAGAAAGCTGCTAAGCTGCCTGCCTCAAGGATGGCAACAAGCTGGGCATTATGGGCTGACTGAATACAYAARCWGATGTTTTGAGAAATGATGGAAGACAACAACKAGCACAGGCTGTGGAAAAAAGGGACMATGAACTTGGACAACTGAGAGGCCRCTAAAAAGATAAAAAAGTCAAATAAATGGATTGCACAAACAGGCTTTGCAGCAGCTTTCTGTGAACATGGGATCTGCCAAAGCAAGAGCACCAATAACTGAGATATGAGATGGTGAGAGTCTAGACAAGAGTTTCATTAATGTGGGTGGACAGACWGGAAACACTACATCCAAAGGAAGTTATTTGGAAGGACTAACACAGAACTTCCTTAGGGAACCTACAAAAACTTCTAAATAAGAGTTCTCTTTTAGGAACATCACATGCAAGATGACTAAATGCTTGTAAGAAGTTGCCAGAGGTACAAGTTTAGTTTGTTGASAGGCTACAAAGGACAAGGACAGCACAAAGCAGGGGAAAAAGCAGCAACCTGCTGAAGGTGCCCCATCAGCCTCAAGAACATCCACAGATGAGATGATCTTAAAAGGACTGAAGGTAGAGGGCCCCTAACTCCAACCACACAAGCACACAGAAACCCTACACACAATCCAAGTGCTTGTTCTCTCACTGAGCTCTGGTCTGTTTTTAACTGCTGCAATATGAACAAGGCCCAAAGCACAGAAAACATTTAGCCAGAAACCCATGACTAAAGCATCTCCCTCAACAATGTTCAGCAGGCTGTGCTGCACACCCAGCCTTGAGCTCCAGTGAGGGGTGAAAATGCCACAGAGCACAGCTGGGTCCAAGGATCATTTCTTACTGCTAAACAGCAGAATAAACCAGGATCACAGCAATAGAAAGGGCTTGTAAGAAAAACAGATAAGCCCAGACATKGCTGACCCTTCTCTTTAATATGACAGGCAGCTGAGACTTCCAGCTTTTGAGACTGTCAGGATAAGAGGGACACWGACTTGAGCCCAGCAGCTTTTGATCAATGACTTATACAAAAGAAATTGTTGACCTTGATTTAAGTGGTGGCTGGCAAATTCCCACATCCCAATGTTTCCCTTTTCCCAAAAAGCTAGCATGAAAACTTGCCATCCTTGCTGGCTGGATCACCAAGGAGGGCAAAGACTGAATAAGTTCTTAAGACAGTTTGCCTTTCTTCCAGTTCAGCTTGCATTGGAGCTGTCCTGGCTGTGTCCTTCCTCAGGATTAGAGACTTCTGTTTCCAGAGGGTTTAATACCAGCATTCACTAGCACTAGGATTTTGAAAGAAGATTTCAGTAGTCATTTACTTTTTATAGCACTGAGGTTGCTGGCTGGTATCTGAGTTCCCAGTCATTCTCTGCAGCACCTTAGAAAAAAATTGATTTAAATTGTAGAAGGAATGGAAACAAAAGCTCAGACAGATTTTTAGAAACAGTCTCTTAGTAAGCACTGCAGCACTGCACACCACCATGCTCACACCCATCAACACCAGGGAGGATTTTTACCTTCCTCTGACACCTCAGCCCACTCTGGATTGGGAAATCCATACTGCCCCATGCGAATTCTTCTCTTCATCCCTGGAGAAATGGCTTGACCAGTGTTTGAGTAGAATGGAGGGAATCCACACAGGCTGCAAGAGTGGACAAAAGAATTTCATAACTAGGGAAGTCCTTTCACCTCTTCARAAGTTTTATTCAAGCTTATATTCTACTGCAGGCTGCACAGTCCCAGAGAACAAATACTTGTGAGTGCAGATTTAACAAGTTGTGCCCTCTTTCTGTTCACCAAGTGCCTTCCCAAATACTTACAGAATGTATGTGATGACCCCCAATGACCACATGTCACAGGATTTGTCATACTTCTCAGGACCAAGGACTTCTGGGGCTGGGAAAGATGAAAACCACARGTAAACAGGGTACCAGGTATTTCTCTTCAGCTCTATCACCTTCTAAGTAGCAGCACACTTCAACAACAGGTATCAGAGGCACTAAAAAATGCAACTCACTGCAGGAACTGGGTAGCACTTTCAACTGACAAGTTCCTAAAGGCAYCTAAAGTAGCTTTAAAAAGAAGGAACAGAGCTGGAAAAATGCCCTACTCCTCACCTTGGTGYCTCTCTGCTCAAGGGAGTACTAAGATTACCAAAAAGCAGAAGGAGCTACAGCTAAATGTGTACAGGGAGACACTGCACTGAAAGAGGCAGGAGCATATGTTCCAGCTATCAGAATAGAAAGGCCCTACTGGAGCTGTGATAAAATTTTGAATGATATCTGGGTGGTGAGTTYAGCTCCAGCAGCTACAGGGCACTGTATTTTTCTTTGGCCTCCAGAGCATTATATTTTTTCCACTAAGTAACAAAATTAGRCAGAGATACATTTAAAGGGGAATTTTTTTTTGTCCCCTGGGGCAGGTAAACTGGCAGGGAGCTTGATTTTGTAAGGAAAATTACTCTTTWAACATAGGAGCAATCATGCTGGTTTATAAAAAGGTGTTGAGAAGGGAAATGTCAGCTTGTTTATATACAAATATAAAGGCATGAAAACATATGTGTGTAAACTCCTTAACATTTTATCACTAAACCCAGCTTACAGAAATACAGAAGGCATCACAAAGAGTATTGCTAAAGTGATTATCTGCTCCCAATGAATAAGTCTCTTTCAATACAGAAAACTATATAAACTTTAATCAGAGAAGCAATTTTTCAAACAAATTAAGTCCTTTTTCCAGCAMAGAAATTCCAAGCATGGACTGTCCCAGTCAAACCATATGATGAATGACTATTAACTCAAGACTAAAATGAGTGCATAAAGGACAGTCTGCTKTGGCATTCATTACACAGTGCTTCAACTTTGGACAAAACGAAGGAAAAACTTTGCTATGATTAAGTCATGTTCGTTCTTTATTWCTAATTCCTCAATTTGCCAGTTTAAAGAGGTTTTACAGCTGAGGCAACACTCTTTTATTGCAGTAATTTAAGGTAAGAAGGTTTTGCACAGAAAYACCCAAATATCATGAAGCTCAATTCAAATTATGGCTTTTATTGCACGATTCAGAGGAAACATCAGGATTACTTCAAGTGTAATCAGATGGAATTCCCTCTCTCTCCTTGTAYATCCTSATTTSTATCTCCWGTGAAGGTGTTTCCTCTGCCACCAGGGCAGAAAGCAGGAGCACTGAACTGGAACCAGACTAGGTTTGGACTGGATCCCAGTTCAAATCCTCGAGGCTAACACTTCACACTACATCCACAACAGAAGCTTTCCCATGCACTGTGAGGGAAGGAATGGTGAAACAGAAGCAATGTGCCTTGGATAACTCACCCACATAATAAGGAGTGTAGCAGGGGGTCTGCAGTGCACTGACAGTGGTTTCTTTGGCAAAGCCGAAGTCGGTGAGTTTGAGCACAGTATCTTTGTCTTTAGATGTGTAAAGCAGGTTTTCAGGCTGCAAGGCCACCAGAAGAGGATAAACAGGACAATGAAGAGATSTCTCCAATGAGCTCACAGGTCAAAYCCACCACCAACATTGAGGTCTTCTTACTTCTATCACAACTCCACCAAACATACAGAAAGTTCCCTCCCAACATGCAGCACTTYTCCTCAGACTAAGCACCAACATCCWTCTTAGCAAGGWATTTGGGAGAGCAAACCACAAGACTCTGTCCARTGGRCATCCAGTCTGGCTTCCTGAACCTSTCCCAGCTCCCTGCACCTCCTGGGGCTGATCTGTGTGGTGAAAGCAGCTGATCCTCAGGCACCCGAGGGGCAGGACAAGGGAAATCCTCAGCCAAACCCTCCATGAGCAGCTCCACAYCTCCATCAAAATTAACTGATCCAGACACAGTCCCTTTGCTGCTTCCCCCTCCTCTGTCTCCTGAAAGCTGACTTAATTCCACCCCTGCTCCACACTCCATGCAGGCAAAAGTGGCTCAGAGGGAAACACAAGCTCTTGTGCCCAAGAACAGGGACAACAGGGCATTTCCATTAGCTGCAATTAGTTCAACTCATTTCCCAGTTTACCCCCTGGTGACACCCTGATGTGTGAGTTCTCCCTCCAGCTACACACACAAACATCTGTAGAAAATCCACAGCTCAGAGCTGTGGAATTGATGTGATGCCTCAGCCTATCATTATATGCCCTGCTCTCCAGCACATCCCATCCCTCCTGTGTCCTGTGCTGGAAGTACCAGGGAGCAGAGCTTGGCTTTGCTTGTGCTAGGCACTGCAGAGCATGAACTCAAAGTACAACCCTACAAACTCTGTCAGACACCTACAATGAGACTGGGGTTCAGACTTTACCTCATTAAACACTGGCAGCAACTGAGATCTCCCTGTTTTCCCAAATATTCACACACTTTTTGAAGTGGGTTAGATGCATGAACTTGATATTACTCCTCCAAGAAGTTTCCCCTTTTTCTGAAGGAGGTTTTGCTGTTTGAGGTGGGTTTTTTGTTGGTTTTTTTTTTTATTATTTGGTTGGTTTTTTGTTTGTGTGTTTGTTTGCTTTGGTTTTGGTTTGGTTGTGTTTTTTTGTTTTTTTTTTTTAAATACAAGTATGATGCTGAAAGCAACTAATAACTGGCAAAGACTGTAAACAGAGGCATCTGTAAGTTATAGGTTCACTTGAAGCAGTGCTATTTTCTTGCTAATTAATGGATTGCAAGTGGGCAGTATCTCTTTAACTGAGCATCTGACTATCATGAGATTTCTCTGCATTCTGTACACAACTGGAAGGCATTAGCACACATGAATATTCCAACCTTGGACTAGTTGCAAACTAGTGAGCAAATCCTTTCTCACCCTGGCAGACAAACAGGAACACTTTGACCATCTGACTGCACTGCCAGCTCTGTTAAAACCAYTGCTGCCCAGTCTGTTCCTGCCAGAAGCTCTGATCCCCAGCCCAGAGCCCCTGGGGCCTCACCTTGACGTCCCTGTGTGCGATGTTCATGGAGTGCAGGTACTGGATGGCTGTCCCAATGTCCCTCATGATTTCAGAGGCCTCTATAAATACAATTTTAGAGAAAGGTCACATTAACATTCCCACTGTAATTCAGGGACATGCCTGGGAATGCTTATGGCTTACAAACAGCTTGCTGGAACACGGGGCAAGCGTCAAGACGAGAGAAAYCCTAAAATTAGCCCTAACAGCTGTGTTTTGGGTTTGCAGGCACCAAACTGGCCGGCTGCTCAGCCTCCTCCTGAGCAGGAGCTGCAGACTCCTCAGGAACTTGGAAATTCCTGCCTTCATTTGCTTACCAAAAAAAGCAGCAAGAGCAGAGCAGGTACATAAGCAGCAACTGCTAAGAAAGGAGCCCCAACCAGAACCTYATCTCTAATTGTCCAGGACATGTCCTTGGTTTTGTGAGACAGAAATTTAACTTTCAGCTTTTAATTCAGGGGTAGGAGGATGATCTATCAGATTTTCTAAAAATAGAGCTACATAACAATAGAGTAATTTTAGGATAGGTCACATCTAAATTGCTCATTGTCTTTAGAAGTTTTTCATCAGGAGGAACAAAAATCCACAGTTCTATTCAGCAAAGCCCAAAGTGCCACCTTTGAAATAATATGTTTCAAAAATKTAACATAGCCCCAGTGGGAAATTCTAGTGGTGGAGCTGCCTTGCAACAGCAGTGCTCTGGGAGTCTGGAAGGGCTCAGTTACACAGGGAGGGGTTTCAGAGCAGGGAGGAATGACATTCCCATGTGAGCATTATATCACATCTCCATTGCAGGGAAACAATAGCAACTTCAACCTGATCCTCTGGSTTCTGCACAGGCTCAACTTGTTCTGCAACCTGGAATCCCTTTTCACATGGCTTGCGACTGAAACTGTGCAATCTCAGACAAGGACAATCAGAATGCAGAAACACTCCTATTCTTTGGGGAAAACCTTGCACAAYCTCCTCCTTCCAGGTCCTAATGGGAAGCTGTGGTCATATACAGGCAGTGAACCTGGGGAATCCAGTGGCACAGGGCTCATTCACCTCAGCAAAGAATGAAGGTGGTATTCTGTTTAACCAGGTGATTTCTGAGTAAGTATTTATAAAGTTATATAATGCTATAAAAGGTAGAAAAATCATGTTTTTAGTAGAATGCAGTTTCTAATGTTCATGGAACCAGTTTTCTCCATGGAATTTGTATTTTAGAGAAGAACAAATAAAGTTTCTAAAAATGCTCATTTTCCCTGCACAAGTCTCTTATAGGACTAAAAAGGATTCATSCCAGGCTAGGAAACACAGGAGAAGAAAACAGGCTGGCCTCTACAGCAGAGCTGCAAAATAAATCACAGTAATTTACAAGCCTGGGTGTGTGTTTTTGTGCTTTGAATCATTTTGTCAGGCCAATAGTTACAAACACTATCACCTTACAAACATCAATGGTTTTACTCTGAGCAGAAACAAGCTCTTGTCTGCTGTGAGGGGCCAAGGAAACCATGGTCAATCAGATCTGTGGTTCTCCGTCAACAACAAATAGCAAAGACAATAAAAATGGCAAGACTAGAATAGTGCAAGCTCTGTCCCTGCCTCAAGGCAGGGCTTTCCACTTGCTCAGTCCCTCCTACAGACAGGCAGGTTTGTTTGCAGTGTGGTTAATAACACTTCCTTTCAAGCAGTGCTTCAAAACCCTTCAGTAGGAGATGTCTCATCAGATGTGATTTGCTCATTATASTCATGACCCAGCAGTGAGCAGTGATGCTGCTTGAGGGACAGCCAGAGAGAGATCACAGCAGGAGCTGCACTGAGCATAGCAGAGGTGGTCTGGCACAAGACCAGGGATCAGAGGAACTCATGCTCTCATGGTACAGAAATGAAAAAGCTGAGCAGATTTGTAGAAAGATTTTTCTCTAAACCTTCCACATTTTGCGTGAACTTGGCCAATTCTCATAATTCCTGGTTCTCAGGAACTCTTCATAATCACTCAACACACAGGGGGAAAAATAACAGTAACAATAACAATAAATCACTATAAATAAAACCAAAGAAAAAAATCCAAAAAGGAAACAGGGGACAGAGAAATGGAGAAGAAAAAAATCTTTCACGAACTTTAACATTAAACTTGAGTTGTTTTACCTCTCTCAGTGAAAGCTTGGTCTCCTCTCTCCTGGATCCTGCTAAASAGCTCTCCTCCCTCCATGCTGAAACAAAGAAGACAAAAAAATCCCAYYTTAAATTAGCAGAAAGGACAAAATTAACACCTGACTGTGCATCCATATAATCTCATGGAACCACAGCAGGAACAGATAAAGATTACAGGCTGCCTCCTATGCYAGTGCTTCCCAAACAATCACACTCACTCACATCAGTGCAGAAAGCCATTCTGGTATGGCATAAAGAGAAAACAAAATAAGCCCAGGGAGTCTTSATGCTTTCAGTTTAATGTAGCTTGTCACAGGGAACATGACACAGAGATGGGAAGCCAGATATGCTGGCACTGGGAGGCTGATAATAATGTTGTTTCAGGTAAAGGGTGGAGAGGAAGAAAAAGAAAGAAGCAAAGACACCTAAAAGAATTATTAATTTGTCCTCAGTTCAAAGGACAATAACTGTGGTATTGGAGACTAGGGAGGGAATAGGGGAAATTAGAGTCAAAATAGTTACAACAAGATAGATCACATTGGATCATTGGATTTACATCTGAAGCTGGAAGCTGATCACAACCAAAGCAGAACATATTGGTAGAGACATCTGTCAAAGGTGTATTAATCAGTCAATGCTTTAATGAGGACAATTGCTATGGAGCACAAAGAACATTTATTTTCTGGTAAAGGTTCCTCATTCTTCCAGCACACAGGATGCCTGGAGCAGCTGCACATTTCCTTACCAGTTCCATAAAGGGARCAGGAGATTTCCTGTGCAAACCAAAACTGTGCTGCTGAGAACCCCCCCAACTGCCACCTAAGCCAAGACATTCTCCTGTTCCCTCCATCCCTCCAGAGGCAGTGCCTGCTGAGGGGCTGCTGCTGGCCCATACCATTCCATGACAATGAGCAGGCATCTCTTCCCRTGGTGGATGTTCTCATACACGTCCAGGACGTGGACAATGTGAGGACACCCCGAGGCTCGCCAGTGATACTCCACCTCCTGCCGGGCCTTGGGGCTGTCGTACAGCAGCTGTGGGGAGAGAGAGCAGAGTCAGAGAGGCACCACAGCCCTGCTCTCAGCTGGCACCAACAGCCTCTGGGCTCCAAGGGCAGCTGCAGGTGAGAAAACCTCCTCCAGCCAAAGGCTGAGAATCCATCATGACATTTCCACCTTCTCTGGGCTGTCCAGCTTGTCAGACTGAGGAATACAGAAAAAATTGGTCTTTTGGAACTGGAAGGGCCTTGATGACAGCAAGGAGGGATTTTGATCTGAGATGGAGACAGATCTACCACACCCACTTCTGGATGGGAAACAGCAAATTTTTCTTACGTGTTTGCAAAACTTTTAAACMGAGAATCCCCCTGCTAAGGACAATAACTCTCCCACCTGCCCCAGCTGCTGGAAGAAGACACTTCCAGGTGAGTGCAGTGCAAATCCTGTAAGTTAAGTGAGATTTGAAACGACGAGGACTTTTACAGTTACTCTGTATGTGTTTCTTAAATACTACACACTCCTGAGCCCACCAAGGTAAGAAAGGGACCTTTGGCTATCTAGATGCTTCAACTTTTTTTCTGTCACATGCAAGGCCAGTTTATKTTAAAGGCACTGATCTCTAGAAGGGCAGCAAGAGCTCATCCTTCCTGGCCTTGCAAYCTCATGCACAAGAAGTGTGTCCCTTGCTGTCTGCAGCACTGCTCTGTAGCCAGCACCACAAGTGAGCTTGTGTGCAGTAGGGGCACATTGCTGAATCGTGCCTGCTCCTGTCTGCCTCAGCTCTCCAGACACCACTAACACTCTGTGACAGACACTCCCTTTACTGCACATTTGTACTGCTCTGCACAATRCAGCTGGGATCTGAGCTTGATACTTTATGCCCTATGGTAAGAATCATGGTGATGATGGAGCAGCAACAAAACTGATGCTATATAAAGCACTGTTAAAGGTAGTGAAACAGAATAAAAAGCAAGAAAAGAATAACCACCTCTAATATATTTACATTAGAAAAGGCCCACAACAACCATTGGGAAACTGTTTGCAGACAGGCAATAAAAAGTATCATTGCTGCACTATTAGGCCTTAGCATGAAGCTCTTTCCACTCACGTTTGCTATCAGGTCCCAGTGAAAACACAACTGCATGATAATTGCTGGAAACAAGAATTAACATGTAACCTGTCATTAGAGACCTATGAATCAGAGCAGGAAACTGAAATTGTTTTCATCCAACAGCCAAGTTATGCCACAAATGGTGTCACAGGCACCTTCAATACGGGCAAATATTAAAGGTCACAGAAAAGAAGACACAAATTCTGTTTATTTTTTTGACTTCGATACAGATAACTGGGAAAAATCTTACACCTCTTGGCTGCTTCAGCATCCCTTTCAGCAGAGCAGACACAGTAACACGGCAGGAAAGCTCTGTAGCCCCTCATACAATGCTGGGGAAGTACTCAGGGATGACTGGAAGGAGAGTGAATGCTTCTCCTCCAGGCCAGGAACAGGAGAAGAGTGACAACTACTCCTCTGCTGAGTGCAGTCTTTCTGTGAAGCATGTGAAAGCTGCAGGAGGGGACAAGTGGGCTCAGGAGGGCAGCTGGCTCTGGAGAGCTGAATGAGAGGAGCCCCAAACTGTGCCCACCCCAGGCCCCTGAGGCAGGCTCCAAACACAGCCCCAGAGTTCCAGCAGAGCACAGCGCTGGAGGAGCTCTCTGGCCAAGTTCACTGCCCTCACAGCCAGCCTCCCTCTGCAGGGTGTCATTCTGCACCCAGAGCACACCCTTCTGAGATCCCCATCCGCCTCCTCCTTCCTGCTCCAGCCTGGCTGTGGCCTCATTTCCAACACAAATAACTTCCTAAAGACAGAGATGGCTCCAATTTGCACAAAGAGCCCACGAGTGAGTCCAAGTGCGGCTGCTTTGCTCCTTTCAGCCAYCAGCCCATTCAGCAGCCTTTCCTTCACAGCCACTGTGCTCTAGCTCAGTGGGACTGTCCATCAGAATTTTCCCCTCTGCCCTTCTCAGTTTGGGCTGTTGCCTAGAGGTCTCTTCAAAAGTTCATTAAATTATGTGTGCCACAATAAAGCCCAAACACCCCCAAGAGTAACCAGGCCTTACAGTGTTTATTGCTTGGATATTACTGGATTAATGCCACTTCTGAGCAGGACACTTCCAGAAGCTTCTCCTCTATCCTGTGCTGCTGATCAGACATTCCCATTCAGCACTAATGTAACTGCACTATCATCTGTGTCTGTTGTGCTTGCACASTGCACAGAAATGCTGTTTTTCAGGTTTATACCCAGTGCTTATGRAAATTGTTTCAGAGAATTGAATTCTCACTCTCTGAAGAGCTTCTACAAGGCATTTTGATGCATGCAAGCATGCTGCAGTTTCTTTTCTCCACCCTTCAAGTAAGTTTTGTACACTTCTTCATGCCAAGATTGAATGTACTCATGTCAAGATGACACCTGGAGGAGCAGAGAAAGGGAAATGCAAAAATAAAGAGCAGATACACATACCAAGTAACATCTGATACACCAACCAAATGTTTACCTTTGGRTTTCTCCTTCTGAACTTCAAGAATAAATTAAATCTTCTCTTTATGYCTAAAACTGTAAGGCAGAACTATACCTTTTAAGACATTTTAGAGACACAGACACTTGTAAAATGAAAGCCGTGTAGGGTTGAAAGCACCAATTTCTGCAAAATTTAGGTGATGATTTAAAAACACAGTCTAAAATTTGAGACTTGTGATTAACTATCACAGATTTGCAAAGAGCCTAAATGGATGTTTTGCCATCTTCCCGAGCTCAAAGAGCAGCTGTACTTGTATTGCTGCAATGGGTTTGATAAGGCTTCAGTCAGGTTCCCTAATACTGTACAAAAGTGCACAGGCAGTTGTGAACAAACCCAGAATTCCAGAGCAGTTTTCCAGTGCTGCTGGTTGGAGGGAAAAGCAGCTTTGGGAACAAGAGACTGGAACAAGAACAGGAGGCCCCAGTCCCTGCCCCGAAGTTCCCTGGGGGTTCAGCTGAGTCACAGCATGTCACGATAGGCTGTGGGCAAGATCATGAACCAGCCCCATTTCAAAAGCACACAAACCCCAGGAGAAATGCTCCATCTCCCAGTCTCTCATGAGACCAGATGACACAAAGCACAGGAGCCTTTGCACAACTCCATGAGCGTGTGCTCAGACAAAGTTTGCAGCAGGAGCTGCTCAGCACAAACTGGAATTTGCTGGAACTCAGCATCACCAAACCACTGCCTAAAAGCAGCAGATGAAACAGGGAGGTCACCAAAAACAGGGGTGATGGATGGAAGGCAAGAAAGTATTGGATGTGATTCACACAACTGTCCTCCATCTCTGAAAAAGCTAGAGAGGGAAAAGAGCAGCACRGTGGGAGTGCTCAGCCTGTTCTGAGAACAACAGGGCAGATGCCAGCAGACACTGCAGGGTGTGCTGCCAACCCAGGCCATGGGCAGTGCAGGCAGGCCTGAACTCTTATTCTGGGGCACTGGCCTAACTTGGGTTGGGGAGCACCTGCCAAACAAATTCTAAACTGCAGTTTAGAAGGCTGGCTCTGTGGAATTTCTTCCTGTGCAGAATTTCTTGCTAGGGAAAAAAAAAAAGAAAAAAAAAAAAGTGACACAGTATCTTCTAATAGCTTTTGCATTGATTCAATGTGGTGAGCACGAGGAAGGACAGCAGGAACCCTCATACCCTAATGGTGTGATCTATACAGGAAATAACCTCAGGGCTCCAGGGAGTGGCAAGTGATCTTCTGGACTCTGAAACAAACAACTGAGAGGGAAAATACCCATGGGCATGGGGAGGGAACAGGCTGAGGACAGGGAACAAACACCTCTCAGTGACTTTCTCTTTAATATGCACTGCCAGATCACACAGATTCCTGTCAGACCTGCTATCTGCTCCCTACATAGGAAATGAAGATCTCCACTATGCTTTTTTATTGATTTTAAACTTCAACGGTTCTTCCTAGTTCCAAACAGGTGCTGTGCTTGGATTAGAGGTGYTACAGGCTCAATTCTCATCTACTCCATGTGCTAACTAAAGCAGCACCTGACACTGCAACCATGTCTTTCTTATATCTACCAATTCCAGAATCTGAACTCCCCTTCACAAGACAATCAGTTTTATAATCTCTATGCTATCTTCCTCACAGGAAGGCTTCCCATTATTAAAACAGAACTGGAACATGCAGAAATTTTCAGTCCTAAGGGTCCTCAGCATCCCATACTGACATACAGGCACTTTTACCCAGCTTATTTATGTTTCTAGCTGGGGAATAAAAGGTCTAAGGGGCTAAATGTAGTGGTTTTTTGCTTGCTTTCCTCTTTGTGYGTGGCTGTTACCAAAATGCTGAATCCCACAAATAAGCCTTGGGAACTGAACTCACAMTGATGCACAGAACCTGACACCATTTGCAGCAGAGCAGTTCTTCCAGTCTCTCTTTATTCAAGAGGGGTTGATGGCAAAAAGAGGCTTGGATAATGTTTCTTTCTTTYCCTCCCTCTCCTATGCTACTAAAAGAAAWGRGGAGAAAAAAGAAAAAWGAGCTATCAGTATGGCTTTGGATGTTTTGTCTTTTATTACATTCTGATTATTTCCAATATCTCTTTTAATTCAATGTGAACAATCTTTATCTGTTTCCAGGTCTCTTCAGAAGGAAAAAAAACGTCCTTTGTGTTAGAACACTCAAGGAATTGCAATGATCAAGGTTTCCCTCCTCACACATCAGCAGTGCCTGTCAGTGGAGCTGCAGCACAAACACCAGAGTGCCTGCAATGGCAGCCCAGAGAGGGGGAACCCAGCCCTGCACAAATCCCCTCTAAAGCACCCACTTTGTTCTTTAAACTGAAAACAACACAACACACTTCTTCTTGAATTATTTAGTACTGAAGCATCAGCCTACAGCCAAGGGCTAGGGCAGGCACAGGTAGAGGGTCATTGGTAAAACYTGCACTTTTCTGCTGTTATTTYAAATCCAGCKTAGGCTGCTGGAAATGAAACCTGCTTGGAGGTTTCATTGAAACAAACTGTCATCCCAATTCCTGCAGAGCTGTCCAAGCTGCCACTGCAGCTGGCATGCCCTGGCCTCTCCATGGGGGCTCAGACACACAGCCAGTCCCAAAGGTGGCCTGCTCCAAGCTAATAATAGGAACWGCAGTCAAGTAGCACCATTTTCCATCACTGCTGGCTGTGGTATTGAATCCTTTCCCTCACTTCCTGAGTGTCAGGGTTGTACTGCACTGAAGGACCCTTCTCTATCCACCTCTTCCCTCCACTCTTCCAGGCTCTACTCAGCTAATCCTGGAAATGGCAAAAGCTGCAGCAGATCTTTGGGACCTTGCCAGCACCAGTGAAAGTGCAAAGGACTTGGGGAAGGATTCTCAGCACATGCAGAAACCAGCTCCCTGCTGACACACAGGACTTCAGATTCCTTACACACGTTTCAAAGGAAAAATAGAAAAGAGTAGAATGGACAAAGATAAAAAGAACAGGTTAACAGAGAGATTTTTTTTCCTAAGAGTTTGAGCACTGGACAWACAGCAAGTCTGCTGAAGAACTTTGCTTCTCTCTCACTCCTTTGCTTCTCCATCCCTAGAGAGCACACACCACATAAATATTATTTTGCTTCAAGCCTCTCAAAAATAACTTTGRAGTGGTTTCTGAATTTTATTTATTGTAGCAGTACTCGAGTCACCACCAGGCACTCGCTATGACTCCACAACCTGAGGTAAATAAATGAGAYATAGCTCTATTAATGCTCTAATTACACATGCAACTAGCCATTCACTCTGCAAAGGTCAGCTGTCTTTGCTCATAAATGTTAGTGGAGATCCAGGGAATGCAACTGCAATGGCAAAGCTGGGGGCCAGGRTACATTCCAAAGGTATCCCCTTGCACACGTGAGGTTGGCATAAAATGAAGCACAAAAATGAGCCAAAATGCCCACAAAGAAAAGTGACTTTCCTGAYACTCTGATAATCTTACATGAATGTATTGGAACTGAGTGCCAAACAYGTACATTCAATACCATGGGSTATACAGAGATTTACATAAAAAGCATGCTATGTATTTTGCTAGAACCATAATATTACTGAGTACTTTATTACTGTGCTTGCTCTGTGTGGATGGAAAAATATTCCTACTGGCACTGTAAGATTCCAGCTATTGTCAATTGTGTCAGGCTACAAACCAGCTGCATGTGGCTTCTGTTGTATTCAAAACACTGCAAATGGGTTTTARAAGAAAAATAAATCACCAACAGCTACTAACATGCTGCTACCAGACAGGAACATCCTCAAGCACTTGTTTGTACAAGAAGACCTAGAAATTGGCTCCTCTTTCTGCCTTCTCCTGGTGACAATTTCTCCCACAAAATGCTGTTTRGCCAGCACTGACAACTGCATTCAACACCTGTAGTCAATATTCAGCTGTAAAGCCCTTTCCAAAACCCAGACACGCTAATCTGTGATTAAAATAAAATAATCTCTAGCTCTGCCACTATTTTCACTCTTCCTAAATTTCCAAACTGAAGAAAAGGAAATCTAAAATCCCAGCTRAAAATTAAGACATTTYTTACCTTATAATTTCACTCAGGTGTGTGATATGAGGTTTGCCTTTGAAAAGGGAAATAAGAAGAAGAAAAAAAAACCCCAACAAACAAAACCAAAGCAAACACCAAAAACACTCCCCCCAAATAAAAAACCAAAACAAAAAAACAAAAACCCACAAAAAAAGAAAAAAAACCAAAAAAACCAAACTTCAACACAAACTTCATTCCTGCCAGTCATGAGTTCATAAATTCTGATAACAAGGAGTTAGCTGACTTGGCTTCAGCARTTTATACAACTCAAACCTGGGCTGAGCAAAATGAATGAGCCTTGCTTGTGAAACTTTGCTGTGTAAGAAAATTCCAGCAGTACAAAATACTGTGGCACTTCCTCACATCTTCAGCCAATCCAACTTTCCCTCTGCTATGACTTCAGCTATTCATGGAACAATGAAGTAAATTCAAGACTACAGTCTTGACCTTCCAGATGTCTAAGATTTTTATGCCTTGAATCAAAGCAAATAAAGGATCACTTAAAACTTTGAGATGTGCCCTACAGCAGACAGTTTTGGCACCTGCCCTAATGAAACCTCCCACAATGAGGACACATCCTCATGTCCAGGACTCAGAGTTGTCTTGGGGCCAGTCTGAGACTGAGACACAGATTTCCACAAGAACTATGGCCACCACAAAAAACTCTTTGTATTTTCTGAAGTGCCAGTTGTGTTTCCTTACCTTTGACATGATTCTGTGCAATGACTGTGATGCAGCAATGCCTCCAGAACACACCAGCACTTTCTGTGGCCATGAGATGGGCTGGAACGTGTCTGCCAGGGTGTGGCCCTCTCACACACCTCCCAGTACTGACAGTCACAGTTCCTAAGATCCACTTTAACCATCCCTAATCCTCCCTCCTCCCAATAATAGGTTATCCCATGCCATTTCTGTTATATTTTGCTATATTTTTGTCTTACACCTCTGTTTTTCTTTAATAAAACCAAAACTCCTCTAACTAGCAGTAACATTCTACACACRTTTTCCACAGAAAAAAGGGGAAAGAGCAAATACAGATGTTATTCTGAGTGCTCTAATTTCAGTTCTAACTGCCATGAAAACCACCTGTACTACTGTGTGGGACAGCAGGGCAATAGTGCCAACRTCAGTAAGCCATGGCACAGCTTTGCTGGAGCAGGATGTGGCAGAAGGCACTGAGAACACCTAAGTCTGGTTTTCTCTTTCCTAGGCTTCACACTAATCAGCAGTATGAAAATTAACACAGATGTGATGATACTAAACAAGGTAGAAGCAGGAATTAGGACCATGTYTAATCTCATTAACCACAGATAACAGTAGCTCTGAGAGAAACCTGAGCTGTCCCCCAGCCTTTCTCTGTATTTTTTGCAAGTGTGACTACAGTCATGAAGATTAAATCACTTCAAGAACTCCCACGAAGGCTTTGACAGAGAAACTTGGGGTTGCCTGCTGGATCCCTKCTATGGCCATTTGCCATGTGTCTGTCTTTCCACACTTCTCAGCATCCCAGCCCCATTTTGGGACAGTAAATGAGCTCCCCCCATACCTGCAGCTCTGTTCTCCTCCACGGCCCCACCATTTGGCAGAGAAATGCAGAACAAAGATACTGTCCTGTCACAGCACAGCCCACACACCTAAACTCCCTTTTAGCTGACTTCCCATGCCTTCCACACAAATTTCAGGTTGCCATCCACACACACAGAGCTTGGCAATGTGCCACCCCAGGCCAGCTTTCTCAGAGCTGGTTCTTCTTTGACATCTCCTCCTTCTACACCCACAYTTGTGCTTTCTGTCGCATGACCAGAGCAGTGTCTCTCTCCTGCTGCATGCTCTGTCTCAAATATTCCTAAATCATGCAAAGAACCCAGAATAAACAAAAAACTCTCCAATCTTCCTTCTCCCATTCCATGGGGCTCAYCTACTTTGTTTAAGCATTACCTGAAGGGGAGACTTACTAAATCCCTGACTCAGTGGCACTGACAGCAGCTCTACCTCACATCTCTGGCAGCAGAGATCCTGAGATCTGACCCAGTTCTTGGGAATCTGACTGGAGTGACTCTGGCCAGCACAACATCAAACACTCAATCCCMAAAGCTGTCACCTGTGGCAACTCAACTTGTCTGCAAAAACAAAACAAAGCCCTAAAGCCTTCAGCAAGGACATGTGTAAGATTTCTTTAGTGCTTCAAATCGCTGCTGTATGTTTTCACACTCGTGTCTGTGCAAGCTCTGCCCTTGGCATTTTCAGCAGAGATCTGTATCTGCTTCTAAGGCACAACTCAGTACAGAGCTCTGTGGATGGAAGCTTAATGGTCCTCCAGGCATAAAGATCCCTGGAACTSCTTATTGTGTACAGCCACAACATGACAGAGAACAGTGTGACTGTGAACAGAATCAAAACTCTGTGGCATTCAGCAGAGCTAGAAATGCAAAGGAAACCATTAAGAGAAAAAGTAGATTGTTCTCYCAAGACCTCTTGTTCTTATTTTGTCTGAATATATGTTCCAAAGCTAAGTAAACCAGCACACAGGAAAGGCAAGGAAAGAAAAGAAAAATACTCCAGGGGGAGGGGGAATTCAACAGATGGAATCAACACAGGCAAGTGACACTGCAGTAAAGCTGTTATTTATGTTACAACTCTCATAGACGGCTTTGCTGGGTGCACTGGCTCAGCCATCCCTGGTTCCAGCTCTGCTTTGCCACAGTGGCAGCAGAATCCAGCACAACCTTCCTTTCAAGCCCCACAGCACATTCCTCGAGCATCTGATGCCTTACAGAACTCATTACTTAAGGGCTCTTTAATACTGGCAAATACTTCTTAGAAGGCAGCTGGGACCTGCCAGTTCATACACAGCCATACATTCCTTCAGATTGCCTTTCAGAAACCTTCAACACCTTGCCAGCCACCACTCATCAAGATCCCCATAGCAGGTAAATGCCCCATCCTTCCAACCCACAACCTCCTGAGCACAGCTCCCTTCTCCAGCCAAAGCTGGCCTGTGCCCAGCCCATCCAGCCCCCACCCTGCCTGCCCCAGCACCCAAGGCCTGGGGACTCTCCTGCAGCAGCTGAGACCTGCTGCTCCTGGACAGTCACAGCTCCCAGCTACTCCAGCCAAGCAGATTTAATTCCCCAGTGGTCCCGAGGAGAGGGAATATTTTTAATTTTGCTGCCCACTTTATTTCAGTTTTTAGCTACCTTGCCTCACTCTGAAGATTTTCCCTATAGCAGGATATGCTGTTGAGTGAGAGGTGTGAGCAGAGGGCTGCTTTCCCAACATCCATGTTCCATTTCTTTGACAGAGGTTAGAGAGGGGTGGTTCACGTTCCCTGCAGGCAGCTGACAGGAAGCAGTCAGACACCACAAAGGTAGAACAGAGCAGTTTAAATTGAAGGGTGTTTTTTTGCCAAAATCAAGAGCATTTCCTTCACATTCCTGAATAACGTCCTCTCTCCCCCTGCCTCGTGTTGGCTGTACATGAAAAAGGAAGAGGAGGAGGATCTCAGGAATATTTGGAAGTCTGATGTTTTGATGTCTCATCTAAAGCAGCATCATGCTCAGAGGACTGCTCAGGGGTCAGAAGAATGAGATGTAGCAAAAGCACTGATGAAAACCACAAAACATTCCAGGAATCAGATCCTTTTCATCTTTCCAAGCTGAAGCATATCAGTTTCCCCTTCTTAAGGCACTGTCCTTCCCCTCCCCTCCCTGCAGCAGTAGCTGCCTGTGGTACACTGCAATGCTGGCTCACTTCCACAAGTCAGCGTGTCTGAGAGAGAGTCTGGGTGGAGGCAGGGGGAGGAGGGAGTGACAGAGCCGGGGCAAGAGAAAAGGGACTCAGGAGCCACCTGCCTGCTTCCAGCTCACATCAGTACCCTGGAAACAGCTGTCCCACAGAAGTGTTCCTGGCTCCTGAGGTGATGCTGTCACAGAAGCAATGKGTGTTCATCCAGGCTCATTCTGCTGGATGTGACCCACCAGAGACACAGGAAACATCCCTGCACTAAAGCCACGTTAACAGGGAAACAGATTGTCCAAGCATGCAGCTGCTGCTCCCTCCAGAGCTGCTCCAACACCTCACAGCAGGCAAGGGGAGAAGGCACTCAGCCATGATGCCCTTCCCTCTGTTGGGAAGGCAGATCCCCAGGTGCACACTGYAAGGGTAAGGGCAATCTGCAGAATTTGAACATCATGCCACACCCCAGAAGATCTGGATGACACCTCCTTAATATGCAGGATTTTGTCCAAGACCTGTCAGATGGAGGTAATTTCAATTTCCATGGGCTAATTCTTCTCCCATCACCAAAAATGCTCATTTATATATGGCCATATAACACTTTCCCAAGCAGGGCTGCTTTGAAAACCTTTAGAACCCATCTCTTGATCCCTCTTCACCATTTCATAACCAAGGGAGGGGGTTATTTGTTTGTAAATTTAGACCTGTGTTTGACCCTCCTGCCCCCCAATAGTCTCTAGTGGAAGTWACAAGGGCTGCTCACAACCAGAAGGAGACCAGCTCTGAGGAGCATCCCAATATCCCTGCCACCACAGGCTTCTCCACTCCCAATGCTCTGTTTTGGGAGAGGGAGAATCCCTGAAGGTCTTGGGAAAGAACATCAAGACAGTGATACATTGTTCTCATCACACAGCTGCACAGGGCGAGCTCAACCAGGTCATCAAAAGCAATCCCTTTCAAAAAACTTCTTAATACTAAATTATGATATCAACTACTGCAGGATCTGGAGACATTTTTCAAACCTTAATGCATTAAAACTCCAGACTCCTGAAGTCTCMGTTTCTTCTCAGAAGTGACTATTCTAAACTAAGAGTCTGTGATATTTTGAACATGGGGGGGTACTCTGCCAGAATTCATAATTATCTATCACTATCTGTATTTCCAACTGCAAGATTAGAACTATTTTAGTCAAAACTAGAAGTTTCCACATGAAAATATATAGCAGATTGGTAGAAAAGCATTTATAGGTCATGGACAGAACCACCATGGAAAATCACCAAGAGACCCTGGATTTCCAGATCAGATCATGCACAGCTAAATTCCTATTAAATCTGGCTGGAGAAATCTACTTCCAGATCCTTGCTCTGCCTGCACTGGATGAGGGTCTTCCACTTCACTACSTGAGTGCTTCCAGCTCTTACAGAGAACTCTGCATGCCTACAGTGGGCAGTGTCTCCCACTTCTCACTCCTGAGACACAAGCTGGTAAAACAGGGACACAGCCCTGAATTCCTCAGAGCCCAGATGAGGGGGAAGCACTGTCTGTTTTGGGAAGGGTATGGCTATTCTCACTTCTCATGAGGAGTTTTAGAAGTTTCTTAGTGTGGGGATACTGCTGCATTTGATAAAGACTTCATGCAATCATAATATCATCTCCTGCTCAGTTGAAGGGAGGTATTTCCAAAACCAATTGTCACACAAMAAAAGAAAAGGGGAGCCTTTGCAAGAAAACCTCCTCGGGGATACACGGATTCATTACAGGGGGAGGGGGATTCAGAAGAGAGCCTGGAAAAGGAAGACACCCCTAAGGCAAGTTTGATGAGAATGGCAGAAGCARAGAGCTGCACCCAGGACTCTCAGGGGATGCCAGGCCAGAGCTGCATTTACTTTCTAGATTACACAGTWCCATAGCAAGGACTACTGGAAAAACACTCCTGCTATTTCCCCAAGGACTGTTACAGAAATATCTGTTTCACTCGTGTATCCCGGGGAACCTTCTGAGAAAAGACCACAGCAACTTGGGATTTGGAATGTGAAAGTGAAGCCTCTTCATAACTCTGTAATGTGCTTACCCAGGCAATTTCTAATAAGGGTGATTCAGCCTCTGAATCAGAAAGAAAAACTATCYTGCCTGTTGAGAAAGATGGAACAAGGTTTGGCTGCAGGAACAGGATGGAACTCGGGATGCTTAAGTGACTAAGTGCCTATTTTTCACAACCCAAATTCTGGCTACCCCAGAATAGCACCAAACCCACAAATAAAATAAAAAGTTATAAAAAATAAAGTCTCATATTCAAATTAAGCAATTATGTAGAGGAACTAAAATTGAAACAGAAACCAATCCAAGAAAGTGAAGCAAGTGAAGTGAACCACAGAGCCTGCCATCCTCCCTTAGACATGTCTGGAAACTTGAAATTCTAACATTTACCACAACCCCACCTCTTGCTCTGCCTAAAAGAGGTCTGGCTGCAACTTTGAAACTTTTAACTTGTAAAGCTGCACAGTGCCCACGTCTTTSGAAGCTTGTAAATAAATTCTGCCCACCTTTGGGCTCTGTTCAACTCTGCAGGCCCTGGCCTTGAATCCCTGGCTGTTTTGCAATGTGTGCAGTAACTCTGCTCTCCTGGATACAGCCACACAGTTGYCTGACATACCTTGCAAAAGGTACAAAGCCAAACAGATATCTGGCAGAAGAAAAAGATGGAAAGATATTTAAATCCCAGTGCTCTCTGGCACTTGGAAGGTGAAATTTAAAGGTTGCATTCTGCAAARATACAGTCAAATGTAAAGATTACAGACTTATAAATAGTCTATAGCTGTACATTATTGCAATATTTCYCAGTCCAGATTTCATCTAGGCCACATATGATAACATTATCTCCTCTGACTATGCAAACCTTCCAAAACACATTTGTTCCTGTCTCTCCTAAAATCCAGGGCACACAGTCAACAGCCACATTCCTCACTCCATCTTTCCCATCTCCACTGCCTGTTAATACTGTTGCCATAGATTTTCTTATTATCAATAATCTCYTGTGTTCAGTGGAGATTTATTATTTATTGTACCTGTAGCTTAGATATTTTGTTTCCAAGTCTTTTATTATTTGGGTAAAGTCAGTATAGAATTCACAGTGGTAGCTACCAATTCAACACATGGAAGATGCCCATCACATCCCCAACCCCACTGCTTCCCTCCCTCTGTTCCAGCCCTGGAGCCTCCCTTCTCTCCTGCAATACCCTCATAAGGTCTCTTTTCATTGCTCAGAGGACACAGGGCTGCTGGTTCCAAAACTCCAGAAATGGTTACATTTCTCAGATACATTGATATTCTTTTGCCCAGGTGAACTGTTAATGCCAGGCCAATAAAAACTGGAAAGGAGAACCCAGCCCATACAGTTTATTTTCCCACCAGGGCCATTTGCAGTGTCTTGTGACCACTGCACACACAGAAGCACCTGTAAAAGAAGCTTTGGCAACTCAAAACCCTGAAGGTCTGATCCAGTTTAGGCAAATGAGGTAACTTTTGTAAAGAAAAATGAAGAAGCAAAAACTGAATCATCATCTTTGCATGTTCCTGACTGAAAAATAAATCAATCAGCAGTAAAGCAGACAAGAACCAGGTTGCAGGTTTCACTGGAAAGGCTTCAGAGAAACAGAGGAAGAACAGTGAGGCTTTATTGGAGGGGACTGATGGCAGCATCAGCAATAACCTGAGCAGCACTGAACTGCTGAGCTGTGTTCCTTGAAGGCTGTTGTGTGACACTCTCTCCATGTGGCACTGACTCCAAGCTCCCTACAGCTCATGGCCCTGGGATTGCCTGCAAGATTTCMCCATGGATTTTTCTGACAGGACAATGTTCTTACAGACAGACTACCCATGGWCAAGAGCCTGAGCCCTTGCCATGAAGAGACTGGAGCCAGGAATCTCAGATCCTTTTCTGGATCACAGACTTCCTTTGGGACAAAAACCTGTCTCTGCATGTCATGTTCTCATGTTTTACTGCAATGGGATGTTTTGGCATAAATTATTTGGCAATCTTCAACACAGATGACAGAAACTGAAATAAATCCCAATAATATAAATTCTGTGCACACAGCAGAACTGAGCAATTCCATCAGTTCTGCTGTTYCTCTAAATTGTTTTCTCGGAACCATTTAACATCCTTTCAATAAATGCATAATAAATAAAATGTTGCAGAAAAAAAAAGAGAACTATTTGTCTATCTTCTGCTTRCTAAGAACAGGCCCTTGTGATAATTACCAAAAGCAAAATACAGATTTTATATTATTAAAATGGCCTTTCTAACATTAGTGAACTTCAGGATGAAGGTGCTTGAGTAACCTGAGCATTTTTCCCTTTGTATGTATTAAACACAACATTATTACACACTATTCCTCCCCCTTTCACTTCATCCTTACCCCAGAGCACAACCTGAACCCAGTGAGGATGCTGGAATGCAGTGACAGGAACTGCCATGTGCAGCCCTTCCCATCTCCTCTGCATTCTGCACAGATACTGGGAAGTGCAGTGAAATAAAGAAGTGTCTTGTGGTTTAGCCACAGCTGAATGCTACTCTAAGAAATYCAGATTTCTTCTTGTCCTTCCTGAAGTCTCACGCAATGCTCAGGAAGTCAGCTCAGCCACACAGGTACTTTGTAATTGCCTGTTCCTCATTTCCCAGGGCCTGGGCTGTGGCTGGATTTGCCCAGTCCTGGGCACTCCCAGCTGGGACACAGCTTGGGTCTGAAAAGCTCCACTGAGTTCARTCTGTACCAAGCCACCCTCATCTGAGATATTCCATATGCAGCTCACAGAATTCAGTGGAATTTTACAAGTTGAATCTCTTCAGCTGCTCCACATACACAAAGTAGAGACAATGCAAACTTCCCTTAAAGCCAGCCTGTGAAAATAACAGTGATCCAGCCATTAGAGTGAAAACTCCTCAGAGCACAGCCAGGGGGAAATGAACACAACAAACCCAAACCCTATTTTCAGAGCAGGTCTGAGCTAACCTGAAATAAAGAAATCCATACACAATGAAACCAGCTATTGAAATCAATCATTTACCACTCTAATATTTTTGTCTGTACACTGAAAAATGCTTGAGTGGGATAGAAAATACAGAGTGCAAGATAGAAATGTAAACACAGCATGRATCCTGACATCTCCTACATGCGAATGCTCCATTTACCAACACAAAACTGCTATTTCTGAGGGAGCTTTGTGTATGTGAGAGCAGACTGGTCATTACACATTTGGAACCTGGCAGAACTTGGCATGATTTTAAGGGTGACAGGGCAAGACAGGCCCAGAACAAAATTCACCCCTCAATAAATCTCAAATCCAAGTAACAGGCAAATTACTGGACACTAAATTTGTATTTTATRTGGTCAAAACAACTTTTTCCTTCAGTCTTATTACTGGAAAACGTTGAAAAATTTCTGCCCAAACAACTCCTGCAAAACCATTCCAGTTCAGCAGAGGAAAAACCATCCTTCAAATCTGTCAGAAACCTAAGATGTGTGAGGCCATGCAGACCAAGGCAATCCCACCAGGAAGGAAAGTTCTTGGTCCAGCCCAATTCTGCCTCTTTCCAGAGGCACAGAGGAGTTCCCTGGAAGGAGCACTCATAGCACTGACCTCACAACAGCATCATTTTTCCTGACATCTATTTTTGTTCTTTTTACGGAGATYTATCCCATTAGCCACAGATCTGATGTCTTCCCCAAGATAAACCACTCTCTCAGCTCACAGATATTTTGCCTGAGCAAGGACAATGACTTTGGTGGTTATTTTTGTTTCTTTCCACAATGAACTCCAATGCTGCCCTAGGGGCTAATTACATCAGGAAAGTAATCAGCATTCTGAGATGCCTTTTCCTGATGCTGTCTGCAAACCACATCTATTCAGCTCTCATCACTGCTCTCTCTTCAAACACCCCTTATCCAGAAGGATCTGCTGTGGAACAATACAGATGGTTGATGTTTCCTTGATACAGTGTCACTTGATGCTGAGATTTGCAGTTCCATCCACATATTAAGTGGTTCCAGCACCATTGCAGCAAATCAGATCAACCCTGATGCACCAAATATAACTGAGGGTCTCCATATTAAGTTCTTTAACTTCTTTAATATTGCTGTGCTGTCATTAATTAATCCTCTGAAGGGATAAACTCAAGTATCTGCATGCATTAGGCTCAATATTTTACTTCTGCCTATTTCTCACATCTTCTGGAGAAGTACATGCCTTCCACTTTGTTTTGATTTTTGTGATATCATATTGATGACTTTACTGTTATTAATCTCTACTCATACTTCTGCTTGAAAACCATTTACAAAAGCAGAGGAATCAATGACTTAATACAACCCTCAGCATCTTTTACTGCAATTYCTTCATTTGCTTTGCTCAAATACAGACTAATTTTTAGTAGGGAAAAAAAAATCAAAGACTTGAATAAAAGACTTGCTATCTTTATTAATGCCTGATTGATCCAATAATCAAAACTAGGAATTATCTTCATTTCAGCATTATATTACACAAAATTGTGACACTACACTGCCTTTAAAAAGAATATGTAATTTTCTACCACTCTGACTTTGTTTTATTTTAACTGAAATCATAAAATCAATAATTCTTAGACTCACGTATCTGATTGCTCTCTTCTTTCAGTAAGGGTCATTACCTCCATGTCTTTCAGCCCCACTATACTTATTAGTTGGCTTTATTTCCCTCATTTCTACTGGGCTATACCAAATCATTAGTGTACTTTACTTTTTTTGTCTTACAAAGTTTATGGTTAAGTAATTTGCTGCCTTTTTCTCCCATTTCAAGCTAYCAATAAAATAGGTGAAATTAGAAGATACTTCTTTCACACTTCCTGACTTGTGGGAAATGAATAATACATATTTTAGGAAGAGAATTTTACATAAATGTAATCAAACTAAAGAAGTCTGAGGCTGCTTGGCTAATTCCATAGTTTTTATAATACTTATGTCTTGCTGCAGCAGAGACCTGAGTTCAACAGCAGTGTGAGGGAAGGGGAAGCAGGCTGATGTGCACAGAAGCAGCTCTGGGAGCAGCCAAGCCTCCTGTGAGCCATGCCCTGCTAACAGGATCAGCTTTTCAGTCAGCCAGCTGCACACACAAACCCTTGCTGCCTTCCTAAATGAAGGTCACAGACTGAAGTCTGACACACGTATTCAATGCTGGGTTACAGCCCTGGTAGAATCACAGAGTATCCTGGGTGGGAAGGGACCCACAGRGATCACCCAGTCCAGCCCCTGGCCCTGCAGAGACACCCCAACAACCCCAGCCTGTCCCTGAGACCATCCAAATGCTCCTGGAGCTCTGGCAGCCTTGGGCCYATGCCCTGAGGGAGCCTGGGCAGTGCCCCACCATTCCTGGGGGAAAAACATTTATCTGATATCAAACCTAAACCTGCCCTGACTTTGTGTCCTTCCTTGGAGTCCTCTCACTGGTCACAAGAATGAAGAGATCAATGCCTGTCCCTCATAAAGGATGCTGAAGACACCAGTGAGGTCACCCCTCAGTCTTCTCCAGGCTGAACAAAACAAGTGCCCTCAGCTGCTCCTCATAAGGAACACTYAGGCTGAGAGCCTGAGTTGGGCTCATCCTCAGCACCTGTGGGGTCACCATCCAGATCACCCTGATCAGCTCTTGTACCTGGATCACCTCAGCAGAGGTGCTCACCACTTGGGAGGCTCTCCTGAGTGGAGAGCATGTGCATTGGGGGAACAGACACATCCC
>CADDXX010000795.1:249151-284944 GCA_902810485.1 Alauda arvensis
CTCACAGCCCAGCCTGAGGGACACAGCACAGGGAACACTCCCCACTGCTCCCCCAGACTTCTAACACAGCATGCTGAAGTAACAACTGCATGTAAAAAGCACTTTGGCCAAACAGCAGAAATMCTAAATGTGCCTCATMGCTCCTCCAAGTCTTCCACAGGAAYACCTGAACAAAATAACAAGGTAAACTTTGGCAAATTCTTCTCAATAAAAGCCTCCTATATCCAAACTTTTCTACTCACATGTTGGCAAATTTTGAGACATAAAATATAATCCTGTGTGGGCAGACAGGAAGATGTAAATGTTGAAGTTGGAACACAGACCTCATGGGGACAGTGTCAAATGAAAGAACCCTGGGTTACAGGAGGATCAGAGGCACAAAGACAGCACAGATACATGGAACAGCAGCACCATCTGCTTTGGGACTCCTCTTTCCTATATCCCTGATTTACAGAATGTATGGAAGCCTGAGTATYCCCCAAAATGCTCACTGACTTGTACTTTCACAGTCAGTGAGCAAACAGCTTCAAAACTGAACTCCCAATTCAAGCCAAACTCCAACAGGCTTTTCAGGAAAAAGGCATCTAACATTTTTGGTTTAGTTACTCATCCTGCAAGTTTGGGTTTGTTGTATATTTGCAGTTACTAACAAGCATCTAGTGGGCTACAGTTCCCAGTAATTAATGATTATTTGTTCCCTTTTCTCTAAATAATACAAATTCTGGCTCTCATGTTCCTACACAAAGATATATACAAACATGAAAAAAGGGRCAAGCCAATGTATTTTATTTTGAGCTAACAAGGTCCATGATTTCATTAAACAGAAAACTTGCAAATAATATACCAGAGCTTATATTTCTACATAACTAGTACAAATAAAAGAAAATTAGGGGGGAAAGCCTCACTAGATGGGAAGCATATCAACTGTAAAGAAAAAGTAGAGATAATATAAGAGTTCTATCTTGCCTYRGAGAAAGTTCAAGTGAAAATTCTGKTTATATTWTTAAAGCAATTTTACTTTTTCTCTTCTTTGGTGCCTTATTTAAAAAGTTACATATTGAAAACACCAGATTTAGTAGTTTGGAAAAAATTAGCAGCAAATTTAATCATCCTTCAGAACTACAATTCCYATTTATTTACAGCTAAGTGAATTTAAGAAAAAGGAAAAAAATATAAAGAGTGATATCTCACAGATTATTTTCCTCTCATATAATTTTCAATAAAAATTTTTGAAGTTTTGTTGTGGAAGCAAAAGTTGACATTTACTGACATTTAGTAGTTAAAATGTAATCCTTCCAGAGAATTTATAGCAGAAAAAGGTGGGGGTGGAAGAGAAGGGAATCAACTTCTGCTCTGATTACACAGAAGAAAAAAAGCTAAGAGGCATGGAATAAACTGAATGAAAGCATMAAACCACAAGTACTTGCAGATGAAGTTCTCCCAAACAAGGGGGAGGATGTCAGAGTTCCCAGGAATGCTGATTTTGGGCTCCCTAGAAATACGTCCTACAAAACAAGCAGTCAGCTGGGGACCTTTATTGGCCATCAGTGCCACCCAAGTGGGAGAGATCATTGCTCCTGATGTCTCAGCAAGAATCACTGACCAATACACACCGACAGGGATTCTATCTGTGTGCTTAGGAAAGTGCTTCATAAATGTCATTAACCTATTTTCTAAAAGTAAACAGAAAATGAGAAACATCCCCCCAAAGTTTTGAAGCAGAGACTRCTCTGTGCARATACAAAGCACCAGTAGAGATTTCTGTATCATGTAACAAAATATGCACAGGAATCTAAAGACTGCTRCAGTCCACAGGTAGAAGGTATTTCAACGAACAACTTGCAGATTTAGATTAAATGTGGTATGAAGGTGTAAATTATCTTATGAAGGTAATTTATTTTATAAATAAAGTCTAAGTATCATTTGAAGGCTTGAACCTCAGTGCAGCCTGTCAGTAGGGTCATTGCATCAGAAAAGTTCCTCCTATGAATGGTTTCAAGTTAAAAAGTTGAAATTGAGGGAGTTCTATCCTGGTGAGCTCTTTTGTGAAAACAGACCAAACCTGGTAGAGTTGGGAGCTTTAAAGGATACTGGTCTTCAGAGAAAGTGAGGAGCCCTTGATAATAAAAAGCAACATAAACCAGAACCTTAATTTATATTAATATTATATTAACAGTGTTCATGTCAGCCAAAGAACATTTAATGCTCTTGTGCACATGAAGGGGGAACGACAAGTGGTAATCTCCTGGTAATCCCCTACACTGCAGGAAACCAAGGGATGAWGGAACACATTAATGTTATTAATTTTTAGTATAAAACAGAGCAATGCTCCTCAGTGATGAAGGTGGTGTGTTGTGCACACGAGAAGTTGGTGGCCAGTGGTGATAATAACAACACCTCCCYCTACCAAGCCATGCCTATTTTAGCTTGCTCAAATGCAGATGGAAGATCAAGTTTAAAAGACAGAATTTTCTTTTTTGGTCTGCACAGTCACACCATCCTCAAGAAGCAGAAATAAATATCTGCAACTTGCATGACTGAGTTAGAAAGCAGTAGTTGAGCACACAATGCATTCACAGCACACCGTGATGGCCTTGGGGACTCACAGCACACCGCGATGGCCTCAGGGACTCACAGCACACCGCGATGGCCTCAGGGACTCACAGCACACCGGCAGTGGCCTCAGGGACTCACAGCACACCGGCAGTGGCCTCAGGGACTCACAGCACACCGGCAGTGGCCTCAGGTGTTTAGAGGGTTCACGTGAACAAACCCAGAGAACACCAATGTCCTGATGAGCTTTGATGCTTGGGATAGGTGGAAAAGAAGCCATGGGAGAAGCTCCACACTGAGCAGGATCATGGATGCTTTCCCATGCTACCCTYAGAGCTTTCTGTCACACAACTCTTTCTCATAGGCTGCCCAGGCTCTAAGCTTGAGCCASTCTCCTCCTCCAGAACTGCCCTCGTGTGAAACCTGCTCCCTTCTGGCAGGATGGARGGAAAACCCTGCTTTGGTTTTAGATCCAAGCAGTCCTACACAGTTATTACCGCATACTGCCAAAAATGAAGACTGCCACAAACAGCAAGAACCATTTAACAACAAATTACTAGTGCTGTGTTGGATGTTTTATTGAACCAACACTTGTGAGAACTTTTTCCATATTTTCCSTGGGGGACTTGGCTTTTGTGCACACAACACAGCATTCACCCTCCCTCACACCTCCACAACTGATTCAGACAGCAGAGAGGTGGGGAAGACTCACAACTAATTGCTCTTGTATGGAGTGTTTTATCAATAATGTATACTGTTTTCTCCTCCTCCCGAGTGCAGCACGAGGTCAGTTTTTGCAGATCTTGAGTGTCTTGCCCCATTTTTCAACAGTCACAGACACAGAGGCCCAGCCCAAGCCAAGGCAGACACAGCTGTCACAACAGAGACACCCAGGCAAGCAGGGTTTCTGACATCCAGCTGGAAAGGAAAGTCACTCTCACACTCCCTCCGCCTTCAACAACAGCATCTCAGCACCAGGGAAAAGTTATTWCAGGGCCAAGAGACTGGAGGAAAATTCTACTTGATACCAATCCACCAGAACTGGGACTGTTTCTAAATTAATTGACCTTTCCCCATACACTACCCTTTGGCAGTCTGCTTCCCTGCACTCTGGTGCCAGCAAACTTGGGAAATGCAACTTTGTAGGTTTTCAAACATTAGAAAAAAAAATCAACTTCAAAMCCTCCCAACTAAACATGATAAATCTGAAAACCACCTAATTGCAGTACACAAGACAGCTATGCAGATATTTTGCCCTTTGTAATCATGACTTATGTACCACGAACTCTGATGCAAAGCCAGAYACTTGTTAAGAAAGTGAAATAAAGAGTAAAAAACAACCAGCTACCAAAGTAGTTTGCAATTCTATTCCAAGTTCCAGATACAAAGCTTAGCCTTTAAAAGTCAATAGGAGACATGCAAAAATTGAATTAAAACCTGCATTGGCATGCATGATTTCATCATAAACTTAAGCCAGTTTAAAGTATTAACTAYCCATGTCTCTAAAGTTTCAGGTTCTGGTTTTAACTGTCTTTAGCAGTTGGGTTTTAACCTAACTCATATTAAAGGTGAAAATAAGGAGCAGAATGTACGTGAAAAGAAGTTTCAATAATATTACACTGTTTGCATTTCCACAGGCCAAGTCTCATAAAGTACCTTACTGCCCTGCCCTTCAGAAGAAGGGGGAAAAAAGGATTTAAATGTGAATCACTGTTGCAAAAAAACCTATTTCACCTTATGTTTACACCCAAGTTTAGACTAGTACAAGTTGCCCAGGAAGACACACCCTTCCATGAAACTATTGTGCAAGAGATGGACATTACCCAGAGGCACAGCCACCAGCAGAGATGAGGCCACAGCTCCATTTYCCTCTCCTTACACAGGAGGATGTTGTACCCCTGCAGCAGCAGCACACTTAACACAAGACAAACAATAATATGCCTTCTGAAGCTCAAAGTTTCATTATTTATCCTGACAGTTCTGTGTTTATCAGTTGTAACAACAGGATCKGGAAGATCACAGCCAAATTTGTGCAGTATATTAAAACTACAGGGGGTTTCTTCACATTTGAAATGCTCAGAGAGGCTCTCTTTTCTTTCAAGATCTTCACAGCATCACAACCTCTCAGCTCCTGGGGCAATGAATTTCACAGGTTAACTGTGCTTTAGAAAATCCTTTTAAATAATGCAATATTCCAAGGTCAATAGCATCGAGGCTCAGTTCCCACCCGAAGGAAATGGGTGCCTCGKCAAACCCAACCAAGCAGGTTTAATGGGAGCAGGTTTCACATTACTGGGCAAGGTGAAAGGATTGCCAATTTTTTGTGTTCTCATTCACAGGCAGACATTGAACRTGGGTCAGAAAGAATAGTGCTCTGCTCTGTACCTACAGCTACAGGGTTTGTATGTATGCAAAAGCCCTATTTTGTCCACAGAAAAACTCTTTACAAAGCAGAGGACACAGCAGCGCCCTTAGAACAGAGAGAGGGCTTTGAAAGAACAGGAAGCTTCAAAGCATCAAGGAAACATCAAGCCCCATCTACCTCCCAAGTGTCAAATTTTGACTGTAAATTGATTGGAAAGGGAAGAGGAGAACAAAATGAAAGGCTTTTACTCTTCAGGAAGACAATGGGGACGTTGTGCTGTAGCGTGGCTGCAGCAAGGCCGGTACGTGGCACGGCAGCTGAGCCAGAAAATGCAGCCCCCTCCCCTCCCTACCTTGGAGCTCTGACATCTTTGGTGCTAACAGCTCGTTGCTGTGGAAACCAGACTGCTTCCGACAAAGCCACATTGACTAAAAGCAACATGTGGGAAAATGGAAGGCCCTGCGAGAAATTAATCCTTTATGTGGAAATAAGTACAATTTTGGTTAAAAATTAAGCAAGTAAAGGGGAGTATTTCTCAGCGTTAGAACAACAGGCAAGGAGAACACGGGCAAACACCAGGCCCTGTGGCACTGGAAAGGGATTTTAAGGACATTTCATCCCTGAAATATATGTGGCAGATTCAGGGCTAAGGAGTACACAGGAATCCAATTCAGGTGTGTGAGGCAGCTGCTCCCTATCCAGTTTTTAACTGCTCTCCTTGGAAAACAAAATCACACCCAACCCMACCCCACCCCACGGTACAACAGCAGCCAAGGCTGGTACAGATCAGCACTTAAAGGCTTTCGCAAGGCCCAGACTGACTCACACCTGGGCAAAAAATCTCACCCAGCCAAAACCTCAGCACAACAAAGTGCTGGCCATGGAGATCAGGAGTCACTCCACGCCCTGCCATTCCCAAACAGTTTATATCTCTCMGAAATGCCATCCAAAACACCCTTAGCAATCCTGGTTTTTTTCTGATTTCTCCCCTTACAACAGTAAATTAATAAATCTGTCCTCAGCCCTTGTTGACTCAGATCCCAGGAGCTGCTTTAGGGCCTGTCACTTGGAATGTCAGCATCCTTAAGAGAGTATTCAAGAAAAAAAAAAATCCTGGGAAAAAACCCATGGAGAAGAGCCAGAGTTTGAACTGGCAAGACTGAAGATCTGTGCACAGTGCAAGTTTAATAAGACTGGCTCCTTATCCACATCATCTGAAATTACTCATAAAGATGGCACACTCAGGGTGGTTTGTTTGRGTTTGGGGTTTCTTTAAAACAAATTCAGCAAGAAAACTTCTCTGGAGGAAAATTTAACTTTTACACAAATTTAATATTTGGGTTTTCTTTTAACACAGGCCATAAAAGCTCCAGTGCAAAATGCCAGGTATCACAAAGATTCAGGAACTCAGAGGCCACTCGTGATTTACATGCTGAGCAAGATTCCTCTCCCCCTTCACTCCCGAGGTATTAAAATGCTGCAGTGTTACAGCTTAATCTCATTTATGGAGCTTTGAATCATCTTAAATACTTAGGAAGTCTGTGTAAAATACCACAATCCCTGCAGTTTATATACCCTAATCCAAACAGAGCACAGCACCAGCTTTCACTGCTGCTGATGGAAAGAAGTTCTCACGGTTTTCCAATTAATTAAGCAGGTCATCTACTCTGCACCTCCAGCACTGGCCACATGCCTGCCACCTCCCTTCCCATCAGTGTGGCTGTGTCTTCGGAGAGTGCAAGAGCCACACAGACTTCAAACCATTCTGCAGGATGGAAAGACATCAAAGACAAAGTTCTGCAGACAGCTGGACTGTTGCTAATAGAATATTACACACCATCCTAAAGTCTGCTGTTCTAAAGARCATTTATCATGGAAAACCTCCAAAACACGGAAACATATTCAGGTCATATGAGAAATGGGAACTTCTTCAGGGTCGAGCAATGGCAAAAATATTTAGGGATGCAAAATGGTGCCTGATGGTGTAAATAAATCAAAGATTGTATCATTTTTTAAAAGAAAATTATAAATCACTGTATACAGTGAAGGGATTAAAACAGAACAGTCTTCATAGGCAAGATATTAATCCACTGACTTCCTCAAATTCACATTGGCTCYTGCTCCTAATAATGGTGACACCTTYCTTCCTGTRCTTGCCGTGAATTTATCACAGCATGAACATCATCTYTGCTTTCTGCTGAAACTGAACTGGCAAAAACGACAAGAAACCATTTATTCTCAGGCCAGGCCACACACAGGGTGCTAAAATACACTAAGGAAAAAGGGATGTGTGTGAGCCCTGACATTCAGGAGTGGACCTGATTCTATCCAAAGGTTATCAGGTTTTTCCAGTTTGGGAATCTCTGTACATGATACAACCATAAGTAAATGCACCTSAAGTACACCTGTGTTGTAAATKAARTTTAAAATTCTTGCATATTGCTCCTTTGTACTTAAGCTGATTTGTGAAATCCAGTTACCTGTAAGGAGACTCCCCCTAGCACAAATCAGCGAGGTTTTCCTTGGGTTAAATGGCACAGGAGGATTTGTACTCTAAAGCGAGGAGGGTGTCAGTGCATCGGTGGTGTCTGACCGAGGCACACACGTGCTCGGCTTTCAGCACCTTCCCCGCAGCTGCAGTAAACACTTATCTGGAACGTTATCAGCTCTTTGAACCTGCCAAGGCGGGGAGCACGCCTTGATCTTCCCGAGCTTTGTTACCTCTCAAGTCAGGCTATAACTTGTGCCAGCTTGCTGAGAGATTGGGGGAGAACAGAGAAGGTGCAAAGTTAGCATCGACATGGCTTTGCTTTTTCAAGATGACTTAATGGTTTATAGCATTTGGCTTTCTGTTTCCGTGTTTTAGGCTTAATGAATTGCCACTGAAAAAAAATATTATTAAATATGGTTTTATTATTTCAGACTGAGCCCATCTTTTTATTTTTTTAATTATCTGCTGTATTTCAAATAAAGAGCAGACCGTTCAAGAATGTCAGATCTTCAAAGTAAATTGATAAGTCCTCATTTTTTAAAAATTAACTAGTCCAATTGACACTTTGAGAGGTGCCAGTCTGGCCCCAATAAGTACAAAGTGCTTGAAGACTCTGAATGACTCACTGGTTTAAAAACAATTCTTCTAGCAGTAGAAACGACCCACTTTTTAATCGACTGGAAGTTATTTTAGGTATTTTATGCATATTTACGTAATAGTCTCCAAGACTGGCACGGAAGGATAAAAATCAAGACCAGTTTGATGCTATCCATATTCCAGGCACTCCTCTGTAGACAGGGCTGCCATTTAACTAGAACTCTTCTGAACCCAAATTCATTCTATGCTGGATCCAGCTTTGATCTACAACACAGCTCCTGGACTTGGTTACTCAGACGAAGCTGTGTTACTGACCCTGAATTTACTGTAGCATGAGGTAAAACAGCAGAAACACTCTGCAGGAAACAGGGTAGGTAAGAGGGATACTTCACTAGGAAGTCCTAATTTCCTCCWGAAACACACAATCATTCCAATACAGCTGCTTCATCCTGGATAAAACCTAACCAACCATTGCACTTGGTTCCCCAAATTGTCATCACAGTTCTAAGATTAGCACACCATTATTCTTCCTTATGCCAAAAATGTTGAAATGTTTAATTTCTAATCTGGCATAATTCTCTTCTAAAAATGCGATCTGCAGCATCTAAGAAGATTGTCACCATTTCCTACTCTACAAGCAATCATCAGCCTAAAATAACCTTCACTTTCACTGTGTGAAGTGCTTTCTCCACTGCTGCATCATTTTCCTTGGTCATCATCTCACTTCAGGCAGCAAGCAGGGCATTTTACAAGCACCAGCTATTTGGATAACTTGCAAAACAAATACTTTTGGACGGTACAGTCTCCTGTTTGTGAGCACTCATGACCTGGCTTCAGGGTAAGCTAACTAAAAACAGACTATCCCACTCTTAGCTTTTGTCATGCAGAACTGTTTAATGTAATCAGAAACATTGAAACCGAGTGAGAGACAGAAACATAGCTCAAGACTAAACGAAACTGAGGCAGCACGCCTGACTCTGCCCACAGCAACTCACCTGTGGAAAKCAGAACAACATTCTCTGGATAGGCCTATGTGTGGGTCCCAAGAATCATTTTGGGAAGGAGTTTTTTTGCAAAATTTCTTTCTCCATTACCTCTTTTCTTTCCTTCTGAGAAGAAAGTTATGCTAATACTCTTCTGCGTAACAGCAGAGACTCCTACTCTACAATTATCATTTCTATCATTCACTAAACATTCTCCAAACCTAAAAGGCAAGGAGGGTGTTCAATTTTGTGTTTGCTTTTTGCTTTATTTAACATTTGGGCCATGCCTATTTGCCTTCAAATCAAACAAGTTACAGTCACTTTTYTGCTGGCACTCAGCAGCACAACACATTTTCCATGAGGCAGAGGATGGCTTAACTCATTATTTATTCTAGAGGATAAGGTCTGTAGATGTTGCACTTGGGGACAGGGTTCAGTGGTGGACTTGGAGGTGCTGGTTACTGGTTGGACTTGATGATCTTTAAGGTYTTTTCCAATCTAAACAATTCCATGAAGTAGCAGGTCCATTCATACACACTCCACCTGAACCTGAAGTGTTGGGTGGCTGGAGGCATCTGCAGTACACAGGGGATGAGCCCAGTGCTTATGGAGAAGCATTTTACCACTGCTACTCAGGATTTCCTCATCCCAAAGTGCCAGTGCACCCAGAACCGAGGTACTCAGCTTTCCTGGAGTTCCAGGGGTCTTTGATTTGTGGCTATGCCTGAATTGCCCTTCCTTTCCTTCTGGAAAGAAGCACCATCTGTTTACTGAGGATGACTAGTATGGCAGTGACGTGTAGCACTGTTTTTACATCCTGAAACATCCACCAAAATCCTGAAGCTGCAGATGTAGAGAAGCCCCAGTACCCTGCAGGAGGCTCTCTACCTGTCTGTTCTCTCTATTTTTATTATTTCTAAATCCCAGCTCTGAGCCCTTCCTACCATCTTCCACAAAAATAAAGATCATCAATACATTGAAGTATTATTTTGACACCACTTASCAGGAATTTGTGCCAAAAAAGAAATGAGGGAGAAGGAAAGAAAGAACAAGGACATGTAGGTTGGGGKTTTTTTTAATGGACAGCAAGTCCCAGGAGGTCACATTCATCCTCACAGGTAACCAGCTATTTTGGTCTCCTCCTCTCCCTAAAAACAGTGAGGARTGCAAACACCAGCAGAGAACACTCAGGTTGATGTCAGTGTTAAAGAAGTGGAGGTTAAAYTTGCCCTAAAGCCCCAAAAGGAGAGGTGAACAGAAGGGGGCACGCTGGCAGAAAGGAGATAAAAATAGAAGAGTGACTAGACTTCACTTGACAGCTATTTCTGGATCAACTATGGAAAGAGATCTGAGAAGCTTTTCTATTTGTAAAGGAGACAGAGACCAAAACATAGCTACCTTCTAGAAGGCCACAGTCCTGCACAGCAGTTTTGTTTGTGCTTCTACTTCTCTAAATCCTGTGTTTYTGCTATTTGGAAACAGTGCTGCTCAGCCAAAACGTCATTATGTGCCTAAGTGAGAAACCAGATGAGGTTTTCTGGAGCAGGACAGCAATGTGTGTGGCATTTCAATTTAACTGAAACAAAGCTGACAGCACATTGTAAACTGGGCTGCAAATCACAATGCCAAGCACAGTAAACTAAGCCACACAGTATTTTAGGAAAATAACCAAACCCCTGCAGTATCTCCAAAAGGATGTCTTGTGTTTTCCCACTCCAAAATGATTAGTGAAATTCTAACCAGTTCCAATTATGGATATGGACTAACAACAACAACAGGGACCTCCCAATTACAGCATGGAGTGCTTGACTGACATATGGCTCTGGGGATGAATATTTTTGCCTATTCAAGCCCTTTCCTCTTGAGTACCTCTGCTAAAATTCCTTCCATTGAGTAATTTCTACCCAGACCCTGGCTGTGCTGGCTCTGTTCCCATTTAAAAGAAAACCTGCAGGCAGAAAACAGTGCCATCTGCCCAGTCAGGAGCTGCTTTAATGGGCAAGTTTTATGTGAAGGGGAACAGCCTATTACACTTTATCTTCAGCAGCAGGAGTGATGTTCTTCCTTTCCCAGGAGCAGGTTACAGCAAGCACTCTCATGCCTGAAGTATTTGTCCACAAATATACATAAATCTCAATGGATATGTGCAAGCAACCTCTGGAAAAAAAAAATCCATCCAGCATCCCTTTTTTTTCATGTTCAACTTGCAATTCAGTCTTTCCATTTCTCTTTACCTGTCATACCAGTCGGGTTTTTCTGTGACAGCTTCATCAGCCTCCACTTTCTATTCCTGTAAGTGAATGATAACCTTGCCATCACACCTGAGAAGAACAAGCAGTGGCAAGGCCCTGYTGTCCCTACACAGAGAATTCTGTTTTGAAGCAGTTTCTGAATATTTTTTCCCAAGCTTATTGTCCCTTTTACATAACTGCTTTGACTGGATGATTTGCTCTGAAGTGTCATCTGGAGCAGGTCTGGGACTCGTGTGGCCCAGTTCAGGCTTCACAAGAAATAAAGGAAAAACTTCCTCTGAATATTTTCATCCTTGCAAATATCTTCAGGGCTGGGAAAAGATATTCTATTCTTGCCAATTAACCAAGCAGAGTTTTTATCCCTCCTTGTTGGGTAATCTTCTCACTAGACCATCTTTGCAGAGAGCAGRGGATTCTCTCTGGGCTGCTGGCAGTTTTACTTAATTGCATGTTTAACTTTTTATTCAGCACTTAAACCCATAACGATGAGAAATGCACATATGCAAGCAGCAAACTATTATCTGCCATTCAAACTCCCTAGAGAACTCATAAACATCTTAATATTGCTGCCATACTTCTGTCCCTTTTAGAAGAAAAGTGCACACATTCCACAGCTGCATGGGAAACAGCATGACAAGCACATTTACAGGGTAAGTTCTGTGATACATCAGTTATTGCTGACCTGTGACCACTGGGGAAGTGGAACTTTGGTCCTCAATATATATTAAAAGTTCTGAAAAAAATCAGCCAACTCAATCAGTGCTAAACACAAACAGGTATTAGAGACTCCACCAGTTTCCTTCAACCCATCAAGCAGAAGACACTCTATCAGGGCACAGCAATTTCTGTTCTCTTCTCCCTCTCCCCAACTCTGAGGGCTAAAATAAAAAAATACTTTCCAGCTGCTAATATACATTGGAATATATTTCCTACTTCATTCCAGAGCTACAAARTTTCCTCTGGAACATACTTGTTGCTACTGGATTGCYCTCTGGAAAGGTAACTTCTGAATTTTAAAATGCTTCCAGCCCTTATGATTGCAAACCCTTGGAAGTATGAATGATCTCTAACCAGCAACAAWGCCACTGAACTGTTCAGAAACAGCAGATCAGCTTCAGCATTAACTATYATCCTTCAYCACAGTATGCTAARTTTAGAAATTAATGTTGCTATCACTCCAGRGAGCCCTGATTAATGGATCACCTCAGAGATGCAAAGACATGAGAGTCCCCATGAGAGGTGCATGTACCCAGTACCTGCAGTCTTTGTCAAACCTCCMGTTTCCCTGTGATAAACTTCTGTGAGTCAGCTACATGAAGCTAATACAAAAGAGTGTGATAAAGTACATGAGAGTGTTGGAAACATGTGAATTAATCACCAAATTATTGTTTTATAAGCTTTTCTAGTTCCACAACTAAAATTTTTTTCAGTACCCAAAGCTGCCAGGTATTTCCAAGCTTCTTTGTCACAATGCAAAGGCTTTGGTGAGGACAGCAGCTGTGTTTGGTAGAGACCATCTCCAGGCCTTGGCAGAGCCTCCAGCTGACCACTGGCAGAGCCACTCTGCTCCCAGCACTCACGGAATATGTTCAGGGAAAGGAAGGATCCCTGAGAGCCTCCTGGACCTGTCAKATTAACACCAGCAAGGAATCTGTAACACCCATAAGTCATTCTCATGACAATTACTTCAGCTGCTTTCAGTCCTCTGGTACTGAACCATCCTGGTTCATTTAGGCTGCTTTTTTTCCCTAATAACGTGGCTTAAGAGCATCRGGGAAATTTTCAAGTTTAAAAGCTGCAGAACAAAAGGCAAGTAAGCTTTATGCTCTCTAATGAATGGTTATTGCTCCATTTATTTAAGTGGTACTTATCACCATAAATATTTACTAAACTCACTTGCCCTACTGGTGTAACCAGTGCTTTCCCAGGAAATATCCTTCAGTAAATGGATTGCAAAAATAAAGTAGGAAAATAAATGAAACCCTATAAATGCTTCTTAAGAAAAGTCTTCAAACAGAGGAAAGACTGAAGATCAATGAACATTTAAGTATTTCACAGCTTAGGCCTATTCACTGCACAAGATCCAAAACAGTTTCCTTCGTGAGTACTGGATAATATGTTCATTCAAAATCTAGCAGCTTTCTCCCAGAACACACCAGGACACTGTTCTCTCCCCCGCTTGTCTTTTAAAAATGAACACAAGAATTTCAGCTGATAACATTATTCTGGAAACTACACAGAATATTCTGGAAAAGGCTCACGCTGGGACTCCAGTGTTGCAATAGCAAATGTTTCCACATACTCAGATTCTTCACGCATCACTCTTTGTGAAAGGTAAGCAACAGAACAAGTRGCTTTTACAGTGTTCTGGGATTGAACTCTGGCCTCCAAACCATAAATAAGGAAAAAAAGACAAAACACACATACCTTCAAAGCACATTTCTGGCCTGTCTCCTTGTTGAAACATTCCAGTACTTTGCCATTGATTCCTAACCCTAGCACACGTTTGGAGAGTTTGTAGTCGTCCGTAACTGCATGTTTTTTTATCTCTAGTTTGACATGGGCTGTTCCCCCAGGCAAGGATTTCACGCTGCTCTTGCTCTCCACGTGACTCTCTGCCTGGGATTCCTGTTCACCTTCACTTTGTTCCATATCAGGGAATATCTGGGATGACAGAGATATCCGACTGATTCCTGAGGGGTATCCTCAGCAGAGCCCCTTCTCTTAAGCAATCAAACCCAGCGCTTCAAACAGTCCATTTGCTCGCCATTTAGTCCTGAGTAAAAATGTAAACAAGTGTTAGTAATTGATGTCAACTAACTGTTGTCCCACCTCACCGCTTTTCTCTTAACAAGACGACCAGGTGCCAGAGAGAGCAGAAGTGGAGGGTCACCTCAGGAAGGCACACTTCGGCTTTACACACCAGTCACCCCAGTTCCAATACACACAGGTCACAGACTGCAGGTATAAATCACTGCTTTTACTGCAACAAAAAGTAACTGAGTAACTGCTGAGTCTTGGAATAACACCACAGCTAAGCTCTGTAGAACAGAACAGAGCTTCGAGCTTATAAACCCTCATCAACCACTTGTTGCCTCAATGTTTTATGTAGAAATCCTCACAATGGTCCCCAGCCTCATCCCGACACTCCCAAATTGCGCAAGAGAACCACGAGTACCTAGACTGAACCCCAGCGTGGCACTGCCTGGGCAGCCACCGAACCCTGGGGCTGTCCTTTTATTGCCTGGGTCCACRAGCGAGGGGCCGGGACCACCAAACCACCCCAGAACTGAAGTCCATGGAGCTGCCATGGCGTGGCTCCCACAGCCGAGCGGGTGCCGCCGGGGGCTTGAGGGGGATTCCCGGGGCGGCTTCCGGAGCCAGCAGCCCCCGTTAGCACGAGCAGAGGGGGCCGCTCGCTCGGAGCCCCGCGCTGAGGCGGCGGCGGAGCGCGGGAAAGCCCTGAGGCGAAGCCGGGAGAGCGGGGGGTGGCGGCGGCGGGAGCCGGGCGGGGGCAGCTCCACGCCGGAGCTCCATTACCTGCCTGTGGCGGCGCGGCCCCAGCCGAGGCTTCCCGGAGCGGCTCGGGGAAGGCGGGCTCAGCCTGGGTCCGCCCCGGGCAGGTGCGCGCCGCCTTCCCGCCCCGAGCCGCGCCGGGTGCCGGCGGCGGGACCGGCCCGAGCCCCTCACAGCCGGCCGGGACCGGGCCGGGCCCGAGCGGCAGCGGGAGCCGCCTCGTGCTCGGCTTCCACYGCTCGGCTTCCCCTGAACAACGCCGGGGGGAACAACCCCCGCGGTGATTTTAAGGTGATTTAGGGCGGYGATAAGCACGATATTCACTTATTGGGGAAATCGGCGCTGGTGAGAGGGGGGAAATGAGGCTGCAGCGGCGGCGGCTCCGGGCTGGTGCCGCAGCGCGCCCGCGCGGTGGCACCGCCGCTCCTTCCCCGATGGCTCCTCTGCGAGGGGAAGAATCGCCACGTTAGCTCCAAACCCTCTGTCAAACAGGCTGTTGCACTGAGACTCGACAGCGGGCAGTGATCCTTCAGGCGCTTACCTACCGAAAGGGTGTTCTCACTACATGCAGTCACCAAACGTGAGCAAAGACGCGGTCAGTGTTTCTCGGCACTTTCGGATGCACAGTCAGGATACTAAAAGTGATGGTTCCCACAGCAACTATCGCTCATCACTGGTACACAGASTATGGTTCCAGGGATGTGAAATGCTGAGCTTTTTTTCCTACATGTGAAGATGAGTCATGCATCGAAATGGAGCTGTATTCGTATCACTGGAAGGAGCTTAAAGTTCACATGCTTTACAAGTTAAAAATACATTTGTCATTTTACATAACATAATGGCATCTGGAGTTCTAGCAGTTAGGAAAATAATTAAAAGGGCTAATGAGCCTTTTCTCCAAGGAATAAAAAGTAGTTCAGCTTGGCAGGATGCAGATCTGCAGTACATCACCATGTGATGTGACGCTACAGCTATTCCGCCTCAGGTTTCCCTTCCAGGCTTTCAGCAGTTCAGCTGCTGGAGGGCCTGGTACCCTGATTCAGTTCACCTATTCTGGGCTAATCAAATCCCCGAGGAAAACAGCTATTTCCAATCTTTTCAGGTTTAGCTGTCAGCCTTCTAGTCTGCATCACCTCCCACTGCAGTAGTCCCAGAGAAATGTCTATGTAACTGTGARCTCTCAGGTTGCAAGCCTTCAATAACATGGTTCTGTGGTCACCAGCTTGCTCTGATTTCCCTTCCCATGGCTTCTGCCTGTCTTTGCTTTTCTGTTTGTCCTGGATGGTAACTTCCTTCTCTTTGCAACAGGTAACTATTAGTCCTTTTCTCCACGCTCAGTCACTGGGGGCCAGACCCTTCAGAAAAATTCTAAATCTCTCTGGTCTCTTCTGCATTTTTTAATTTAAAAACCAGAATTGCTCACACCCACCTATAGCTCCCATTCCTGGCCCTACTTTGGMTCTTTCCATGCAACTCTCACCCAAAAGCCTATGGCTGCCCAAAGCARGCAGGAATTACCAGCACATTGAAGCTGGCAGAAGGCAATTTATAGCTTTTTTCCATAAAATATTTCCTAATATTCTAGGAAATATTATATGCTGCAAAAATTCCAAGCAGATGTCTACTTAAGGGGTTGCTATTTTTACAGTATGTCAGAAGTAAGGAATTTCATTAAGAAACTATGACTCTTTCTAACTATTACAAGAATGAGTTTCTAAAAAAATAAGCTGTGCATAAAAAGCAAGGAGGAAAGATGAGGGAATGAGACAGGATGTGTGAAATTACTTGGTTCTACATGTCTTGGTTACGAGCCATCTCCTGATGAGAAAAGTAAAATGGAGAGGATACAAACCACATTTTTCAAGTCACAGGGTGTCTCACTGGATGAAAAGCTGGCTTGGGTTCACCACCTGATGTTGCCTGGATATGCTCTTGGCAAAGTTCATCATTTTATCAGCAGCCAGTTATAAGTTTAAACAGAGCGAAACACCTTAAAAACCCAGTGTGAATAATGGTTAATGAGGCCTTACATCAACCCTCTGCTAATTTCAACCACCATAAACACCTAAAAAGCCTTTCTAGCATYAGCCCAAGTATCAGACAACCTCACTCTACACAAAGATGACCCCAAAATAAAAAGCAGCTCTTTCTTTGAGCTCGTGGCAGGTGGAGCTCCATTAGCTCTGGACATGCTGATGGAGAACAGACTGACAGGCCTACTGCAGTTCCTTGAGCTGGGGGACATTTTTCATTCAAACAGATGTTTTTATTATTGCTGYTTTGTTGCAGTGTGCAACAAGRAGGCCTTGAGAGCGACCTGTGCTTCCAGGGCCTGGAGCACASAGCTAAAATGGCTGATGGCTTRGAAGGAACAGGTCCTCGTRTRGATAKCCAAGAACTGTTCATTCARGAACAGRGGACAGCCTCAGAGGGGCCCAGGGATGAGAACAGCATTGGGCTGAGGGCACAGGGTTAAATRTGGGGCAAAAGGRACAGATCTGAGGGTCAAGGTCCAATAGGGACAGTGGTTATGAACTGGGGAAACCAGCAGGGCAACAGGGGTGGAGTAATGTGGCAAAACYGGSCCAATGGAGATTGAGGGAAGGAAGAACATTCTAGAGAACATACATCTATGGCAACTGGGGGCTGAACTGGGGTGACATCAACTTGACAAACAAATAGAGTAACAGAACCTAAAAGACATTAACCTGTGGCTGCAAAGGCCCATGGYAGGAAGGTCTTCTCTCACCCCAATCTAGAGGGGTGTTTCTCCTCACTGGGTTTGGCTCCCCCACAGCTGAGGCATGAGTACTGTGGTGGCAGGCCCCTGGGCCTCCACAATGTTTGCTTTTTGAAGTTAAAAAAAAACAAAACCAAACCAGTACTATTACAGGCTAACAGCCCACTACAGCAAAAGTTCTTTTATCTTCACAAAAATGCCTAACACTGTAAATTAAACATTAATCCTGCTTTTACCAGAAGTCCCCAACAGCAACAACACAAAACAATTTAAATTTCAAAAGAGAATTTGGTAGCTCAGTTATGCTTTGTCCCAAAGTAAAAAAACCCCAGCTTACAGGAGAAAACAGCAAATATTAAGGCCCTGTTCTATCAGGAAGCTTTGAGGCAGCAGCCCCTTTCCTCTAACCAGTATCTTAACTTGGTGAAGCTTTTTATTTTAGCCAGCACACAGTTTGGATATGTTCTCCCTGATTTTATCAGCTCTTGGATATCACAGATATCTGCTTCACAGACAGGCAGAGAAGACAGAACAACTTTACAGACAGAACAACTTCTCTTGTTTAAACAGAGAAGGTTRATTCTGGCTATTCCACTGGGTATCTTCACTGCCTCTTCGCCGTGCTGCAGCAATTCAATAACTGGGATCAAAGACATTTCAGACTTTCAAATGTCTCATTTCCTAATAAAAACAAAATTAAATAACTGAGTTTGCTGTCATCTGGAGAGCGAGGAAAGCTGATGTAATCAGATGTTCTCTGAGGGGTGGCATACCTTGAGGAGTGATACCTGAATGATACAGGAATCTCAGTTTCCTTATGTACAAAAGTGATTTGCTTGGGGGTCAGCCCTTTGACAGCAATGTCTCATGGAAATCCCATCAGTTATGATAAAGAAATTATCAGCTGAAATCTAGTGACTTGTTTTTCTGAAACTTTGCTCCCTTTGAGTAACAGCTCTCCGGTTTTTTCTGCTGTTATGAGAAATCCACRCTCACAGGATGCATTATATAGATGTCACCAAAGAGAAAATCCTCTGTACTGGCAGGTTGAAGTGAGGACACGGCTTTGTCTGGTTGGGCGGTTGCAACAACCTTATTAAATCCCCCAGGAAGTTCTTCAGAAGCTGCATCTGTGATATTAAAAGAAAGGGCAGCTCTACAGAATAATATTTTGATATGAAGGGGAACAAAAGCAGCCTCCTGTAGGATCTTTAGTTTAGTTTGTCATGTACACAATGGCCTGAAACACAAACTATATGCATGTTTTYTTGCCTTTTGGCTCTGCTCTGGAGGTGTCTGTCTCAGACTTAGCAAAAARGCATGAAAAAATCCCCAGTCTCAAAAAGCTCATCAGCAAACAGCTTGGCTCTTTTCTCTCCTGGCTGACACAAAACCAAGTTTATAAAGCCCTTTCAYAGGCAATGATCTTTACTGATGCTTTGTTGCTAGAACAACTTCTTTTTTATTCTCAACACCCCCTGTCCTTTTGTCTGTGGGATTATAGCATGGTTTCCAGGAGGAATTAAAATTCTGGCTATGAAGCAGCTTCTAGTTAAGGAAAGGGAAGTCTCAAGAACACCACTCTCACCATCTGGAGAGCCTATCCTAGTACCTGACTTAATTCCTCAAGATTAATTCCTCCATGTTAGCCCATAGCAGGTATTTTCCTGTAGAAATACAGATGAGGATAGAAAAGCTGCTTTTTTATGCCTGGTCTCAGGCCCCTTATTACAGTACCTTGTCTTAGTCATTGAGAAGGTTTTGGGAGGCTCCATCCATGTTCTGCCATAGCTTATTCATGGGGAGATTCCAGCTGGACATTTCCATTTCAGCAGACAGGAAAACAAAAAAAAGAGATACATTTTTTTCACAGAAGAATCATAAATCAAAAKCATAAAAAACCTTCTAATCTGTCTACAGGAGATGGTGCTTCATTTTACGCTGCAGTGGAGCAGAAGAAATTAATCTCTTTCATTGAAACATCCTGCAACTAATGTTGCAGGCATGACAGTATTGCCTGGTAGTCCTGGGGTGGCCTYTCAGACCACTCAGAAATAGTTTTTGCAGTATTTGAATCAAGCAGCAAAACACCTGACAGATGCCACACTGCCATCCTCTTCTAGGTCACCATGTGCCACAAGCCTTGGGACAACAAATGTGCTGAGTTACTTACAATAACCCAGGGTACTTYTTCAGTTTGAAATGAAACCCATTCCTTCCTGCACATCCTGCTTCTCATGGAGCCAGCTCAGAAGTCCCTGTATCCATGGCACAGCTCACCCACACCCTGCACACTCCTCCATTGTTACTCATACGGTAAGGAAACCAAACCCACAACATTAAATGCACCACCTGTTGTTGATTACAGGAATTGGTGCTGCTCGAATAACGAGCTGGCCCCTCTAAACAAGGAACAGCTGCTTGTTATTGGTATCATTGGGTCACTCAGTGCCCTTCCTCAGCACTGCAGCTCAGGGTAAGGGCCAGGCAGTAACCAAAGGGTGACTTACTCTCAGCCTTTCAAGCTACTGGCAAAGTAATCCAGTCCCGAGGCACACAGACCCCTCTCAAGAGTTACGATTGCGGATGACGTTTTTCATTTACACCAATGCTACAAGATTACAGGAATGTCTAAATGCTCAGCAGAAGCCGTGTAACACCTGTTTCTAACACACCTGCAGTGGGAAGGGACTCTGGCCACGGTTTTCCCAAGCACRCATTTAGCAGCAGATGGTGCTGTTGTGTCAGTGAACTTTCCTGAGGGACTACCTCACTATTTCTGGATTTTCTTCCCTGACTTTATTTCGAGCTTTCTTTGATACCTTGCATAATTAAAGACTAGCACTCAACAGTATTTCTTGTTACTGCCTCTGTAATGTCCTCATTATTCAAGACAGTGCTCTGGAAAGCCATTTATATGAATATAAACTGGGTTTAAACAACTGATTTGTGTGAATGGTAGCAATTTACATTGACTTTCCATGGCCTGGGACACTGCACATCGGGCACACTGTGCTGTTTCCCTCTTGGGGCACTGCCCTGTGCCCGAGGAGTGCCAATGAGCACTATGTCCATGTCGAGTGATGAAGCACTGCTGAGTGCTCCTGACTTCAAACCGATCACTGATTTATTAGATAAAACAGCCCAGGCATTAGCCTGAATATTTTTTTGGAGGGGTGGTCCCCTAAAGAAGTTTCCAAKGCAAATACAAGCTCCTTTCATTGACACGCACAACCCATCAGCTCCTTGGAGACAATGCCCATCTCTCGGGGTCCTGCAGGGCCGAGCAGAGCGGCTCGGGGYCGGTGACTGGAACACCAGTGCGGGGTTTTCCCCGGCCCTGGGAGCAGCCGCTGCCCGCCCCGCGCAGACCCCCCTTCTGCGGGGATGTTACCCCGCACGGTTCTGAGCCTGGCTTCCCTGCGCCGCAGGTACAAATGGCTGCTCAGCCCCCCGCACAGAGCCTGCACAGAACGCCTGCTCCAGGCGAGGATCACCTCTGATGGAGCCCAATTCCAAGTGGGAAAGAGACGCAGACAGCKCCTCAGTGCCGGCGCCGGGCCGCAGAGCTCCTGCGGGCACATCGAGCTGCGATCTCAGCGTGCCCCCCGAGGCTGAGGAGGAATTAAATACCTTCTCAGTGTGCCGGAGAAGGTAGTCTAGGTCTGCTCAAATCCATCGTGCTGCTGCACCACTGACAGGAGGTTTAAATAAACCTCGGATTTAGATATGAAGGGGCCCAGGCACGCAAATATCCTCTGCTACCCTGAGCCAGGACTACAAAGGGGCCTCCGAATGATCGTCCGAATGTTGTGCTTGCTGTGCACAGCAAAGGTGAGGATTGAAATGCCTCTGCCAGCCTCTCGCCTCCCCTGTGAATTTACACACATTCAGAGGAAGTGTGAGCTCAAGTCTGTCAGGCTCAGAAGCAAACTGGTCAAGGAGTGCCTGCAGGCTGACATTTCCACCCCCTGAGATGGCCCTCGGAGTACTTGGATGGACACTCAGGATACTTAGATGGCCCTCAGCACCTCTCTCTTCGCATAGCTGGGTATTATTAGCAGCACTCATTTCTGCACTGCCCCTGATTCAGGACAGAAATCGGATGGAAGTGTGCAGGAGGCTGAGCAGCTGCCAAACGATTGCAGGGAGTGAAAAGCTGAGTCAGGAGCCGAGCACAGCCTGCCTGCTCTCATGCTCATGTCCATGAGGTTAGAAGGGTGTTCCCTTCTAACCTCACCCTTATCAGCATCCTGCCTTCCCCTCTGCTCCCGGCCCCATCTACTTCTGGATGTTACGAATGGCGCAATGATTATTAATATTTTAAAATATTCAACCCACTCCAATGGAGGTGGCAGACAGACCACTCATTCTCTCTTATTTCTAATAAGTGAAAAGGTGGCAACTCGATGCAGGAAAAGACAAAAGATACCAAGCTTCTTTTATAAAGCGTTCAAAAATAGAAGGTTCAATAACCCTAAAAGAAACCAAAATATTCCCTCGTGGGTTGCCAGATTTTAACTCGCCAGTGTTCTATAAATGCAGGACAAAACGGTGGTGGTGTAGCCTTTTCCAGGAGMCTTTGCTGATACCTGGTTCACAGGAGACTCTCAGGTGACCAGGACAACCCTTTTAAGAAACCTATGAAGGGTGACAAGCACACAATCGCTGCCCAGAACAGCAGACCCAGCAGCACAGCCCACTCCCCCCGTTTCCCTGGGAACTGCCCCACCCCGRGCACTCGCTGCACCGGWGCTCAGGCGACGCGGAGAGGCGCCGCCAGCCCGGGGAGAATGGCGAACCGCCGGGGAGGGGAGGCACACAGCGATAGCGCCAAACGACAAATGCTTAAAGACAAATGGAAGGCGAATGACACAGAACAGCGCGTAGGTCCGCGGGAGCCGTGCACAAGCCCGGGCAGGAGGCGGTGGGCGCTGGCGGCCCCGCCCCGGGCGGGCCCCGCGCATGCGGCGGCGGCGCCCATTGGCAGCGCCGGCCCCGCGTTCCTGGAAAGTTCTTGGAAATGCATCAAAGGCGTTTCCACGAACACGCGCGGTGGCGGCCCCGCACGGCTCCCTCCCTCCCTCCCCTCCGTTCCCTCCCCTGCCCGCCCGGCGGCCGGCAGGGCTCCGCTGCCCTGCCCTGCCCTGCCCTGCCCTGCCCTGCCCTGCCTGCCTCCCCCGGCCATGGCAGCACGGACGCGGCCCTGCTGGACACTGCTATTTATACCTTCTCTCTTTTTTTTATCCCCCCCCCTCCCCTCGTGGCTGATATAGGAGGAGTGATGCGAACACAATACGATTCCAGGAATCCCTCACTTCCTGGAACAGATTAAAAGGGACACACAAAATATTACTAAGGAGGTTTGTCTTTTTTTTTTTTTTTCCGCTACCACGGAGCTTCATTTCTCCGGAGCCAGCGCTCAGACAGGTCGCTGCTCCGGCTCTTCCCGCAGCACTCGGGGAGATCTTATTTATTGGTACCTATTTATTACTATTTCAGAGTGCTCTGAAGGAAGATCAGTTCCTCTTTAAATAGATGTAATTTCCTTTTTCTCTGGTTATTTTTTAAATTTTTTTTTGCTGCTGTTTTCTGGAAAGCAGAACAAGAATACATTATTTTTTTCTGAAGCACCGAGAGTGCACTCATTTTCTTGGCCAAAGTTGCTGAAGTCTTTGTCGGACAGCTCGTCTTCTGTTGTCCCTGAAACAACCTGCAGCAGGGGTCTGCTGGGACTCGGCAGCCTTCTCTCACCGTGAACCCCAACTAGAGGCTGAACTCGCTGCTTCGGGGAAAAAAGGAAAGAAGGGAAGGAAAGGAGAAGAGAAATAATTTCCCACCTTCTTGAAGACTTGATGCTTTTCCCTTGGTCCGGGAGTGACATGATCCTGTGTGTTCAGGGGTAAGATACTTTGCAGCCCTCCGTGAAAAGCTGTGCTTTGATAACTGTAATTAGTAAGGTTCTCTGGGACAGTTTTTCAGCCCGTGTGTGTTGCCCTGTGTGACTGTAATGGAACGGGGATGACTTTTGCYGGCTGGGTGCTGASTTCTGKGTGTCTGTCCTGGGTGTCTGTGTTKTAGATTCCAAGGCCAAAATCATGGAACGATAAAGTATTCCTGATTTCCGTGCTACTGCTGAAAAACTAAAATATATATACTGAAAACGGTATTCAAATCTTTGGGAGAGTAAAAATGACTTGGAGTGTGTTGTTCAGTGTGGTGGACACAGCACCAGTGCAGACTCCAACCCTACACCATAGGTGCTCTCTAAAGTCCTCTTGGAATCAAACTGCGTACAGGGGAAAACTTCCCTGGAGTTTTGGTGCTTTGGTCTATTTCTAAGGAGATATTTATGCTAAATTAATGTCAGTTTTATGTAAATGTAAGTGTATGTAGATATACACAGCTTTCTATAGAGTGAGAGCCACAGGGGGCACACGGATAGTTCCACATCTGCCTTCAGGAGAACAGGTGACATCCAAGTGCCTTCTCTGATATCAGTACTGAGGTGTTGGCACTTCAGTGTCCTTGTGACCGACTCAGTTCATCAGCTGAGGAATACCTGGTGTGCAGGAATCACCAGATATTTTTTACACATGCTGCACACTTGGAAACTGTGAGCATTTGTTTCAGTCTGAGCCATCCTGTCAGATTTTCCTATCGCTCTGGTGTATATGGTGGATTTTCCTCAGAGTAAAATCTTCCTTGTGTGCTTCAATGACTGAAGCACAGGGATTTTTCTGCCATTTCCCCCCCACAATCTGTTCCACAAGTGCTTACCACTAATTTCCTACTATGCAAGGGGTTTGTTTTCACTCTTACTTTCAGTGTGCAGCTGCAGTTCCTATAGCCATGGCAAAGTGAATTTAGTTTTCCGCTTGGCCTTTGGGAAACCCGGATCTGAAGCTTTTCTCCAGGGTCAACATACCAGAGCTACTGCTTCCCTTACCCACCAAGAACTTATTATGGAGCCAGATGTAGATGTTTTTGTTTTAATGTCTGTTTTGAAGACCATTTACTGCTCCATTTTCGTTATCCTCTAGGATTTCCTATATCCTGGGCTCCGTACTCTCCGTCCTATTCAGACCAAGCTCCCACTGGAGTGTTGGGATGTGGCTGATGGGAGGGAGAGCAGCTCCACACTTTTTCTTGTAGTGATCAGGAAGTTTAGCTTATCAGCACAGTAACTACAAAGCCAACACTAAATGGTATCAGACATATCTGATTCTCCTGAACTTGCTGTTCCAGGGATTTCTGAAAGACTATTGCAAAGCACAGGGAAGTTCATCTGCTGTTTTTCTGAAGAGTGCACCCAGGCTCCCAGCTAGACGTGCCAAATTTCACATGGTTGTTTGCTTCTTGCTCACAGCTGTTGTACAAACACTTGTTTTTATTTAGTCCTGATTCTCCATGTCTTTCCTCTGCTTTCTCTATTACAAGCACTATTTGCAAATCTTTTCTTTGCCCCACCAAAAAGCTTTTTCATGTCAGCAAACCTTTTCCAACCAAACTCTTCTTAACCCTCCTTCAAATGTTCTTGTATTAGAAGTTGTAGTCTGCCATTACTTGCTGATGCCTCTGCTCTCCCATTCCTGTGCTTGGAGCTGTTGTGTTTGCTCCCAGCAGCAGCTCTTCTTTCTTCAACCTACATACAGAGTTGTTTAGGGCACCAGCACCTCCCAGTCTGTCAAAATTTCTAATCCTTCTCTCTTCCACCATGCTCCTTTGAGCCCACAGCTGCACTGTGAGGTTTTGTAGGGACATAAGGCTGGTGTATAGAAGGAAAATAGGAAATGTGTGAGCCTGGCCCTTCTCTGGCTGCAGTGGAAGGATCCCCACAGTGCCTGCACACAGTCCGGGCTCCTCCAGCTTCATGTGGCACAAAGTGTAAGGCAGCAGAGCACGAGTACAGTGGGAAAACACATCTTATGGGCTCTGTAAAAGAAACCTATTGAAAATTTCACACAGCTGATGTGGTTTCTGGAGGACCAAACTGTGAACTGGTACAGCCCTTGAAAATAACAGCTTTTCTCCTGATTCATGGCAGACATTTCCCTGTGTAGCTTTGCTCTCTCTCCCTTCCTTTGCCACCTCTCAGCCAATTCCGAATTTCCTCTCTGAAGGTGGTGTATAAAAAGAAAAAAGGTTCCATGCTATGAAAAGTTTTCTTTATGTTCCAAACCTTCCTGGAAGGGTAGGCCAGAAAAATTGTCCAGGAGAAGATAAGTTCAGAGAGATTTGGCACTTGGACTGCAGTGTTCAGGTTCTGGGGAGCGAATGGTGCAGGACTGATGTTCCTTAGTATCAGTCACAGTCATTTGTAGCTCAGGGAACAGCTGCTCTGAGAGACATTGCTCTGCCAGCAGGCCTGGGACACCCTCTTTGCACAGCACCAACTGGTAATCAGGTCCAGCACAGGCAAGGATCACAATCACAGAACATTCTGAGTTGAAAAGGACCCAAAGGATGATTGAGTCCAGCTCTGAGTGACCTGTATGGGGATTAAATCCACGCCCTTGGTGTTGTTTGCACCATGCTCCGAGCAGCTGAGCTGGTTTGTGGTCCTCCTTGTGCAAAAAGGGGGGTAATAGAGAACTGGGAATCTCCTTTCCCCAAGGAGACAGGTAGCTAGGCATTTGTGAAGACCATGACATTAAGAAGGAAACGTCCAAATATCTTGAAAAATGAAGCCCTCAACACCTATAAATGTATCTCCAGGAGGATTTAAAAGAGAACTCAGAGCTTTCCCAACAATGATCTCCAGGTATAAAAATACAACCAGGTGTACAAAAGCCCCTGAAAATGCAGGTCCTGTGACCAAGGGCCAGCAATCACTTTTATTCAGCCTGGCTTCCTACCCATTAATAGAAATTAGGAAACATACATTAGATACCATGAAAACCAAGCAGGTATCCTTCTTCTGAAATGTGATTTAGCACATGGAAAAAGAAAGAATGTTCTTTCCTAAATGCCAACAGAATAATAGCAGGGGTTTGCTATGTATTGCAAGGGCAGGAAGTATCTCTCTGTAGATTTAAATTTACCAGTGGTTTTACAAAACCTTACTCCAAACCTCCATGGTTTGTTTAGAAATGCAGAGATGTGGAACTGATCATGGTTCTCACTCACAAGGTGTGAAGGTGCTTCCAGGTTCTCTCTAATCTACTTTCCTCCCTCATCTCTTCTTCTTGTTCTCTGTCCCATACTTGAGTCTCAGCAGTTTGAGATGGTGGAGTGCAGCTATGATCAGGTGCAGGTCAGTTTACAGCACATTTATTTATGTACCTGAAGTGTCCCTGTTAACACAGAGCACAGGGAAGGAGGAAGATCCAAAGGGAAGCATTTAGGAGTTCAGAGTCTCCTTCTGCTTCTCTTCAGTGATGTGGGGAGGCTGCWCCTTGTGCCATCACCATCAGCTCCAGTGGTGCTGTGGCAGTGTCACACTGAGGACTGAGTGTATTTCTCTCAGCCATCTTTTCTTTAAGGTGTCTGAAAGAACATCTGAGGTGTGTTGGGGATGGTGAGGGGATGTAACACAGGACATGCAGCAGGACAGGGGACACAGAGACAAAGAGCTTACACACACACTGGGACAGAAACGAATGTTTGCTCAGGAGCTTGCCTGGGAATGAAGATTTTCCTGGCCTCTGTCATCCATTCTTCCCCCTGGAGCTCTGCTTTCCTTTAAGGAATCCCTGTGCTGCTGAGGAAGAGCACCCATGATCCGTGAGAGTTCCAGGCTCTGTGAAAATGCATTTAGCTACACCACTTGAGGCCACAGGGGAATAGATGTCCCAGCAGCCTGGCCATGGCAGAGCCTCCTCCTGCACTCCTGCAGGGATTGCAGCCACACTGACTCCTCCATCTGAACAGTGGGGTGGCTGTAGTGCACAGGCTTGGCTAAAACAAGAATTCCCATTGTTCTCCTACATGAGCAGCTCACTCTGAGTTCTGGCAGATTCATTTAGGACCAGGTCATCCTTGAGCAGAAAGTGGGTAGGACAAAACCCAAGATATTCCCAATTCTGCTTCTAATTATATTGCAGTAAATGACAATCCCAGTGGCAGAAACAGAAATGCTCCAACATTGTAATCATGTAAATGGAGCTGTAATACTGTTATAAACCTTACTGCCCCTGAAACTACGTATTAAAAGGCAGCATCTAAAAATATCAGCTTCAAATCATCCTAGATGGCAAGACTGACCACATTCTATAAGGCCAAAGAGGCAAACTCACTGTCCCTGTTTCTAAGGGCTCATCTTTACTATGCTCCTTCCTTTTCTCTTGCCTCTCTCAGAAACATGCTGAGGATGAGGAGCATGAGGAGGTGCTGAGGATCTGTTTGTAAAACATAACACGTTGTAGTTCAATGTAGCATGTACTAAATGGACCCTGCAACCCATCTCAAGGCAAGGAGAAATAGCAGAGTGTGCCTTTCATTTCAGACCTCATCCTTTGCTGGCAGAGGAAAAGATCAGGAGCCTGTCACTCAGGGGCATTGAGGAATTGTCAGAGCCCATCATGCAGCCTCTCCCAGTTATGGCCTTCCAGGAGGAGTCTGTGCCTGCCCTTGCAGCTCCAGTTCCAGACAGCAACCCACCTCAGACACGGGACCCTGAAGAAGACCTTCTCTGCATTGCAAAAACCTTCTCCTACCTGCGAGAATCTGGTAAGACTCAATTGCAAAGTCACAGGGTCAGAAGGGTGCAGGGACCCAACTCCACAATCTGAGCACCAGGAAGACTTTCCTGATCCCACTTGAGACAGGAACCTGGTTCTGTCACAACCATGGCTGGCTCTTGTGCACACACCAAGTGTATCTGGAGTTTCTACAAACTTATTATATAATAAGTTTGTAGATTTATTGCTTTATCTTTTGTAACTGAATTGGGAGAAGAAATTGCAAAACGCAAATTGCTTTTTCTCTGTAAACTGTGGCTGCTGCAGCAGCCAGCAGCCTCATCCCAAGCCCCAGCACAGCAAAGGCAAGCTTAGGCAGGAAACCCTTAGAACTTGGTCTTTATTTATGAAGGCCTTGCCAGCTCTGGCTCTGGTTGCTTCCCAGGCCCCGAACGCGGTTGTGTTCAAGGCTTCTCTAAATACACTGCCAGCCCTATAATATGCTCTTTGCCTAACAAATTCTTTCTGGGATGTTTTCCCAGGTTGGTACTGGGGTTCCATCACGGCCAGTGAGGCCAAGCAGCATCTGCAGAAGATGCCTGAGGGCACGTTCCTGGTGCGGGACAGCACCCACCCCAGCTACCTGTTCACTCTGTCGGTCAAGACCAACCGCGGGCCCACCAACGTGCGCATCGAGTACACCGACAGCAAGTTCCGCCTGGACTCCAACTACCTGTCCAAGCCCCGCATCCTGGCCTTCCCAGACGTGGTCAGCCTCATCCAGCACTATCTCATGTCCTGCACCACGGAAAGCAAGAGCGAGGCTCCGTACCCGCCGCCGTCCCCCGTCCCTCCCCTGCAGAAGGAGCTGGCGGCGGCGGCGGTGCACCTGAAGCTGCTGCGGCCGCTGGGCCGCAAGGACAGCATCCCCAGCCTGCAGCACCTGTGCCGCCTGTGCATCAACAGGTGCACGGCGCACGTGGAGCAGCTGCCGCTGCCCCGGCGCATGGAGGAGTATCTGAAGCAATATCCCTTCCAGCTCTGAGGCCTGGCCCTGCTCTCCCAGGCACAACCACAGAGGCACAACCACCAGGACTTTGTGTCCCCATCCCGCTACCGGTGGGCACAGCCAAGAACTGATGATCAGCAGAGACTGCAGCCATGTCTCCTCTCCCCTTCTCTTCACATCCATTCCAGCCCCAGGGAGGAGTGGGTTGTCTCAGTGAGCAGTGGGGCACCAGCTGAGCTCTGACCCTCGGGCCGTGCCAGCAGTGGCTGTGAGAAGCCCTGTGGGCATGGCCACACTACTTGAATGTCAGAGCTGCCGTGACACAGGACATGCTAACGTTGTTATTTTTGCTATTTATTTTCGTGGCAGTTTCTCTCCTCATGGTATTTTTAAAGCACCTTTTACTTTATTGTTTTTTTGTTTCTTTTGTGGAATTAGAGATAGTGTAAAGGCTCTCAGCCACCTGGCAGCCAAAGCTCTGTGGGAATTTGGATTTGGATTCACATCCAAACAGTTCTGTTTGAACCTGTCCCTGGGACAGGTTACAGGAGTCCACATCCAAGCTCTCCTAGGCTTCTGGGGTATGTGACACTTAGATAACTGTATCCAGACTCACCTCTACAGAGGTAAAGACTATTTACTTTTTCTTCCTACAGAGGGTATCACAACCTCAGAGCACAGTGGGAACTCCCAGAGCTGTGTGCTGCATCACATGTGGACAAGAGGCTTCTTTGAGGAAGCTCTTCTTCCTTGAGAGCTCTAAGCAGAGATCTGGATAGTGAGGTTGGGCCAGGGAGCACTCATCCCATTTTTTTCCATCTTCTCCATCTCCAAAGGAAGTTTGTGACAAAACATTTCAAAACAAGTAATTAGAAACCAAATTTTCTCATATGCAGGCAGAAGGATTTCATTTCAGAGCACCCTGTGTTTGGCTTGTGTTTTCAGAGTGCTGTTCCCTGCCCTTGTCTGAGACACAGGGCAAGAGCAGGGTCTCCTTGAGCAGGGGCTCAGAGACAGCTCTGCTGGGCTGCACCAGCGACACGCACACTTCAGGATATTTATTTATTTATTGCTGGGGTACCACTTAGAGGCACCCCAGCCCACAGAGCTGTCCTTGCTCCCTGCTCCCAYCACGCCAGACTGCTGCATGCTCTGCTCCTGCCAGCATTAGTCACCGGCCATGCGGCTCCTGCCAGCCCCAGGCTGGAGCACACACTGCAAACCACAATGCAGCCTTTCTGCTTGCCAAGGTCCAGACCTCTCCTCCCCCTGCTCTGACTTGCATGTTTGTTAGCCATAATTAGGCTTTTGGCTCCGGGTTTCCTTCTCACACCCCATCCCTTTCACCCCCTGCAGATAAGGCACAATGGCTCTTCCCCTGCTCTTCTGCACACAGCAGGGACAGACAGCAGATGGGATGTGCCCCAAACCAGCACTGACAAATTGCTCCTTCCTGTTCTTTGCTGAATCCCATCATCTTCCCAGCATTGCCATCAATAAAGGAGTAGAGGAGGGAACAGACAGGTCTACAGAAATTATCATTTGGCTTATTTTGCCCCTAGGACCCCCTGACTTGTTCTGGCATGAATGAACATTAAGGATTCCTTGTTCCTCCCTCCCTGGAACTCTCTGTAAATCAGAATGGACAAACCCCCAGCTATAGCTGAGTGTTGGGAGAGAAGATGGAGAAAGATGGGATGGTGACCCAGGAGACAAGCTCAAAAAATGGGTGTGTTTCTYCCACCCTATCTTAAAGCTGCCAAAAGGGACAAGATGGCCTGATGTGCTTAGTCAGTGTCCTTTCATTCCCCTCTCCACATTTATACAAGTTTGTGCTGTTGCAAGCTTTGTTTTTGATACTTTGATGATTGACAGTGTGCATGTGTGATGTCAGGTTTGCTTTTTGGTATATCCTTCCCCCTTGCCTTCTATGGCAGCAACCATGGGAAGGTACTGAATGAGAATGAAAATGTAGAAGGCAAAAAGGAAAACTTTTTTTTTTAAAATAATATAAATGATCAACCACTGAAAAGGCTTCCTTTTATTCAAACACCTCTATCTGCCTGAGGACACTGGGAACAAGAAACCACAGCTCTCCAAGGAGCAGCAGTGATATCAGGAAGCCCACACAGCTCAGCCACAGGCCTGGTAACTACAGCTTGAGAAAAATCAGCTGGAGAAGTGTACAGCAGGAAAGGGCAGGTTGTTCAGCTCTCTGAAACTTGCCTCCTGCTAGATCTGTTCTCTGTTGGGGGTGATGGGGAGCTCAAGCTGTGGGTTTGACTCCCTGCCCCCAGAGAGCCCAGGAGCTCCTGGGTGACCCCAAACTGAAGGCTGTGAGCTCCCATGGGCAGGGACCAGCTCTGTTGTGTGTTTGTTCTGCATTTAGCACAGTAGGGATCTCTAGGTGCTACTGCAATACAACAAATAAACAATACAGTTACTCCAAAAAGTCAGTTTCTTCTATCTTGAGACAGTTTGTTAAAAATCATTTGACTCTGGATTTTAAATAAACATTTGAAATATATGTTAAAGCCACTCAATGTAAAAGTCTTTGGTAAAATCCAAATGGATGAATTCATTTTCTGTTTAGAGAAATACTCCCCAAGAACACAGGGCAAACTCTTGTCCATTTTTTTCAAAGACAAAAAGCCTTTTAACAAAAAAAGGCCCTTCAGATATTGGGAGAATAAACACCAAAATCCTCAGTGGGCTTGGTTCCTGCTGCACACAGATGAGCAGCAGCAGATCCCAAGTTAATAAGGACTGATGGAACATTTTTTAATGACATGGAACAACACAGGAATGATTCTTGTATTGTTTCTGTGTGCCACAGAAAACCAATACAGTGTAAGGGAAACAAGACAGAACATAAATGGGCAGACAATGCTTTGGGTGGGAGATCCATTTTCCCCTTTTCTGGGGCTGCAGTGTCCCTGGACCTGTGGTCTGGCCCTGCAGCCTTTCCCCTCACAAACCAGGGGGACGTGTATCTGCCCTATAGTGTCAGAGGAGACAGAGGACACCCCGTGTGTCTGGCTTCTGAAACACAGGGAACACTGAGCTAACACCACTACTGGCTGGGGACTCCACTGGGGTCCCTCTGTGCTCCTCTGCCAGGAGAGATGCCCAAGAGATGTCCTCCCATCCTGCTCAAAGCATGGAAAATGGAAAACATGCTCAGAAACAAAAAACAGATTCACAGGTTCACAGAATGRCTAGGTTGGAAGAGACCATCAARATCAYTGAGTCCAACACCAACAACTGAACCAGTTCCTCTCCCATCCTTCTTCCTCTGTGAATACACTGGCTTCAAAGTACTGCTTTGAAGTATTCCTGAGGCACGTGCATTTCCTAGCAAGTCTTGTTCCCATCATCTCATCAATGTGAGCCTATGGGTAGATTTCCATTGCCCATCAAACCAGGAAATGCTGGCAGTGCCATAATCTGTTCCAGATCAAGTTGTTAAACAATCACATCCCTCTTGGTTTAACATGAAATATGGAAAGAGAACTACATAGGATAGAAGCAAAACACAAAATAAGTGGAAATATGAAAACAAAAGAAGGAAAAGCTGCATCCATCTTTAAAAAGAAACTTTACAAAGCCTGGAAAGACTTGGAAAGAAAAATGCAGCATTTCTGGCACATTACTGAGTGATCTCTTAATTTCTTAGCTGGGCTAAACTCTTCCTCTGAGTACACATAGGAAACCCTGCTGTTCCCTTTSCACAGGCTGAAGGTGGAGATGATTGGCATGAGCCAGGCTGGTCCTGCTGTGMAGTCACACACAGATTTACCTCTTCAGCTCTTACCTTAACAACTCCCACTCCTACACCTTCAGCACATTTCCTTAAAGAAAACAGGTTCATGTTCTGAAAATTCTTGTGCCAAGCCTCAGTGCAGACTGAGCTGATGGTTACAGATGAGTTCCACATCCCTGGGAGCAGGAGCATTTGTGGCAATGCCTACTGGCCTATATCAGCACTGAAGTACAGCTGCAGCTCCTCTCCCAGTGACACCTGTATGGTTTGTTGAGCCAGTGCACAACAATTTTGATTCCCTCTTGGTTTACAGTTCCTGTCTACAGATAGAAACATGGGTGTGAAACCCTCACAGAGTCTGAAAAGCAGACTGATAGGATTGGGAATAGAAATCCCAGTCCATGAGTGAAACCACACTCCCATGGTCCCCTGCCACAGCAGAACTCCCCTGCAGTTTGTCAGGCACATATGGTATAATTTTCTGTCTTAAATCATCAGCCTTCTGAAAAAGCAACACATGCAAGGGTAAAATAACCAGTTCACATGCACATCCCTATCCTTTTTAACTTATGAAATCTTAGTCCTTTCCCCACATCCTCTGAGGTGTCCAACATCCCCCAGTCCAAGCCAGGGGAACACCAGCATCAAATCAAGTGCATCAGCAGAGTGTATTTACTTCTCTTAGGACAGACATGGTCAGGTGTTTCAGTTACTGACCTATAACATGTCATTTCTAGTCCAAATCCCATTGTCAGTCTTACCTGCTATCTATGAAATTAAGGGAATTAAAACCAAAATTAACTGGACACTATTTGTGTGGCTGTTCTGCTAAAACATATTCTTGTGTTCAAATCTGTCAAAAGCCAGTATCACAGCCCTGTCCTATCTGTCCCTAATGGCTGCTGAGACCCTTGCAATCCTGATGGAATTACAGTATCCTCTTTCCCAGCCCAGAAATCAACAGCAGTCCAAAGATCCAGAGTAAAGCAATATCCAGTGAAGATGTGCCAGAACAACTCTGGATGCCAAGTAACATCCTCCAGCTCCCTCAGTGCTGGGCAGCATTGTCACAACATTCACATCATGCTGTCAATGGCCCCCACCCATCACTCACAGGGGTTAACAGGAGAAAAACCCATCAGTCTGGGCAGCTCCTTACAAAAAGACCCAGTCAGAGATAAAAATAAGGTACAACTGAGAGATCCAATCCACCCTGGCTCTGGGCAGAAATGCTCATACTCTGTGTGTTCACAGCAAGCCAGCTTCGAACCTGGGAGAGGGAGAGCAGGGGAAGGCAGCAGTGCCAGCATTGCCTAACTCAGAGCAGCGAGGAGGCCCCGGCGCGGCTCTGGGTGCTGATAACACGTTCAGACTCAGACATGTCTGCTCCCTGCCCACACCCCACAGCCAGAGCTGCCTCTGTGGGCTCTGTGCCGTGCCAGGTGCCAGAGGGAACGGGAACACGTGGAGGCACAGCTTTATCTGCAGGGGAATGCTGCCTCGAATGAACCTCGTGCTGCTGTCCCGCCGCTCCCCAGAAACACGAGCGCCATGGGGCTGCTGCTGCTCCTGCACAAACAAGTGCAGAGAGTGGCCCTGGGAGCAGGCACGACCCTGCAGCATCCATCACACATCTGTCAGCACCTCTGCTGCACTGCACAAAACAAGCTCAGGGAAAAATGACAGAGTGGTCCTCTCAATAAAACCAGAGTCTTTCAGTGTTCAATTATGTGGATTAAGGAGTCCACACAACCAAGTTTAGCAAGAACTAGGTATTTTTTCTACTTGAAAAATAACATAATGTTCAGAAGAAAAGGCTATTGGTAGGCAACATGGTGGCCAGAGAGAAGAAAAGTAATTTTAAGGGCTTCACTGTTAGCCTGGGCATTAAATTCAAAAAACTATGGAAAGTAAAATACAATTTAGGCTTTACATCATAACAATCTTAATATAATAATTCAGAGTGGTTTTTTGGATTTGGGAAGGGGAGGGGAAACAACAAAGTTTCAGAACTCCAGCTTAAATTCACTACAGATGAGACAACAAAAAAGGAAGTTTTACTGCAAAACCACTGCTGGCTTAGTCCTTCAATTCCCCTGGAACCAGTTGTGGCAGTAGTCATGGCTGGAGACAGGCTGTTGGCCCATCCATTCCCCCCGTTGCAAAATCCTCATTTGATTAATTTAAATATAGGAAAGGACAGGCCCAGGGGAAGCAGCCTGGCCCAGCAGAGGAAAGGGTTCAGTCAGAACTGCTCCAGCCTGACAGACCAACCTAGATTTGCAGAGAAGGGTTTCCTTTCATGAACAACAACTACCCTCCTCCTTTTGCTCCTCTTCCTCAGACCTCACTGGCAGGGTTTTCCCCTCAATGCCATTCCTTCCTAAATGCAGTGTAAATGCACTTTGCAGCAGCTCAGATTTGAGTTGCAATAACCAAATACAATGTTAGTTTTTGCCAAAACAGCTATTTTAAGAGAACACTCTATCCAGCCAGGAAAGGCATTTGTTTTAATGTCCCCCCATGGAACTACAGTGACCATAAAAGCTTGTAATAATACTGGTTACTGCAGCATTAGATTGCCCAAACAGATCATCAGAGACCTGGTATTTCTCAAAACCTGATAGAAATGGAAGGACAAAGGAAGAGCTGGTCAACCAAAACGCAGTGGCAGAGCTCAGCCAGGACTGCWGCTCCTTGGACTCTGGCCTGGCCAGTGACTCCATCATGTGACTGCCTTGGCCTGGAAGATACACTGCAACTTTTCCAACTGTGGCTCCTGGAGAAATGCTGCCCTTGCTGAAACAGCCCTGCCATGGAAACCTGTAAAACACAACGGGCTAAATCCAGGTTCCTTCCCCAAGGAGTGGCACAGGAATTCATTTACTTCAAGGCTGAATTT
>CADDXX010000796.1:10251-53338 GCA_902810485.1 Alauda arvensis
TGTGCTGTCCCAAAGCCCAGATTATATCCAGGTGGGAATGTTTGGCTCCTCCTCCCTGGGCAGAGGTTCTCACAATGGGCTGATGTCACTCTGAGGGTCATGCAATGGGTCCTTGATTGGCCATTGAGCAGAGATAACTCCTGAAGGGAGTTACCTGTGAGTCACTGATGGGCCATTAATGGAAGATAGTGGAGGGAGGAGGCAAGGAAAACACTGTCCCACCTGGTTTCAACAGCTCATGAAGATGGTGATAGAATACAGACTTTGGGCACGTCTTAAAGTTTTACAGCAAAATTTATACAGCACTTCTACGTGCCACACAGAACCGTTGAAGTGTTTCGTGTTTCCCCTCATTTGCAGCCTGCTGGAAACCATGTCTCACTACACGGACGAGCCAAGATTCACCATCGAGCAGATCGACCTCCTGCAGCGCCTGAGACGCACGGGGATGACCAGGCATGAGATCCTGCACGCCCTGGAGACCTTGGACCGCCTGGACCAAGAGCACAGCGACAAATTCGGGAGGAGGTCCGGCTACGGCGGCGGCTCCTACGGCAACAGCACCAACAACGTGCCGGCCTCCTCCTCCACGGCCACGGCCTCCACGCAGACGCAGCACTCCGGGATGTCCCCGTCGCCGAGCAACAGCTACGACACCTCCCCKCAGCCTTGCACCACGAACCAGAACGGCAGGGAGAGCAACGAGAGGTTGTCGGCCTTCAACGGGAAGATGTCGCCCACCCGCTACCCCCTGGCCAACAGCCTGGCGCAGAGGTCCTACAGCTTCGAGGCTTCCGAGGAGGACTTGGACATCGACGACAAAGTGGAGGAGCTGATGAGGTGAGTGAAGGTCTCAAATAAGGGTTGTAGGGTGGGGAAATYTTGCTACGGGTTGTGCAGGGAGGTGGTGGGTGCTCATCCCAGGGAACACTCAAGGTGAGGTGGGACGTGGCTCTGAACAAGCTGATGTAGTTGAAGATAYCTGCTTATCTCAGTAGGTTTGGACTAAATGACCTGAAATGTCTCTTCCAACCCACATGGCTCCATGAGGGTTGGATGGTGATCAGGAGAGCAGGAGCTGCTTCAGGCAGTTGTTCCTGCCAGKGCTCCAAGGATCACCATCCCAGAGCCTCTCACCAGCCCTGTGTGGGTGTCCCATAGTCTGACTGTTGAAAGAATTTCGCCAGTGCTGTACCAACAATTGGGATTGGTGTCAGAGCACTCGTTTTCCACCCAAATTCAGAATTCTGATCAAGTATCAATTCACATGACTTCTCCTCCACCATTTCACACCCTTTGTAATTCCTTCCATATAGAGGGAGAGTAGGGAGTCCATCTTGGGTTGCTCAGTGGCATCTGGAGAGGATGCATGTTGTTTGTTTGTAGTTTGTGGCAGGGATTTGCAGAGTGTGCAGGAAAATACAAATAATAAAGAGGAAGCAGAAGTTTTCTCTGAGAGCCATTTGGGTGGTTTTTTTTTTTCTTTTCAGGGCTGACCTTCCTTTACTTTTAGCAGCTTCCTTTTCAGCATTATGGCAAAGATGAAAAGAAGGGATTATACTCCTGAGGATGAAAGTCAGAGTCAGTGGGCTTTGAGAGCAGAAAGAACTAAGGGGAAAGGCCAAATGTCTCAAAACAATTTTGGTCATGATGTTGGAATTCTTTCTTTTTCCCCCCATCCCTGAAGCACCTATGGGAGCACTGGGTCCATAAGCTCTAGAATGGGAATGTGTTGGAAATAGTTGGGAGATTTCAGGGAAAGACATGGTTGTGTTTGCAGCTGTATGGAAGATGAGTGTTGGGCACAGAAGTGAARATGAACCCCCAGCACAGCATTCATTTTGCATTTAGATTTGCAAGCTTGATTCTGCCTTCAGTGCAGCTGGGGCAGGAGGGGAGAAAGGGGAAGGGAAATGTCTCATAAAGCCTAATAAAGGCTGGTTTTAATTGCCTGCCSTTCTCAGGATGGGAGAGAGGAAGAGGAAGGGAAAAGTATGTGTTTATTGCAATTGAAATTTGCTGTGCATCACAGTACATGTGCAACCTCCAATTTATTTGCTTTTTAGCCCCTTCTGAACTACCTGTACAGACCTTGTAAAAATCATACARAGGCCTCAGTTCATTCAGTGCAAGCTCTGGGAACTAAAAGAAAGGTGTGGGGCCAGAGGCTGCAAAATCTTGCATCTTTTCCTTGGGATGCTGGAGGAGGCTGCTGTATGCATATTCATTTGGGTAACTAACCATGCAGCCCCTGCTATCCTTTATATTTTTTTTTCTTTTTCTGCCTCATTTTTATGAGTGAGGTTTTTACGCTGCTGGGAGAGATTTATTCATGCCCGTGTAATGAAACTTTGTACATTCCATATGGCAGTGCTGCACCTAAATATGAATTATATGGGACATGAGTCATCCATTCTCCTGCTCTGGGACTCGCATCAAACGTGACACTTGGGAAAAAGGAAGTGGCCAGCCCTGAGCCACTTGGGCTGTTTTAATGCCAGCCTTCCCCACTCCTCAYCCCCTAAATAAATAAAGGGATCCTGCAGGTGCACCTTGCTCTGTGCCTCTTTTTGTGTGTCCTGTTTTGTTTTGGTAGGAGGGACAGCAGTGTGATCAAGGAGGAGATCAAAGCCTTCCTCGCCAACCGCAGGATTTCCCAAGCAGTTGTTGCACAGGTAACAGGTAAGAGCTGGGGGGACTCCTCTCCTCATTTTGGGGCTCTCTCTGGGTCTGAGCTGCCTGCCTGAGCACGGTGCAGATGTTGGAGCATCACTTGGCTTTCTGCATTGCAGTGCAGATCTGTCAGCTTAGTCATGATAATGTATGCCTTTGATTTAAGACCCATTGTCCTGCACATCATGGAACTTCCCCCAGTGAATCACTTTTTTTTTTTTACTTTTTTTTTTTTCCTGTGGCTTGTGCTGGCAGATTTTATTTTACAGCATTCTAATAAAGCCTGAAGTTCTTATCTTRAAACGAAAACGGTTTTCCTTAATTCTTAAATTGTTGTTGAGTGTGGCARATAGATGCATATCTGCATCTCTGGGTGTGGAGAGAGAATGATAATGTGTATTTATATATTAAAAAGGGAATGAATAGTCAGGGGACACAGCTAAGCTGGTACCAGTGCTGCCAGGACTTGGAGGATGAGAGCTGGAAGTTTTATCCATGCTTTGAGTCACAATTAATGAAAATCTGAAGGGAGGTTGAGGGATGAGCAGAGCAGCTCAGGTTTTACCTGGAAGGAGCAGTGATTCTGGGTGCCCTGAGCTTTCTCTCTCACATCCAGACAGGTGAGCTCACTGCAGTGGTGCCACTTCTTCCCTGGGTGTGTTCCCAGAGCTTTCCAGAGAGGGTGACAAAGCCCTGCTGCCCCTCCATGGGCTGGGGGGTTATTRTTTKTCCCTTCAGGYACACAGGCCTTGCCTGGAACAGCCYCAGAATCATTTTGGGTGGCAAAGCCCTCTGAGACCACTGAGCCTCTGAGCCTGACCACTCTGCCTGCACTGCCAGGGCCACCACTGATCTGTGTCCCCAAGTGCCACATCCACATGGCTTTGAAATCCCTCCAGGGATGGGGACCCCACCCCTGCTCTGGGCTGGACAGCCCTTTCCAGGCAGGAATTGTYCCCAATATCCAACCTGAACCTGCCCTGGYACAGATTGAGGCCATTCCCTCTCATCCTGTCCCTTGTTCCCTGYCAGGGAGTTGTGCAGAGCCACAAGGTCCTTCCTGAGCCTCCTTTTCTCCAGGCTGAGCCCCTTTCCCAGCTCCCTCAGCMKCTCCTGGTGCTCCAGCCCCTTCCCCAGCTCYRYTCCCWTCCCTGGATTCTTTTAGAATCCCTTCTTTTAGAATGAAGGCAATGATAAAATTCAGAAAGCTCAATCCCATGTTACACCTCAAAGATCTGTTAACTTTTYAACCCAAGCTTGGATAAAGATCTTGAAATCAGGTTCCCTGATGTCTGGAAACAGCAGAGCAGTAGTAGGGAAGTTGTCCTTTGATGATATTTCCAGGATTTGAAATGTCCTAGGAGCCCAGTTCTCTGGGAGCTGTGGCTTTGCAGACATGGCAGCAGTGGAGGTGGGCAGGCACAAACTGGTGCTTGAGTAMAGACCCAAAAATTCCTTCCAACTCAATGTCTCCAACTCTTCTATGACCCTGGCTAAAAGGATTTGTCCTTCCTTAGTTTGATCTGGAACAATTGACAAATGTTAATTGAGATTAACAATTTGTATAAATTTGTATAAATGTCAGGGATGTTATTTGCCTTACTGGCAATAATTACTTCAAAAATTAATGTCTAAGTTGAGTTGCTTMAATTGTACCTGAACTCTAAAATTCTATTTACCAAATTCTGAATTTCTAAAATTTTTAGTGGGTCACTCTSCTGCTTTTGTTCATTCCTTGCCTGATTACAGTCCTAGAAGAAGCCAGCTCTGAATTAAGCTCTGTACAGCACCCAGCAAGTCAGGCTGGCTTCCCCTGCAAAGGGAGGAAAACTGCTCAAAAAAGAGTCTTTCCAAAAGGAGCCAAGGTTTTTGGTTTTTTTGTCAGTGGGACTGCCACATGTGGGGTCATTGAATCAGAACCACCACACCAGATCCAAGTCTGGATCAGAGAAAGGAATGGATGTAATTATAATTAACTGAGTGTTTGATACAAGAAGCTGTAGGAAAGGCAAGACCAAACTCTTCACACCTGATCCTTTCCCTCCTTCCACGCTGAGCCTGCTCTCTTGGATTTCAGTGGGCATGGAGTTGGCATTTGGCCTTTGGGAGCTCTCATTGTTTCCTCCTGGGAGTAAATGACACCAACCATCCACCTCAGATGTGACWGAATTTCACACCCTTCCCACTCAGCCCTCCTCATCACACCAGGGGGATCCACAGGGTGTCAGAATGAGGGCTGAGCTGAAGGCACTGTGTTATCACCTTGTTTTTCAAGCCAAGTCCATGGGAAACCAGTACATCTTTGCATCTCAGTCATCCTTCCTGTGCTTGCTGGGAGCTGGTTCATTGGAAATAAACCCCCAGCCTCGTGTGGAGCAGATGTGCAGCATTTACAGACTACTTTTAACTATGTAGTAATGGCTTATCTGAGAGAAATGGCAAATCTCAAAGGCTGTTTGGAAGGAGCAGATTAAGGAGTGTGCTCAGCTCTAGCAGGGAGGARCATCAGCTTCCTCTCAGGAGCAGGGAGTGGTGAGGAGTGACTGAAATAGCTCAGGACAGGGCATCCCAGGGCTCTCCCTTCCAGGCTTGCTGAGTGCTGGATCACTCTGAGTGTTCTTCAGATGCCTCCAACATCCCTTCCAGCTGGGGAAGAGACTCCCARGGAATGTCTGGAAACCACTTCTGGTTCAGTAAAAAGTTTGTGGCTTTGCAGAGTGTRTGATCCCAAATGGCATCAGCTCAGGATTTACAGCCTCAGTCTTACTGATCARGATTTTCTGTAAAAAGTCACTTGTACAGGAGGAAAATAGAAAAATTAGCTTTTAGTCTTCATCCCTTCTGCCCTGGGAAGAGGCAAGAAAGAAATGAGAAATKTATGGCTGGTTCTGTCCAGGAGAGWGGCTTGGCTTGGCCACCTCTGCTGGCAACTTTTCCTTTCAACCTCTACCAATTCTCTGTTTCCCCAGTCATTATTTATCCCCATTCTGTAACTTGCCACGTTCTGTCCTTGGTGCAGRAACCTCTGCTGCAGCTGTGACCCCTCAAAACCTCCTTTTAACCTGACTTTGCTAATYCTTCAAACTCCACTTCCATTCAGAAACACATTTCTCCTTTTCCCCCATCTTAATTCCAACATTGCAAAGCACTTACAGAATSCATAGTCCTGCATCAGCAAACAGCTTTTCCTCTTGTTTTTCCTGCTGCAGCACAAGGCAAGGGATGGAGAAGGGAGRATGCAGGAGAGAGGAACACAGAGCTGAAGGTTAAAGTCAGCTGTTGCAGGAGRAAAATGTTGAGGCTCTCTTAATCCTTACAAAACTCCCAGCAACTTGGAAAGTCATTTAGATAAATTCATCTGGCAGGAAAAAGAAACCTCAGAGACATTCTGCAGGGCTGCCTGGTGGATGGAGAGGACAGGGCAGGTTGGAAAATGGTAACAGGGCCTTAAAAAGTGACTTGAAAATAAGGGGATGATTGATAAGGAGCAGAAACTTAGCATAACACTTCCTAGTGCTGGTCCTAAAAACAGGAGCTGCTTTTTATAGAAACTTTTTTAATGGTGTCTGTAATAAGATAAACAAGAAGCACTTGGGTTGGGCTCTGTATAAATAATCTCCTCCTGATAAGAAAAATGACAGTATAAACAGGAGCTAATAATAGTCCCTGCAGAATTTCCTATCCTGGTGTTTGGAGCTCCTTTTAACATCCCTGCAAGCCTGGGGCTTCAGCCCCACGTGGGGCAGGTGAGCTGCCAAATTTTTACCCAATATATTTTGAATTCATGCATTGCAATTTGCTTAAATTTGCTTGGGCCACCAGGTTATGGTGCAAAGGATGAAGAGAGAAATGTAAACTTCTTCTCAGAGATGCTGCCTGAGCTTCCAAAGTTAGCTGGAGGGTGGGGAAATGTTTTCAGGAACTGATGTCTTTCTGTTCTGCAGTAAAGGAGAGAGGGAGGAGAGCACAGGGATGAGCCCTCTGCAGATGGGCTGAAGTGGTTTGATGGATGATGCCTCTGCAAGGTTTGGAAGTACTACCTTCCCTGTTTTTTACACATAGGGAGTGAAAGAATTTTAAAAACCACCCTTATTTTCCTGAGGTTACAGAGCAAAAATTTCTATTCACTTTTCTCAGTTCTTGAAAACATCAAAACCAAGCCACTGTTTTAACAAAAACCCCAAACCCATCAAGAGTAAAATGCAGGAGTCATTTATTGGTTTGGTTTTAAATACACATGGAGCTTTGCAGGGTGCAGTTCTGGTACCCTTCCCAATTTTCCTGCCTGTACAGCCCAGCCCTGTGCTCCTGCCTCTGCCTTAATTGGTAGGAGAGCTCCAGGACTTGGCTTTAGGTGATGCTGAGCACACGTGCAGTGGAGGGCAGCCTTGGAGCACTGCTGGAACAAACCAAATCCCCACAGGTCTGGAACCCACACTCAGGGATTCTGAGCAAAGGCCAACACACAGGGAAACTTAACTAGTTCCATTGTGAAGAGAATTCAGAGTGAATTACTGATCACCTCCAATGAAACTGCATTTTGAGAAACATTTTCCTGCCTGGATTTTTTTTTATTTTTAATGCTCATCACCACGCAGAGATTTGTTTTCCTGTGATTTTGATCTTTGCAGGTTTTCTGTCAACAAGCTTTGCTAATCTCCTAAATTGATAGATGTCCTTTGCAAGCACTTGTTCTCTGAATCTGGGACTTTGCTTACAAAGTGAAGAATTAAAACACAGGCAGTTACTTTCTTCTCCAGGGCTGACGTATTCCGGGTGCCTCTGAAAACCTCTCCTGAAAGMAACATTAAAGAAATGCAAAGCAGAGCTGCTGAGCAAATCTATCTGTGAAGGTGAAAAGCACTTCCCAAAGACTTGATGAATTGCAGAGTTGCAGGGTTAGGAGCAGATTTCAGCTGCACATTGCAGTGGCCTTCTCTYGATGCTGCATTTTGCCATTTATTTTATGGATTTGGAAGGGAAACTCCTTGAATGAGGAGAGTTGAAGGAATAAGTTGTGTAGGAGACAGGGCTGGCCAGGGGAATGAGCACAGACTGTTTTGTTTATCACTGGGAAGTGTGACCTGCTGTGGGAAGGAGTGAGTGTGACACAAGCAGGCAGAATCAGAGCTGCAAGAATCCTTGGTGGATTTTTCCACATCACTGGAATCCTTCAGTATTTTTTGGGAAAACTGCTGGTGTCCATAACCAGGTGTGTTCCTGGCCCTGCTGGTGCTGAGCCTGGAGCACCACAGCCCTCCTTGAGGTCCCTGCTTCACCTGGAGAGTGAATTTCCTCAGCACAGCTGGATTTTCACTACTCTGGAGCAGTTATTTCAATAATTGCTTCTGGCAGTGGGATGATTTCTTTTTTCYTGCCAGTGCAACTCCCTGAGGCAGAGTTTGATTAGAGACAACCAGGAGGGTCCTGGTGGTCACTGTCCTGTGAGTAAACTGTGTGAAACCCACTTGAAACTTTGACATGACAATTTTGGGGAGTTGTTTCTTACATTGAAAGGAGTTCAGGGTGGATTTGGATCCCACAACACTGGGATCTGGGATGAGTTTTTCTGGAAAACTTTGCACATGACCTTGGGATGATCAAGCTGTTGGGATATGGTTTTGGGRCCCCTAAACCTTGCTGCAGTACAGATAAACTTCATGCCTTAAAAACGTTTTGCAGCAGCAGCTTTATGAGCTGTGAGGACTCACAGCAAGTCAGGGGCTCAACTGCTATGGCTGAATGACAGCCACAAAAGGATCCCAGCACAGATCCAGCTTTGGGAGAACTTTGAGGCAGTTCAGGGCATTGGGACAGTGCATTATTTGTGGAAAGAAGCATTTTATAGTGATGGTGGCACAGGTTGCTCAGAAGTTTGTGTCTGCCCCATCCCTGSAAACCTTCAAGGTCAGCTTGGACAGGGCTCTGAACATCGTGACCCACTTGAAGATGTCCCAGCTCATTGCAGGGGGTGTTCTGGATGACCTCTAAAGGTCTTCCCAACTCCAGTTTTCCTGTGATTCCATGAAAGTGGACATGGCAAGACACAGCTTGAGTTTGTTAGCTCTTGCTGCTGTGCACATTGTGTGTAGTGGTGACATCTGTGACAATGTCAGGCAGCCTCTTGAGCAGAATTGGGATTTTTCCACTCATGGCAGACATTTAACCTCTTATTTATCATTTTTATCTACCAGTGCTTTGTGTTTGGATCTTAGGTTGTTATCCAAACACTCAACACACACTAATTCACTGCAAGGAGTGGAAGTGGACCATAGTAAACAAGTAAATGACTGGAGCTGTTACCCAGTGTTGTCCTTTGTGTCCCACAGCCCAGGACAAGAAATGGCTTTTAGAAATCATAATAGATCAAAGAGCTGCAGATTTTCAAACCTTGGACTTTCCACTGCTGATCAGGCAGTGCAGATGGCAGGATTTCAGCAAGGCTGGAGCCTTGGTTTGAGCCAGAGTTATCAACTTACACTGCCTTCTTTTGGTATTAACTTGTGTGCTTCCACAGCTCCTTGATGTAAACTTGGCAGGCTCTGAGTGTTTGSTTGAATAATTCCACTTCCCCAGTAGTATAAACTCAGTTTTAGATCCCACTCTGGGCYCTGGGGGTGGGCAGCTCTTGGCTGTCTCTGCTGTTCCTGAATTTTCTCAGTTGAGGGCAGTCTCTGGGAGTGGGCTCTGGGAAAATCAGGGTCTGTTTTGGGGGCACAGCTCTGCTGTATCTGAAACAAAACACACCCATCCCTTTCCCCCAGGACAATTAAAACTTCACAGCCTCCAGAATTCTGGTGGAGGAAGAACAATTAAGAGCACAAACCCAGCAATTTAAAAACCTGGTTGGTGCAAACCCACCTGAGAGCCAGGTTGAGACTTTCTGAAGTTAACTGCCTTCAACACACACACAAAAAAGCACAATAAACCCCCAAATTACAAGTGGTAAAACTACAGGGGGCTATTTTTCATGAGTTAAATATGATTATGAGAGCTTTTAAAGCCCTGATGCCTCTCTAGGTGGGGGAGGTAATTTGGGTTCTGTGCAAAGCAGCCTCTCCCTCCCTGCCTGGGTGATGTCACCAAGCAGGTGGTGGCACAGGTGGTGCTGGCACCGTGTTGGTACTTGGAGCACCTCCTAAAACTCCACTTCTCAGGAGGCTTTGGATGTTGGTAACCTGTTCTGATGGCTGGAGGGCCTTGTGGAAGGCACTGGGAGTTCTGAAGTAATGCTYCAGTTACTCAGCAAATTCTGCTTTTTTTACTTTTTCAGATGAACCTACTGCTGACCTCTTCATGCACTTCTAAACCTCTTGTTTTATTTAATTCTTCTGCTGCTCCTTTTTGCCCTTCCTACACTGATCCTTCATTCCTTTGGAAATAACTGTATTAACTTCTAGGAATTTTTTCCCTTCTCAATGTTTCCTTAGAACTCTTGGTTTAAAATCTGCAGTGTTTTGTCCCTCACCATTCCTTGGTGCCTCGAGCTTGGCTCCTGCTTTGCTGACAGGCAGCTGCTCTTCCTGGTGTGTTTTCTGGCTGTTCTTACAGCTGCTGACAGTTGGTTTGCTCCATTTCTGATGKGATCTGTATCACTGTTTTCTGTGTTTTATGTCCCTTTTTATTCAAGCATTGAATGATAAGGATTTCCTCACAATCATTATTTATATATAATAATATGGAAGGGGGGAAGGGAGGAAGGGATTTGTTCCCATTTCACAGATGAAGTTTAGGAATCAGGGAAGGTGTGGACAGTTCAAGTCTGTGAGAGCTTTGGCTTCCCACTTTTTACCCTCTTTGCTTTTGGGCTGATCATGCACATTCCAGGGTGTCCCTGAAATCACCCCTGGGAGAAAYTCAGGCACTTTGGGACAGAGCAGGGAAACTTCAACTCTGCTTTTTCTGGAAGTGAAGCATCCCAAAGTTCTGGGCTTTGTAAGACACCACCTTTTATCAGTAGATAAACCACTTTAAAATGTTTGGTAAAGAAGAACTTTTGTGTTTCTCTCTTGTTTTGTTGTGSTTTTCCCCAGGTATCAGCCAGAGCCGGATCTCCCATTGGCTGTTGCAGCAGGGCTCAGACCTGAGTGAACAGAAGAAAAGGGCATTTTACAGATGGTACCAGCTTGAGAAGACAAATCCTGGTAAACAAATGCAGCCTAAACATCTCCTGCTGTTCATGTGCACAATGGAAGCTTTTTGTTAATTAGCACTYATAATTCCCTGCTTGGTCTGGGGTACTCCAGAGGTTCTCCCTGTGACCAGGTTCATTTTTAGGAGGGTGGGAACAAATTTGCYTTTTGCTTTGCAACAAATGATGGACAGCTGCTTCATCCAGAGCTGCTTCATCCAGAGGTGTCTGTCCAGCTCCTCAGATCCCTGCCCTGCCCTCCCACCACTCACTAAATCTGRGAATCAGAAGCAGCCACTGAAGTTGTAGTCAGCTAACGTGAAATAAAAGCTGAGGCTCTTCAGGATGAACAAATAGAAACCATGAATAATGGCTGCATAATGGAAAGTTGCAGCAAAAAACCCCCCAGAGTTTGTCAGAGAGCATCTTCAGAGGGTTTTGGGTTGGATCTCAAGCTCAGGATGGGATGYTGATAGTGGCAGTGATAAGCTGGAGATGTGTCAGTCAAATCCCACCTGCTTCTCCAAATCTTAAAATAGATCTTGACTACAAAAAGAGAAGTAAAGCTCCTCATTATCKGTAACTAACCAGCAATCTTCAAAATCACAGTTGAATTAATTTCCTTGTATTGTTCTTCCCCATGGATTTTGTTTGACCACAGTTCTKATTTTTTCCCTTTTAACAGTTTTATTGTAAAGATCAAAATATTTATGTTTAATTTCCTTTAAACATYGGCTTGATTAAATTAACTCTGTAATTGTTTTAAGGAATTTAAAACTCAGGCTCTCTAATGTGAACTTGGCTTCAAGATCCAGAATTCTATTAAGAAAAACTCCAGTGGAAACAGAGCCTCAAAACTTCTGCTTTATGTGTAAACTGAAAATCAAATGGCTCCAGCTGAGAAGAATTCAGATTTAAGTTGGGTGGGTTCAGAGGGACAGCTGAGCCTGKTTTTTTCTGTTAAGCATCTTAAGATGTTGATGCTTCTTTTTCTTAAAGTTGTTTTAAAGAGTAGAAGTGCCAAGAAACCTTGGTTTTTGCCCTGGCTGCAGTTGTGATGCTGAGGATCAGCAGAATTCCTGGGTACAACTGCTTGGAAAGGCTCAGGTTTTCCCCTCCAAAGTAACTCCCAGCCAYCTCCCTTTGATGAAAAGTGTTGCCTCCAAAGTAGTGGAGAAAACTGGAGACTTTTTGGAAGGTGTAAAAACCACCAAAACCCTCTCCAGATGTGTGAATTTCCCCCAGCCTTTCATCCTTTATTTGCAGTTTAAACATAAAGCTGTTTAGAAAACAGTGTTTTGTGCTAATAACACAACCCTTGTTCAACTTRGCTCTAAAATCTTTACTTTTTCCTTTTTTACCTTATTTTTTTCCCCATATCCATGAGCTCACATCTTATTTACCCTTTTGCTCTTGAGAGGTCTCTAAAGAAGGAAGACTTTCCCCACTGAGAGTTCTGGAAATTGAGATGAAGCAATGTTAACTCTGCTCTGCTTTAGACATGGAGGAGCTCCTTGAGGAGTGGCTGTTTGAGTGGAACTTCCTTCCCAACAAGAGATCTTAAACAGCATTTTCAAGGAGTATAAAAGGCAAATTGTTTCCTCTGCCTAAGCCAAGGGACTCTTTGGATGCACTTAAATTCCTTTTAGAACCAGACAGCACTTGGTTTCTTTTTAGAGGCTGAGGTAGAACCTTTCCTGTTGCTGTCAGGAGAATCTACCTGAGGAAAATGGGGTTGTATTTATTTATTCATTGGAGGATAATCCACTGCTTTGAGTTATTGCCATCTCTTTTACTGCAGGTCAGACCAGGTAGCCTGGAATAATTAACATGGGTATGAACAAATGTGTAAAGGGAGGTACCAGYCTTGTCCAGAGAATCCTGGATTTAAATCACTGTCACAAAACCAACCTGGAGCTGAAGTTTTGGGTGCTGCTTAGAGTATCCTGTGATTGGTAGACAGAGGAGATGCTCTGGTGTCCTCCTTAGAGCCAGAAAATGAGGAAATCAGTGGAGTTTCCTGCTGTGTTCCCAAAAAAGTGTGATGCCATCACCACAGTGAAGGGTGTGAAAGATTGTCCTCCTTGGAATGAAATGACTGCTGTGTGTTTTGTTGTTTTGGTTTTTTTTTTTTCTAGTTGCTCACTTCCTGAGAGGTGGCATTYGGTTTTCTGTTCTTACACATCCCATCTTTTCCAGTTCCAGCTGCTGGGAGGGAAATCCCAGTCCTTGGAGAGAAAGTCAGGTGTGTGTGCAGAAGGAGCTGCAGGTTTGAGTTAGCAGAGGGCACAGTGAGGCTTTTGGGAACTCCTGGTTCCCCCAGTTTCTGTAATTCCTTATCTTGAAAAACTGCATCTTCAGAGTAAATCAGTTTTTTGTCTGAATTTGTGCAGCAATGGAAAGAAAACCTAAAACTGAAAGAGTTTTGAAGATGAAATCAATTTCTAAACTGTGAAGGGGGAATAGTKTGTGTGGAAAGGACTGGGGATCTCTTGGCAGACTTTCCACCCTGTGGAATTCCCCTTTTATCTCCCTTCCCCATCTCCTGGATCCAGGTGAGACCTTCTCCTGTGGCTGCCACCCCTTCCTTGCCTTCAGCTCCTCACAGCAGGACCTGTCTTTTSCTGTGCTTGTAGAAGCAAATGATGACTTTCAAACCTATCAAAAGAGATTTTCCTTTTTGTTTTCAATGTGCTGTGTGATGCTTTAAATCCTCCACCAGCATCTCCCAACCAAAGGACTTGGAGCTGGGGAGATTTAGGGCACTTTTAGGGCATTGCTGCTGTTCAGATGCTGGTCCTGTATGGAAAAGCCTCAACAATTCCATCCCTTCCATTCTTTTTTGAGCTCCTGAATGTGCTGTTTGTTATTTGCATGGGCATTTTCTGCATTTCTCCTGGCCTTCCTGGTGGGTGTTCAGACAGCACCAGACTGGAATGCTGCAAAGGAGACTTGAAGTCTCATGGAGCAGGAGAAAAACACCCACTTGTCCCACTGCATGCAATAATCTTGCTCAAAAAAATGTCTTAATCGATGTTTTCTTGCTGGGAGTGATGTCAGAGTTAATGGCAATGCTGTGAATTCCAGTGATTGTAAATTTTTCTGCAAGGAGTTGCCAGTTAGGGTGAAAGGCAGTTCTTTTTTGTTGGAGGGAAGAAGTCAATGCTAAATGCTGGTGTTTAAAAGGTCTTTATTCCARTTAATAGGGATGCTTTTCATTTAGATGGAGCTTTTTTTTCACACAGGCACCACTTGTCTGTCCTGTGTTTTTGAGGGCATTTTGGCCATAGGTAAATTTTATATTTCAGAAGCTGGGAGTGTCCTGCAGTGTTCTCACTATTTTATTTTTCAGAGCCCACAGGTTTTAAATATATTTTTTTTTTTAAGATTGGTAGTTATTAGGCTGATTGGGCAATGTGGGAAGTTTGTCATGGAGTAACTTCAGCTTGTCTCTTGCCTCTGCCTTGTGCAAACTGAAGCTGGCACCTTGAAATGATGCATTGAAGTTGCAGATGGATGCAGACTGCTTCCATTTAGGCTGGGTGTTTATTGCTGCCACTCCTCTCTGATAGAAAGGCAGCTGTGGTCACCTTGGAGAGAGCCATGGGCTGTTCCTCCTTGGACAAAAGGGAAAATGAAAGGGAGTTATTATCAGGACGTGGCATCTCCTTTGTTATTTTTCACTGCAATTCTTGTTTAGCTGTGCAAGAAAAGCCARCCCAAAATCAGGGGCTGGCTGTGCCACGGGGTTTGCACTGGGAAGGGCTGGTGGGTGATGTGCTGTTCCTCAGAGCTGCAGAGAGCAAAGATTCCCTGCTCTGCTCCTTTCCCTGCCCTCCATGGGCTGTGCAGGGAATTTGTGCTGCTGATTCCAACCCAGAGCACCTCGCTCTGATCCAGAGGTGTTGGTTGTGTGAGCTGGGGTCAGCCTGGCTCAAAAAACACAGTGAGGCATCTGTTCTTATCAGGATCATGTACAGTAGGTGCTTGSTGCAAAGGAAAACCTGCCAGGAAATGGTTTCTTGGAGCTGGGAGGTGCCTGAGGCTTTCTGGGACCTGAGCCCTGGGATGGGGAGCAGCGAGTGCTGCTCACATCCAAGAGCAGGTGATGTTCTCAGAGCACCTCCCTTCCTTCAGCATGAGCTCTGGGATGGGCAGGMCGTGGCCAGGAGGAATTTGGAATGTGGAGAGAGCTGCATTCCAGTTGGAGAGCACCTCTGCTGCCTCCTCTCCCCCAAACCCATCTGCAGCATCCTCAGTCACACACAAAAAACTCACAGAGAAAAGCCAGTGCTGTAGGAAGAGGTGCTGAGCAGGGAGTGAGAGCTGTCTCCTTTCATTTCTGTGTGTGAAAGGAATTCTTCCCAGGAAGTTCACCCCTGCAGCCCTCACAGGTGTCTTGCTGTTTGATGCACACTCTGAGAACCTTGGGCTGCCTTTTCTCCTCTCTGGCTGCTCAGGAGAGAAGTTTCACTTCTCCTTAAAAGCTGCTTGAGGGCTTTAAAAAAAGCATCTGAGCTGGTTGACTGGGATGGAACTTGCTAAGCTAGAGGGAAGTGGAGCTGGGTGGAGAGAATATTGTGCTGGAAGGTTGGGAAAAGCAGAATAAACGGGAGCTCGTGGAAGAGAGGGGGATGAGGAAAAGCTCCATGAGTTCCTTATCAAGTGTGCATATCATAAATGATAAATTTGGGTTCAAAGTCATCTTTGCCATGGACAGGGACACCTTCCATTATCCTAGGATGCTCCAAGCCCTGTCCAGCCTGGTCTTGGACACTTSCAGGGATCCAGGGGCTGTGTACCAGGGCCTCCCCACCATCCCAGCCAACAATTCCTTCCCAAAATCCCATCCATCCCTGCCCTCTGGCACTGGGAAGCCATTCCCTGTGTCCTGTCCCTCTGTCCCTTGTCCCAATCCCTCTCCAGCTCTCCTGGAGCCCCTTTAGGCCCTGGAAGGGGCTCAGAGCATCCCATGTTGCCTTTTTTCTCCACACATCCATCCAAGCCCATTTTGGGCCTCTTTATGCATTCCCATCCTCCTCTCCTGCTGTGTGGGGGTACTTGCTTGGAATTCTCAGCATATTCCTCTCTTATCTGCTGCTGATATTGATGTTACCCCATAGAAAAGAGAAATGGCTAAATTGATCTAGGAAGGCTACTAAAACCAAAAAAAAAAGTGTATTATATTCAGCACATGAACATACCTGTAGCAGCAGCAGCAAATTTATGCTTTCAATGCAGATTTTTTTTTCCCAACCTTTGTCTGAAAAATCTCAGGCAAATTTAATGGAAGKAGAGGCATCACTGATACTCCTCTACTCTCCCTGTGAAATCAAATCTTCAGGTAGGGAAAGTAAAGCTGCTTTTCCTGTTCTYCCCTGTCTCTTTTTWAAAMAAAAWAAWWTTTTTTTAAWTWTTTGAAGTGTATTTAAAGCCTGGCAACTTGCTAGCCCCCCTAAACTGTGCAAGTAGCAGCCAGACCAGATAAGGAGCTCTCCTTGAAATGGCCTCCCAGTGAATTGGCACTCCAGGAAATATTTCATGTTCCAATGGAAGCAAGTAATCTGCTGTGGGCTCGTTAGCTGGGAATTAGGGAGAGGCACCGTGCCCTGTGTGTGTGCAAGGCAGAGATTGTGGCCTCCCCTTCCTCCTCACTCCTCCTGGGGAGCATTTGTCAATTATTTTGGGCTCCACCACCCACCACAGATGCAGGGAAGGGCAAGACTCAGTGTGCATTTCTGGCAGGGAGCACAGCCAAGTGCCTCAGCAGCTCATTTCTTGCTTTTGAGCTGCAGGAATTTGTTCATTGGGCAAACTCTTGGCTTCCCTTTCACTCCTCTGTGCATTAGGGGAGCAGTGTTGTTGCACTGACCCTGTGGGTTTTGCTGAGTAAATCCCAACCACTTCTGAGTGAGCTTCTCCTGGATGGCTCAGTGCAGGAATTCCTCTGGAACTCAGGGTATAGGTGGTGATTTATCTTTTCATATAACCTTTTTTTTTTTTCTAATTTTTGTTTTGTTGTTGCACACTGGAAGCACAAAGCTGTCCTTCAGAGCACACCCTGCTCTCTGTCCCTGTGTCCTCTCCCAGCTTCCCACCCCTCACCAAGAGATGCAGCAAAGATCCATCTCCCAGAGTATCTTGATTTCTTTATCTTGATTTATKAACTGAGAGGCTGCTGTGGGAAGGAGCAGGGGTAGGTTTCAAAGGGGCCTTTCCTGAAGGCATCCTGCCAAATCCTGGCTCGTGCCTGATGCTTTCCAGCTCAGACTCACAGAAAAGAAAAATATATCCAAAGAAGGGGAGCAGGAGAGGAAGGTTGTGATTTTWATCTGTTTTCAGTGGCTTTTTCAGGCTCCCTGGCACTCTTGAGCCCCTGTTTGCCCAGGTCATGGGGTGTGTTTCTATTGGTGTTTTCTTTAGACACACTGAAATACCTTTGATATAAATTTCCATTTAGCTTCCTGACACTGTTGTGTAATTAAATAGAAACTGCTGTTTCCTGTTYTGTGACAGCTGAGGTGGCAGCACAGCCTGAATGAATCCCAGCTAGGGCACAGCTCWCCCTTTCTTTCTGTGGGATTCTTTTCCTCTTGATAAAGACAGGACAGATTTTCCTCAGTGCCCATCAGCTTGGATTTCCATGGTCATCCCCTTCTACCTTGGAGCTTGAGAAATGGGAATTCTACCTGGCTTCGTGTATCTTTAAGATGTCTTTGATAAATTTCTATTTYTGAATGGTTTCATCACCTGTCTTGTCTGTTTTGTTTTGTTTTTTTTCACAAGCAGGACTCAGAGGATGGGCCTGACTTTTAACCCTCTGGGAAACACAGTTTTTGTTGTCCTTAGGGGCTACACTAAGCATGAGACCTGCTCCCATCCCACTAGAAGAGCCAGAGTGGAGACAGACACCTCCCCCAGTCACAGCTACCTCTGGGACCTTCAGGCTACGGCGAGGCAGTCGCTTCACGTGGAGGAAGGAGTGCCTGGCTGTTATGGAGAGGTAGGTGCTGCCTCCCAGGGGTGTGCAGAGGGGGCAAAACCAAGCCAAGGATCCTTTGCTCTGCTCTGGTGGACACCCAGCATTGTTTCCATGGATGTGTTGGAGCCTTGTAAGAGTTTGATGGGTGATAATGGAGGAGGAGGAGCTGTTTTTGTGTTGTTTCAAAAATGGTCACTCTGCTCTGGATATCTCTTTATTTTTGTACATCATGTCCTTAGCTCAGTCTGAGCCTGTTGRTGTTCAGCTCTTTTTGCTTTTGCAGAAACTTTGCCACTTACCCTGATCCAGGCTCTCTTGCAAACTCCTTCCATTCTCCTTTCCCTTCCCTGCTTTGTCCTCCTGTGGTGTTTTAAAGTGGATACCAGCTGTAATTGTTTGGGATGCAGAACTTTGCCTAACAAGCAAAAGGCTGGTCCAGAAAGGCTCTTAGAACCCTTTTAGAGGAGCTGGGAGCAGCACAGAGCAGAGTGGCTCTTTCAAATCCTTCTGCAGAGTGGCAGGTGATCATTAGAGCTCCAGGCTCTCCTCTCTGGGTGTGCTCTGCCTTTCCCTCTGCTTACAGGAATGTCTCTTTTGTGGATGATGCTGTGGAGTAGAAAAAGGCTGGGGAGCTTGGATGTAGTTTAGGGATGAATGCTGATTTCTGTGCAGGGTTAAATGGTTGGGAGGAGTTTTTTCCCCTCTGAGAGGGTGAGGAGCCTCCTTTCCATGGGAGGAGGGTGAGTGTGTGTGTTAGACTCCTCCCTGCTCTCAACCCCAGTGAGACCTCAGCCAGCASATTTGTAGGATGTGTTTTTACCATTTCTTTCATGCTTCTCCCTCCTTCTGCTTGCATGGGGGGTCTGGGGAACTGATGAGGAGCAGGAGAGCATCTTTTGCCTGAGCTCAGACTGAAACCCTGAGCTCCCTGAGGAACACCCYTGTGTGTCTTTGCAGGACTGGAACCAGTAACTTCCATATTTGTTYCCCTGTTCTGGCCTGGCACTGATATTTTATCTGGCACTGATATTTTTGGCTTTGCCTGGATGTTTCCCCAGAGGAGATAATTGTAAATGTTTGAAATCTGCTCTGCTTTGTTAAACCCAACTCATGCAAAGTCCTGTGATGTGATAGTTTGTTTTTCTGGTGTCCCCCCTCCACAGGGGCAGAGCAAGGGGCAGGACAGGACACTTGGAAATGCTTTTGTGCCTGTCCTGATTGTGCTGAAGGACAGAACCACAGCTCTGAGTGCCTTCAGGGCAGCACCACCTCCTGATCACCCCTCTGTGTGTGAAATGCTTGTTGGGAGTAGAATTAGAGCTTGTTTTGGGCATGGCTGGTTTTGTTCCTGGTTTCAGTGTGGCCCCAAGTGCAGGAACTGCTGTTCTTTGCTGCTTGAACCCTGATTGTGCCTCAGACTGCTGTGCTGGGGGAAACTGGTGATGGAGAGCTGAGCAGACCACCCTTCCCTCACCCACCTCAAGCCTCAGTCTGCTGGGACACTCCAGAAATAAAAACCCAGGTGTTTTACTACATCTCTTAGAGAGGTGGGAGATTTGGGTTTGGGTGTTGAAGGAGTCAAGTTGGTCTTGGCACTGGAAACCATCCAGTTGTGACTGCAGACACACAATCACCCCATCTCATYTTTCATGCAATTCTTCCTCTTTGTTGCTCTTGGTTTTGCTCTCTGTGCCTTGTGCTCTGCAAGGTCTTTGCTGCCAGGGTTTTCTCCTCATTCTGCTGCTGCCACATTTGCTTTAATCCTGGCTTTTAGTGGGAATTTGGCTGGCTAGCTGTGAGTGCTGGGTTTCACAGCCTGGCAAAGCAAAGCTGAGGGGTTTTACTCGAGGCAGGAACACAGTAAAAAGTGTTGTGTGGCAGTAAAGCCACACCAYAAAGCAATGGCAATATGGCTGTTTAACTGTGGTGCTTTAAAAGGCCTCGTTGAGCTGKAAGGATGAGCTGTTTTATGTGACARGTTTTGAAAGAGTGGCAGAAAAATGCTCCAAAGGGAGCCCTTGGAGAAAAAGTCACTGATTTCACTCACAGGTCACTGGAGTTTTCCAGGCTTGCCTATGATGTAACAGCAGGATGAAGGGAACCAGAGCCCTCTGGGCCAGGCAGATCAGSTTCCCCTGGTGCTCCAGGGTCAGGAATAAACATTTGGCCACTGAAATGGTGTTTGGGCTGGTGCCATTTGTGTGGAAATTCACATTTTCCTCTGCAGGATTAAGTTTTGACTCTGAGTGGAGGCACCTCAGTTTAAAAGACTCTTTTCCCTCATGAAATGCAACTGTGTCAGTGTGTCCTGCAGCTTCTGGGCTCTGATGGTGCTGCACACAAGGATTTAAGCACCTGCTTTGGAGCTGCTGCTCTGGGAACCTCAGCAAAGCTCATTTGGGCTGATAGCAGGAAGGAGAAGCAGAGATCCAGGAGACAATTCCATCCCACTAAAGCACTCAGAGCAGGGCTCTGTGCTCCTTTTCTGGCTGCCTCCTGCACTTAGAACTAACTTTGGTGGTTCAGTTTAATGCCTGAAGGTAAAGAGGGTGGRATCCAGACCTGAGTGGGATCTTTGCAGAACTCCCCCTGCCCTGTGAAAAGCTGCTGTGATGCTGTGTAAACATTTCTTGGCTGAGGAGGAGGGTGTTCACCTGCTCCATCACTGAATTGTGCCCCCTGCTTTTGCTTTTGGCTTGGTAAAAGTTGGAGTTGCTGGATGTCCACGTGTCAAACCAGCTGAGAGCACTTCAAGGGAAGAATCTGAATGTGATTGCAAGATTTTGAGGGATTTTTTTTCTTAGGAGCAAGCTCTCCAACTGAAAATGCACAGCACCAGTCAGGATTTAATCCATGAACTGAATGAGAAGGGTGAGGGTTGAAGGGGTAATTCCTCTTTTTTTTTTTTTAAACTTTAAATCAACAAAAAAAAAATTCCAGTTCAATTAATTATGATATTGGTGCCAAGCTGCCAGAATGAGGATTAGAGTTAGGGCCATCTCCTGAAATGTCTGAGGTACCTGAGGCTCTGAGTACAGGGTATGTGTATTAAAGGAACTAATTGGTTTAGACTGGATTTCCAGGATGCTGCTTGTGGTTCCTGTAATTCAATTCTCCAGCCTTTACTGCTTTTTTGGAAYCCTCCCAGGCTAGTTTATTAATCCCTGCTCTTAGATTTTTTTTGGACAATGGATTCAGGTCTCTTTATCCCTTKACTTTTTWTTTTTTWTTATTATTTTTCTGTAGATACCTCCCTGAATATTGAATGCTCTGAAGGTTAAGAGGGAGCAGTGGTTCCAGAAAGTAAAGCTCTATATTTAACTGCAGCCTAGGTGTGGTTCAGACAACTGCAGTGCTCCTGATGCCAACCTTGACCTGTTCTCTCCTGGAGCCTCCTGCTCCTGGAATCTGCTGAGTTCTGAGTGTGTGGCTGTTGTTGTGTGGCTTTGCCCTCCTTTGGGAGCAGAGCTAAGGCTGCAAGAGTCCTTTCTGTGCAGACCTGAGGTTAAACTTGAAATCCTTTCTAGTTCACTTTTATGTTCTTTTTGGGTTTTTTTGTTATGTCTTGTCCCACAGATAATGTGTTTTAGGTTTTTTTGGGGTTTTTTTTTCTTAATTTTTCTCTGCTTTGCTTCTTCTTTACAACCCCTCTCATTACAAGTATGAAATTGAAAATTCCCTTAGGGCTTTCTCTTTTTTTTAATGAAGCTGTGTTGTCTTGTCAGTCTATTTTTTTTATTATTTTTTCCCCTCAGTGATTTATGCTTCTCTTCTAATCATATGTTGGAGTAGAGGTTTATCTCCTTTTTCAGGCAAAAAAAAAATAACAAAGATTGGCAGCAGAATCAGTGATTTTATACCCATTTTAAGGCACTTTTCATGAGTGCTGTTAAAGACTGAGGGGGGGAGTTGAGTGTTGTTTTTTAAGTATATGCTTTATCCARAGATTAAATCAAAATAACTGTAAATTCTGCCCTAAACAAAAATGAATAATTCATCAGTTTGAACATATTTCAGTTTGTCTTGGGAGCAGGGACTYTGTTTTCTGGTTGAGGGTTATTTGGTTTGATTTTATGGCTCTGGCTTTTTTATTTCAACACTTGCCTGTGCTTCTGAAGCTCCTTTTTTTAAAGATGTATTTAGATTAAATAAGACTGAGGTGCTGTAGATCCCCATCATCCCCATTTCAGGTGCCAAACCAGAGTCAGGAGTTTCCCCTTGGCTTTGTTCAGAAGAGAAATGGGTTTAGATTTCCCAAGATAGGGGAGTTCAGTTTCGTGCTGCAGCTGAGCTGAATTATCAGTTTGTCACCAGCTCATCCTTAGGTGTTACCCTGCCTCACCCTTCTCAATTCCTCCTCCTCACTTTCCCTGCTCCTGCCACCCTGTGCTGTGCCAGAGATGTTCCTTGTCTGATGGAAATAGCAGGAAAAAATAAATCCTTTTGATTTGCCCCTGCATTTTCCTGAATTGGTTTTTGGCTTGCTGTGCCAGGGGCAGAGGGCAGGAATGCACAGCTGGGAGCACCAGGAAGGGSAAGTTGAACAAAAAGGTGGTGATTCCACTGAGCTGTTTGGTCTGCTTGGTTTTGATCTGGTTTTTTTTGGTTTAAGTTGGATGAGTTCCTGGTTTCTTTAAAGGTGTGGTTGTACTGGGATTGTGGGAGAGGGGTCCAAGGTGCAGGAAAGCATTGGGTCCATGAGGATTGGAGGGATGGAGCCTCTGAGAAAGCCAGGGTTTCCAGCCTGGAGAAAAATCCAGGGAGAGCTCAGAGCCCCTTGCAGAGCCTAAAGGGGCTCCAGGAGAGCTGGAGAGGGACTGGGGACAAGGCATGGAGGGACAGGACACAGGGAATGGCTTCTCACTGCCAGAGGGCAGGGTTAGATGGGATATTGGGAAGGAATTGTTGGCTGGGAGGGTGGGGAGGCCCTGGCACAGAGAAGCTGTGGCTGCCCCTGGATCCCTGGAAGTGTCCAAGGCCAGGTTGGATGGGGCTTGGAGCAACTGGGATAGTGAAGGTGTCAGAATAGTAACAAGAAGAGCTTTAAGGTCCCTTCCAACCCAACCCATTCCCTAATTCCACGATTACTGTGGCATCACTGCCCAGCTCTGTCTGATTTAAGCAGTTGTGTTTTTATTTCCCCTCCAAAATGGACCCAAGCTGAGGAAGGTCATCTCCATGCTGAGACCAGTCACTGCTGTGTTCCCATCGTGGTGCTGGGAGATTCAGCCTCCTTTCCCCTCCTGGAAAAGGCTCATCCCACCCTGATCCTGTGGCAGTGCCCTGGGCTTGGTCCTGACCCTGGAGCACCCTGGCATAGTGAAGGTGTCAGAATTGTAACAAGATTAAATTTAAGGTCCCTTCCAACCCAAACCATTCCATAATTCCACAATTACTGTGGCATCACTGCCCAATTCTGTCTGATTTAACCAGTTGTGTTTTTATGTCCCCTCCAAAGCAAACCCAAGCTGAGTAAGGTCATCTCCACACTGAGACCTTTCACTGCTGCATTCCCACATGGTGCTGGGAGATTCAGCCTCCTTTCCCCTCCTGGAAAAGGCTCATCCCACCCTGATCCTGCCCTGGGCTTGGTCCTGGCCCCGAGTGGCAGGGCTTGGAGCATCCTGGGATAGTGAAGGTGTCAGAATTGTAACAAGATGAGCTTTAAGCTCCCTTCCAACCCAAACCATTCCCTAATTCCACAATTACTGTGGCATCACTGCCCAGCTCTGATTTAAGCAGTTGTGGTTTTATTTCCCCTCCAAAGCAAACCCAAGCTGAGGAAGATCATCTCCACACCGAGACCTTTCACTGCTGCATTCCCATCGTGGTGCTGGGAGATTGAGCCTCATTTCCCCTCCTGGAAAAGGCTCATCCCACCCTGATCCTGCCCTGGGCTTGGTCCTGGCCCTCAGTGAGATGAGGCCTGACGTGCTTTATTAGAAACCCTTCCGACTGTGAAAGCRCTTTTACTGCAGCTCTCCCAGCGCCGGGGCTTCCACGGCTTCCCTGGGGACCTCGAGAGCTCTATTAGCTCCTGAAATTCAGTTAGGAAATTTTCTTAGTTAATTTTATCCCATTACTCTTAGTTATGTCTTCCAGCAGAACCTTAATACCGGCCCCATAGGGGATCTAAGTTTCCTGTGCAAGGCTTTGGAGGAGATGGAAGTTTGGGATTCATTGCGTTTCTCCCTTTCCCAGCTGACAGCAGAGCAGGAAGTAATGTCCTTTGGCCCCTTCCATTAGGGCTGCTACGTTGTTAGAAACAGAACAGCAGCTTCTCATCAATAGARCAATGGCCACAATGCTGCTCCTTTTTCCTGGCTTTGCTGGGAGCTGAGGAGGGCTGGGAATCATCTCTGTGACCCCCAGGTGTCCTTGAGCCTTTTGGTGACTCGTTGTTCTCAGCTGTAAAATACCCACAGCAGCTCGGGAGATGAGTCAAGCCGAGGGAAAAGTGCCAAAAGCCTCTAATTCTTGGGTTACCAAGGGATGTTGGCATTAGGGAGAACTTCCTGACTCCAGGAATGGCACAGCACTGAGCAGGTTATCTACAGGAGCTACAGAACATTGCTCAGGAGCAAATGAGCTGAAATCTGTCAGGATGGTTCTGAGATACTTGATCTTAATGCAGAGAGAAACATCAGGTGATTTCTTTATGGTTTTTTTTCCAGCTCTTTCAATCCTGTCATAAGGTGTTTGTTAGTCAGCAACTTCCACGGGGAGATTCAACTTCATTAAGTCCTTTGAGATGCAGGGAATGGGTTTTTTTTTTTTTTTAGGATCTTTGCTGTTTGTGCTCCTGGAATGCTTCAAGATCTGAGTGAAGGCACTTTGCAAAGGCACCCAGCAAAGTTCACCATTCAGACACAGGCAAGAATCATCTGTTCATCAGGTTCAAGTGCTTTGGCTCAGGGTCATTGCTCTGTGTCTTGAGAAAATGCAAGAGCAGCCATTTTCTGCTTGGCACACAGGATCTGCCTTATTTTGCATCAGATCAAGCTCTGTTCCCTCTCAGACATGCATAATATACAAGCTTCCTATTCTAATCAGCTGTGAGCAAATCCCAGTTGTTTGGCAGATTGCAGGCACTAAAACAGAATGCAAGGATGTTTGTCCAAAGCCTGCTTTCTTCAAGGATCCAGCATCTAATGAGTTATTTTGCTTCCTAGAGAGCTCAGGTGCTTTTTGTATCCTTGTGTTCTCTCTCTCTCTCTCTCTCTCTCTCTCTGTGTCTTTTTAAAAATAATAAAAAGATGATCTGTGGGAGGGGCAGCTCCTTGCAGCAGACTTCAGATCAGATTCTTGGATCTGCCAAGGTCAGAATAACTGAAATCAACATTCAGAAAAAGCAACTTTGTCAAATCTGTAATAACACTGGCTTGTGCAGCAAGCCCACATTTAGGAATGGGAATCCTCCTCTAGTCCAGATCCTCTGCTGCATTTTTTCAGCTGGGATCCTCAGTGTTCTGTCCCCCTGCTCATGAAGGTGACAAGCAGGATCTCATCCCAGGTGATGATGCTGGTGTTTATCATCCTTTCTGTCCTCTCCTCTCCATCCTGTGCCTGTCCCACACATGTGCCTGTGGACAGAGGCTCTTCTCTCCTATCCTGTATTTTTAATCCTGCTGTTGCAGCTCTGGGGGTTGTTATTATTCACATAAATATGTAATTCCTTCCAAATCCTGCTCAGGTCTTCAGGGTACTTYTGGAGAACTAATTATACCCAGTCTCATTTCCTATGCTAAAATGTGTTTTAAAAAGTCAAAGGTCCCTCTGGCCTGGGTATCATGAGGAGGAATAAGGCAGAGCATTGCATTTCTGCAGGATCATTGTCTGCACGTGCTGCTATCACTGTGCTGCTCCTTTATCTCCTCTCTGAACTTAACAGTCACTCTCTTATCTCTTCTCAGACACCARGGCTTCCCTTGCCTCTAATAATGTTAATTGTCACTCTTCTCTGGACCTTTTCYATTCTTACATTCAATTTTTGGTGACCTGGGGCAGGTGAGTGGGGACAGAGCTGATTTCCATATTTCCAGGGTGAATCCAAGTCCTGCTGYTCTCTGACCTCCAGCCTAACATCTGCTTTTTTTGCTGATCACTTTTGTGTATTGATTGAGAGTTATCTCTTCTTGGAATAATCTTTCCTGAAGAATTACTGCTGATTTAGACTGGGTCATGCACATGAGGAAGTTGGAATTTGTTCTTTTCCACGTGCAGTGCTTTGCTTAAAGCTGAGGTAACGAATGAAGTTCAGTCGTGGGAGTGTTAATTGCTGTGAATTTCAAAAATACCAGCTTTATTTGTATCCAGCATAAATAATTCACCTTGCAGAAGTTGATTTAATGTAGCTGTTAGTGCCAGTCATTTYAGGGCACAGCTTGTGCTGAGTTCATGCACAGAACCTCCTGCTCTTTACAATCATGTTGAGACCTCTAGATGCTGCCTGCTGTAAGGACAGTGTMAAAATACAAACCTGGTGCTGTGATTCCTCTCTCTGAGCTTTCTTGGTTTGCCTCAGTCCTTTATGGTGTTGTTATTCCTGTGACTGTCCTGTTTAAAAGGACACAGAAGGAATTAGGAACAAAAAATACAAAAAAATACAGCTAAAATAGTTATTTTCTCAGCTATTTTAACATGGATTCAGGAGGCAGGTCGGATTTTCCCATTCCTGCTTTCCAGAACTGGGCAAAGCTTTTTTTTCCTGCTGATTCTCTGCAGCTGAACAGAGTCCAACCCTACCTCAGCCAGAGGAAACTCTCTGCCATCCAGTAACAGATGTGAGGTCTTCACACAAGTAATAAACAGAGTCATTAYGGGGAGAAGTGAGGGAGGAAAATTCCGAAGTCAAACTCTTAAGTTGTTGCATCATGTATTYATGGGCTCTTGCTCAGGCTGTGGAGCACTTTAAACAGCCTGAAAGAATGTTCTAGCAGAGAACCAGATGGGCTTTAGCCACAGAAGTCACCACCACATCCTAGATTATTTTTAAATTCTTTTTTTGGGTTTTTTTTTTTCGTGATCCAGGACAGCACAGCTTTCTTATTTGTTTGATTTTTCCTTTGGAACACACAGAAGCTTTAATTTGTTTTAAATACTTTGCTGTGTGTGAGGAACTCTGTCAACAGCATAGAAGAAATGCTTTTTCTAATGCTTTTCTCTCTGGATTGGGCATCCTCAGCTCTGTCAGGCTTGGCCTTTGTGGTGCTTTTGTTGCWTTGTATCTTTTGGTCACGGTGACTTGACAAAAACTGATCTTGCCAGCTGCTGATGTTTTTTGTGCCTGTGAAGTTGTTGTTCCCAAAGTGGGTGACCTTGGATGCTGCACTGTTCAATTCCTGTTCAGTTCTTGCCCTTAGGATCCTCTGTCACTTTTTATGGTGCTTCAGTTCACTGGTATTGATGTGGCTCCTGACTTGGGTCTCAGCAGATTCATCACCCTGTGCAGACTTTCAGGATCATTAATTGGTTTGGTTTTTAAGATGATACTTGAGGAGTATCCCTGATTGTTGTCTTCCATGCCATTASTTTCATTTTTCAGCCTCTTCTTAGTCAGATATTTCCTTACCCTATCTCATAATTATACTCATCTTTGTCTTTTCCAAAATTTCCCATTTGTCATTTTATCAAACACTTAAAAGTCCAAAAATCCTAAGGATAATGAGTTTTTCTGGACAACAAGTTGTTTTTGGAGCATGTTTAAGTCATGCCTCCTCAAAGGATTGTCCTCAGGAAACTCTGCTGCTCTGAGTGAGGGTGACAATGACATTTAAGAGGAAGCACGTGGCAAAAACYATGGCTCAGGGGATGGAGCACAGATCTTGGAGTAAAGAGCTGTGGATTGATTTCATTTCTTGGCTCTGTACCTTTTTCTTCTACCTGTAAGTTCTTGTAATAACACTAAAGAGTAAAATGAGAAAAGACAAATTTAGAATACTTTTAAAGGAGTTATGAGCTGGGTGTAAAAAGTGTTCTTGAAATATGAAACATGATGGGTGTTGGTAAATGAAATAATCTTTTGGGTCTTTGGAGCTTATTATTTCTAAGATAACTGTTCATAATAATATAGGGGGAAAAAAACCTTGGCTTTAGGTGCTGGATGACTTGAGGTGCTGCAGGAATGGGACTTGTCTGTGGAATCCTGCAGGATTTGTTCCTTTAGCTGAGTTAATTTTTATTTTCTGAAAATGCAGCAGCAACTGGGGACTCTGCTGGGCTGAACCAAATCTGGTGCAGGACTGAAAACCAAAAACAAAAATCTGTGGATTTTTGAGGGGAAAATGCTGGTGCTGATGTTGGGAGCTGTCAGTTTAGGCTGAGATTTATCCCAAATTTCATGGCTGGTGTTTTTCCTCTCCCAACCAATATTCAGATGAGCTGAAAACCAAGCTCTGGCTCTGCTGAGTGCAATATTTTGTTCCAGAGAGCAATTAAAGATGTTGTGCCTTGTTTAATGTAAAAACCAAGTTTTGTTATTTATTTATGTTGCCATATAAAGCCTTGGAATCCTCTGTGAGTGGTGTCTGCAGTGCCCTGAGTGTTGAGTGGAGTTTGTCTGGTTGGGATTTGAGGGTCACCAGCCTTTCCCTGATTCCTGCATGGAACATCTCCCTCCCTTGGAGATGTTTCACCCATGGGCTTGACCCTGCCTTGGCTTGGCTTTGTGAGGAGCAGATAATCCAAAATACAGCTGAAACAATTCCTGCGATCAGAAATAGAGATGTTTTGTCTCACAGCTGTTTGCAGAAAGGTTTTGTTTATCACTCACCAAGTCCAGAGGGTTTAATGCACATAAATCTCCCTGCAGCATGGAGGTCTCCACTGAAATATTGCAAGTAAATAAAAGGGARCAAGAGATGCTGTTCTTCATGCCTTGTTAGGAAGAGCTTTGAAGATGCTGTTTGCTCATTGAAATATCTCAGTTTATCTTGTCTCCATGTGTTGGGTGCTTGCTGGCTTCAAAAAATGTCCACTTTCATTTTATGAACAATTGTGTGAGCTCTGTTTGAGAGTTGGGTGATGCCTGTAAGTTTAAGGGTAAATTTAAGGATATTCAGAATTTCAGCTGKCAGTGTCTTCTGCCTGAAGCAGAAAGCACCTGTGTGTTTCCAAATTGCTGCAAACTCCAAATGCTGCCATTCTGAAGAGCTGTGCCATTTCAAAAATGCTCTTATCACCAAATCCAATTAGAGGAAGAGTAAATGGCCACCTCAGATGTCTTAACTATTCTTTTTTTTTTAATTGTTCATTATCTCAACAGTAGGGTGCTAGAGATTAGGAGGCACAGATTATCTCTGGCTTYCAGTAGCAGGCTTTCAGAGCTATTATCAATTAATTCTGTTTCTAAACAAATTTTAGGATAATATTAATAGCTTGATAGGATTGTGGTGCTGGAGACTGCTGTCAGAATTCTGAGGAAGTGATGTTGAAAGAGTGAAAACCTCATTGTTCTTCCAGCTTTGAAGGTCACCCATCTGTACCCACTCCCCTGCAAGGTGTATTTTTGGCATTTTAATCTGTGTGGCAGAGGAGATTCCTGCTAAGGAACATCAGTGGAATGACTCTCTGAGAGTTTAGACTTGTAAAACCAGAATTGAGAGGCAGCTCTGTTGTGTGAGGGTTTTTAATGAGTATTGGCATGGCTCTGGAATTTGTGTACACAGACACATCCTGAGGTGGGAAATCATTTCAGTTTCTCTCTGTCTGGGGCTCTAAGGGATCTTAGTGCTGGTGGATCTTAGTCTCTGGTCTCCCACAGTGRGATTTCTCCTCCAGATTTGCACTTGTAATGAAAAGAAATCCAAGARTGAAACATTTCTTAGAGTGAGAGGCTTAAAAACTGTGCTGTCCCTGAACAGAGTGTGGCAATACCCTGGGCTGAAAACTCAAATTGAGAATGAGAGGGATTTTTAAAAAATAAGGATTTTTACAGTTTGTTTCCAAATGTGATTTAAAGATTAAAAGATTCTGCACTGGATAAAGCCCCAGTTTTTTCTGTTGGGACTGGATCTCTCTGCAGGTTGGACAGAAGATCTGGAYTTAATTCCAGAATTGCTGAGAGATCTCTTGTCAGTGCTGTAGAAGAGGTCAAGCTACAGTCCTGCAGGGGTTTCTCCATTCCTCTAAATCCATGGACCTGTGGAATCCATTGGCTCAATGATGTGGAAAGAAACAGCAGAGAGCTGTAGCCCTTGTGTTTGTCAGTGGTTTTTTTGGGTTAGGGATGTTTTTCCTAGATTTCTTTTGCTTCTTAGAAGGTCTGATGCCTCAGCTGAAGTTCCTCCAGAGAGCTGCACTTCCCATCCTTGCCTGGTCATGTTTTACAGTCCTGGGGGAAGTTCTCAGCTCCATCAGAGTTCATCTGAGGAGGGGATATCTCTGAGCTTTAATTTTGCTGTCAGAAATCAAAATGACTCGATCCCATGGGTTTARTTGACACCCAYGTCATTCCTGGGGAATCAGGAGATAAAACTGGTGGTGTCATCTGCTGACCTCACTGAGAATGGCACTGGTGATATTCTGGACCAGTATTTACTGGGAAATAAACCACTCATTGCACTTTGTGATGAGATTGTGCTCTGCATGTCACTCCTCTGCCAGTCTGTCTCATGCCACGCTGAGATAAGATCTCAGGCACAGATGACAGACAAACTTCAGAAATATTTCCACTGATCTGACAGCCTGAATAACAGTTCTGCTAAAAGCCACAAAGGCTGGGCCAGTGACCTCTGGCTGCTGGGTGATAAATGTACTAATGAGAGATAAATAGGGAACCACACTGGAGTGTTTTCTGTGCCTTGGCWGTGGAAAGCAGAGGAACTCTTGGGAGGGAAACCAGATAGGGAGCTGAAATTCCAGGCACCTTATCAGAGCCAGAGGAGCAGCTCTCACCTCGTGTGTTTGGAGGCACCAGAGGGTTYTGGCAGGGAGCTCCATCCCTGGGGACAGCACAAGCTTCTGTCCATGCACAGGGGTGGGAGCTGGGCAGTTCTGCTGTGCCATCCCAGCCCTTGGCTTTGCTTTCAGCATCCCTTGGAGAGGATTTTGGGAGCTGCTGTGGAAGGAGCTGGGCCCAGCTGTGTCCTCCCGCCTCCCTTGGCTGCACAACTGCTCTTGGTACTGCTGGGGAGTCAGGGAGGCACAAAACATCCCTGCAAAAAGGGGCTGAAGGAGAGCATGGGATCATTCCCTTTGCTCTGTGATTTCGTTGTGTTCAGCTGGACTGCAGCYTGAGTTTTGGGGAAGATGAATCYCCCATCCCTGGARGTGTCCAAGGCCAGGTTGGAGCAGCCTGGGATGGTGGAAGGTGTCCCTGCACATGGCAGGGGGTGGGAATTAGAGGATCTTCAAGGTCCTTTCAGCCCAAACCATTCTGTGACTGATCTCCAGCAGAGGAGTTGGATCCCCAGCAGGAATACCAGGATATTTCACTGGCAGGTGGAGCTCCCACAGGGATGGAAGTGGGAACCCAGGGATGCAAACACAAAGGGAAGTGAGGGAGTGAGCTTGCAGCACATCTGCTGTYCTTCAGTAAATATCCATCTGTGTGTTATTGCCCCCCATGAATTACAAAATCAGTTATCCTTCCTGCAGTGAGGGGTGATGTGTGTCCCCACACCTGAGTGACCTCACCTGAGAGTGATGCAGCTGGGAATCATTACCCTGCAGCACATCTGAGCCTCTCCACTCTGAACCCCTGGCAGTTCTAACCATTAGATGCTGCTGTGGACTGAACATTTCATCAGCTTGGGGGTTTTTTGGATCAGTTTTGGGGGGGCTTTATCTCTTTCCTTATCTGGAAAAGCAGCGACCCCACCCRTCCTTGTGCCACTGTGTGGTTGTCATCTCAGACACTTCCCTGGCAGCTGCAAGGCTGATAGGAACAAAACTTCCACTGTGGATTATCAGAAACACTACTGAGGCATTGCTTAATGCATCTGATATCTCAGCCTCAAGAACAGAAGGGGAAAAAGAAAAAAAAAATAAAAAAGATTGGCAGTTATTGCAGGAATTCAGAGAGGGGCACCTTGTAAAGAATCAGGGGGAGGCTTCTCCTTCCACTTCAGAGCCCTGGGCTGAGATGGATTCCCTCTCCATCATTGTCCTGAGCACATTATCCCTGAAAGAAAGAGGGTTTCTCTGAATCTGCAATTTTTTTCTGGGCTCCAGTGTTATTGAAATGAAACGGCTTCAAGGATATCTCCATTCTTTACCATCGTGTGGATTCTCATCTCATGGAAATTATTTGGCCACTTTTCATTTTAATCCTCCACTGTCATTTYCTACAAAAGAGATCATTTGGTTTCTTCATGGAAGGTATTCAGCTGACAGCTGCCCTTTGTCTAGAAAGCAGTGTGCCTTTGCAGGAGTTACTTGTGCCTGCTCCTTTTTTTTTTTTTTCCTTTCCTTTTAAGTTCATATTGCTTCATATTTTTCATCTGCAGCTTTCAGAAACTTCTCAGCCTGTGAACAGGTTTGTGGCTGGGAAGGGAATTTCAGCCACCCTGCATTCTCTCCCTGTGTACCTGGCTGATAAGAAACAGAACTGGAGGCAGAATAATTAATTTACTGAAGCCCAGAAAGCTCAGTGTTTTCACAACTTCTACATGAGCACACAAAACACTCACTGATGAAGCCTTGGATTTTTTTCCCTGTCTTGAAAACTTAATTATTCTCATCTGCTTTCCAGGAATCACAGAATCATTTAACCACAGAGTCATTAGGGGTGARAAAGACCTTTAGGATCACCAAGTCCAAGCATGAAGCAGCATCATGTTCACCACTGAGCCTCAGGTGTCACAGGGTGGGAGCCTTTAAATGTGTTTTGTGCCATGGCAAGATGGGATGGGGRTGAAATGTGATTTGTTGGTAGAGTTTGGAGGCTGAGGGGGAAAATCAGCAGTTAATTTTGGGTGTTTTGGGTTATCTGGAGCTGTGAGACCTTTTCCTGTCAGGGTGTGAGCTCTGCTAAAGCAGCTTGCACTCCTTCAAACACTGGAAGCTCAATGTGCTCATGGAGAGGAGCCTCAAAATGGCCTTAAATGAAGGGGGGTAGATTCAGGTTGGATTTTGGGGAGAAATTCTTCCCTGGGAGGGTGGGGAGACCCTGGCACAGAAGCTGTGGCTGCCCCTGGATCCTTGGAAGTGTCCAAGGTTGGGTTGGAGCAGCCTGGGATGGTGGAAGGTCTCCCTGCCCATGGCAGGAGGTTGGAACTGAATTCTTTTTAATTTTTATTTTTAAATAATTCTTTTTTTTTTCACCCCCCAGCATCCTGGGATTCAGTTGTGAGGAGAAGGTTCAGCTTTGGGGAGCACAAGTTGAGGGCTGGCCAGGTTTCTATGGAGGTTGAATTTTTGGGAGAAGGAGAAGTCACACCATGAGTGAGGATAAGGAACAATCCAGCAGGGGGAAGGAGAGGCAGGTTCTAAAATTACTGCCAACTGCAAAACCAGAGCTTTAAACTGCTCCAATAGTTCCCCCTCCCACTTGGCTTTGTGAGCCCCACAAAAATGACCAGGACAGCTGGGTCTGAGATTTTTGATGCTTTTTCATAAATCAGAGATTTGGGATGAGAAGAATTTCACATTTTCTAGTGAGAATCACTTTTCTTGTGGAAATTTTTAGGCATTTAACATAAAAAGATCAGCAATTCCTATTTTAATTTAAAGAAAAAAGTTTCAGAATGATGAAAAACATCAGATGAATTGTTTATAACTTAGTTGTAAAATGTTTAGAGATGAGAATTACTGCTTCAGCAGTTTCTGAATCACAAAAATGATTGAAATACATATAACTCTCCCTCATTTGCTAGAAGAGGTCTCTCATTCATTGTCCAGTTCTGCAAGTTTGCTCCATCACAGGGAGATTTCCTGTTGTCCCAGAGAACTGGAAGTTTTGTTGTTGATAGAAAATAYTGTTGTTATTTGTTTGAGGCAGCCAAAACTTGGCTGTGGCTTGGTGAAGGGACAGTGTTGAGTTAGGTGACAGAAAAAAAAGGTGGCTCTGGTGTTTTTGCTGCTTTAATCTCAGTTTCTTACATCACCAAGAATGGGCAGTTCAAGGACATTATTATTGATGGATAATTGGATGTGTTTTGTCCATATTTCTTCATATTCTTTYTTYCMTATTTGTCCATTTATTTCYTCCAKAAATGCTGATTTTTGTCTGTGTGGTGCTGACCTGGATTCCTGCTCAGGACTCCAGGCCAGGCAGTTTGTTCATGTAAATGAGTTTTCAGCTGTGATCTCCTGATGTTCCTTTATCTCAGGGTGCCCAAAAGAGGAAATGATTCTTGGCTCTGGSCAGAGGGCAGTGGGAGAGCTGAAATATTGGCATGGGGCTGTCACTGGGATCCTGAGCTTCCTCTYCCATCACTAACTACTGCAAAAAGCATTTTCTGCTCTGTTTTCCAAGCTCTCCATTCCCCAAAAATGCACCTTTGTACAGAAATGTGCCAGCTGAGATAGACACACACATCACTTCAAAGGCTGGGATCACASAGAGGGGATGGACATGGGAGAGGGGAGGAACACACTTCAAAAATTGCCATGTCCAGGGGTTGTGATGTTCATTCTAAATCCTCAAAAAGAATAAAGGCACCAATCCTGTGCCAGGGAGCTCCTCCTTGAATTCCTCAGTCWCCTTAATTCCAGCAATGAGTTCACTCTAAAAGTGTTGGCTGACAAGCTCCTAACTTTTCCAACTAAAATTTAATTTTTTAGTAGTTTATTTTTAATAGTTTTCCCTTCATTTAGAGAATTCCTGAGCTATTCCTGTGGATCCGTTTGCTCTCTTCCAGCTGATCACCTGCAGGTACAGGAATGGTGCAGCTCTCTGAGCTGCTCACTGAACAATCTTTAGCAAATAAAGACAAAGGTGCTGCTGCTGCCAGGTGTGAGAAATATTCTTTAAAGATCCTAAAGTTTCCTGATGGCTTAAAACTTTCCTTAAATCTTTTCCTTTGCTGTGCTGTCTGTGAAGAACCTCCTGAAGTGGCTCTGGAGTGATTTAATCCACTGCCATTCCTGGGTTCATTCATTATTTCTCATTCCACTTTGCCTCCCTCCATCTGTTGTGTTGTATTTAGGTTACAAGGCACAGAATAGATTGATATTAAAAAATTAAACACATTTTCTGCTCCCTGCCTGTCCAGCACTTAATGGGATAACAATTTTGGCCCAGATTTTGGAGATACTGGGTGTTAAGAAATAGAGATGAGCCCAAAGTCAGATTTCATCTTGGCTTTAGGTGCTGCAGGAATTGGACTTGTCTGTGGAATCCTGTAGGATTCATTCATTTAGCTGAATTAATTTTTATTTTCTGAAATGTGTGAAAAAATGTGTGATTTCTCTTACTCACTGAGCAGCAGCTTTGAAACAGGACCTCATTTTTGGCTGGAAATGACTCTGTTAAAGCAGTGGCACCCAAAATTCAACCTGAGTGTTCAAAGCTTGGACAGAAASAATTCCTGTATGGAACAGAATCTGGATTTCCACAGAAAGCAACTGGGGCCAATCCACTGGGTGAATAATGGAAAATAATAATTGCCTCAAGATGCCTGAATCTCCTCCTCCTCCAGTTCAGGAAATAAAGATATTTTTTATTTTCAAACCCAGAGCAGCTGTCCAACAGCCGGACCTGCTGCTGATCAAAGTTGATAAAAGAAATCCTAGGATTATTTATTATGGATAAAAACCCCAGTGGTTGAGGCCCTGCTTGTGGTGTGATTAGCAGAGTCCAGTGAAGTAAACAGGAGTTTTTGTTGGTTTTAGTGCAGATCTGATCAGCTCTGCAGAATGCAAATCAGTTCATTAAAATTGGCGCAGCGGTTCCGCGAGGTAAAAGAGGAAACAGTTTTAACTTTTAGGGGATGTTTACTGCATGTAAAGTACAATAAAATCACAATTATTCCAGGAACAACACTGCTGTGCTCAATGTGTTGTTCTGAGTAAGATTGAAGAAGTTTTAAGTGGTAGTTTTTAAAAAAATAATCTGCCTGTAGAAATTGTCCTGTGTAATTTCATAGCATCTCCACACCACTCCTGTCCCTGCAGTATTGGTGGGGTTTTGCACAATACAGATATTAAAATTATGTGGATGTGTGTTTATTAACAAATAGGGATGAACAGGGATCAAAATTAATGTTAAACAGCTCCTTCTGCCTAAGCTGGGGGTGTGTCAGGGGAWAAATAATAAATAAATGATAAGRRGGAGATGATCTTGGAGATGAAGCTTCACTTAACAATTTGAACTCTGACCTCCATGGAATTGCCTGCATTTTTGGGTGTCCTAATCCAATATTCCAAATGCTGRGATAATCCTCATTTATCTGAGGGATTGGGGAAGTTCCCCTCATTCCATGTGGGTGTAAGTGCAGGTTGATGTTACTTTATCCATAAATTCACTGTTTCTGGTACCTCTGGGGGAGGGATGCTTCAATCAGCAGCTGACACCTTTTATTGGAGCTGCTTTGGAACCTTCATGCTCAGATTTCTTAAAGAAAAAAACTGGTTTTTCCTCTTTTTGCAGTTACTTCAATGAGAATCAATATCCTGACGAGGCAAAGAGAGAAGAAATTGCCAATGCCTGTAATGCAGTTATCCAAAAACCAGGTGAGGAGATGCTGGGGGGTGGTTCCTTCCCAAAAACCAAGAGGTTTCAGCACCCTGAGTTCTCAGAGTGATGTTTGCAGAATCACAGAGTCACTTGGCTTGGAAAAGAACTCCAAGGTCATCAACTTCTGACTGATAAATCAGGTTTTTTGCAGGAGGAAGGAGCTCAGCTCTCYTGTTTTTTAATATTTTACAGCTTCCAGACAGGGATTTCAGGGTGTTAAGGGAGGACCTTACCTTTAGGTGAACAAGTTGAATTTTCCCTGTTCTGGAGAAGTTATAGTTGGGAGAGGAGCATGAATATTCAGTGTAGTGTCAGTGGATGCACCTGCCTTTGCTTAGTTTTGCTAACCAAACATTTACACAGATTTCACAACTTGCCTKTTGGATATATTTAGATTTCCTACAACCAGAATAAAAATTAATGAGAAGGCAACTAAGGCATGAGTCATGCCCATGGAATCACAGGATTCTTTAGGATGGAAAAGCCTCTGGGATCATGGAGTCACCACTGAGCCATGTCCCCAAATGCCACATCCATGTGGCTTTTAAATCTCTCCAGGGATGGGGACTCCAGCACTGCCCTGRGAGTTTTCCCACCTTTCCAGGCAGGATTTGTTCCCAGTRTCCATCCTGAACCTGCTCTGGTGCAGCTTGAGGCATTTCCCTTGAGGAAAAAGATGGATCCCCACCTTGTTACCCCTTCAGGGGGTTGTGGAGAGCTGGGAGTGTCACAGGATTGCACAGGGCCACACCAGTTTAGAATGGAAATGTTCATGTGGTGAGGCAGGACCAGCTCAGGTGAGACTGTTCAGTTTTCAGCATCTCCAAAACCAGAGCTTTTCCTTCTTCTGGCCCCTGCTCCACAATTTTGAGCACTCCCATGGCAAAGAAATKTTCCCTTAATATCTGCTGAAATTTTCCCTGAAAAAATCCAWCATCTAGAGGAGCAGAGAGCTGAGGTTTGGATCCCTGGCTGTGCTGCTGGTTTGTGGAGCAGCTTGGAACCAAGTGCTGCAAGGCCATGACAGGGAGAGTTCAAATCCTGCCAGTGGTGCTGATGCAAAGCACSAGGCAGCAGCCAAGCTCTCAATTCCCAGAGTTTGCTTTCTTTCACTTGTCTCATCTCTCCTAACTTACTTAACTGTGCAGATTGCTGCAATTACATGGGTGTTTTGTGTGCTGAATAAATAAACTTTGAGAAGGAGTCAGAAGCAGGGGAGGCTCAACTCTTTGTGGCTTTGAGGATGCAGATATGGAGAATATTTTMTGTAGGGTCAAGAGCAGCTGAAGAGGTTTCCAGGGTGTCCTTGGAATAATGAATCTCTTCAGTATTCCCATATTTACATCAGATAAAGGCATCATTTTCTATAGCTGCATTCTGGTTTTGGGGAATTTTTTTTTGTTGGTTTAAGTGTAAAAATCCAGTGATMTTATTTCCAGCATCCCACCTCCCAAAAGATCCTGAGTGTCCTGGCACAGTTGGGAGGGCTGAAAGAAGGGAAAGCAGATGGCAAGGGTGACACAAAACCTCTTCATTCATTTTAGAAATCTTTCAAATTAGAAAACAAGACCTTTACCCTCGTGACAGAGTAAGAGAAGGAGCCCCAGGGATGGGGTTTGTGGCAGGAATTTCAGTTTTTGGAGCCTCACTTTYGTGCTCAGACTGGAAAAGCAGCCCTTTAGCTCTGGATTGAGTTGCTTGAAGCTGCAAAGAAATTCCTGTATTTCAGATTTTTAAGATACAGAAGGAAAGGAGATATTTATCCACATAAAGTTCATTTTTTCTCAGTTATAACCTGCCAGTGCTGGCTGTCTTTCAGGGCTTTATCCCACAGAATCCCYGAATTGTTTGGGTGAGCAGGGACCTCAAACCTCAYGTAAAGCCCCAAMCCCAAGACAGGRACACCTTCCATCATCCCAGGYTACTCCAAGCCTTGTTCTTGGCCACTTCCCAGGGATGTTTTTGTGGAACCCAGTGAGTAACACCACTTTTTATCATTTTTTTCCCCCTCTGTTGCTCTCCTAGGAAAAAAGTTGTCGGATTTGGAGCGAGTGACCTCCCTCAAAGTGTACAACTGGTTTGCCAACAGGAGGAAGGAGATCAAGAGRAGAGCCAATATTGGTAATGTATCTCAGAGCCTGCCTGCAGGGCTGGGGCTTTGCTCAGGAAAAGTGGCAATTGCATCAGAATAAATTAGGGAAAACACCAGAGGTGCTGACAGCCTCGGGAGAAATGGGGAGGAATGATGAAAATGAGCCTCTCCTGTTGCAGATTTTTTTGTGAAATACGTGGTAATTTGTGGGATTCTGTCATCAGTGCAAGGARGAGTGATGCAGTTGCAAAGTTTTACTGGAGGATCAGCGTTAAAAAGCAAAATGAGAATGTTGGAGGTGGAGGGAGAGTTGCATTTCCCTCCTTTGAGTGTCCAAACTCAAATCTGAAATGAAGCCTCAGCGTTGTAAATAAAGGAGATGGAGATGTTGGCAGGTTCACAGACTTAGTGTGGTGTTTATCCTGGTTATTCCTCTGCCCCTGACAGCTTTCCAAGGCTTTGCCCAGGGACAAAAAGCCATCTTTTTTCTGGATGATCAGGAAAAAACAAACGTGACTTCAGAGTTAACCCTGTGGGTTCTCAGCTGATCATCAGAAAATCCAAAGTGACTCTGAACTTGCAGGAAGGAGACCCTCTGATGTGAACAGAGATATTCTAAAGAGAATGAATCACCTCAGTGGCCTGGATTCAACAAACTCCTGCCATTCATAAAAAGTTTGATGCCCTTACTTAGAAGATATTATGCAGAATTAATTTAGCAACACATGGGTGGACATCCAGATCTGCTTATTTCCAGTATTTTTAATTATTTCAGCTGTTCCACTGTTTTGCCTTATTTCTGAATAAGAAAAMCCTCTTATTACATCATTTAACACGTTACTGAAGTTAAACTAAATTTATTTTTCTCCAAGTAAAAATGGCTTCTCAAAGGGATGGGGGAACAAAGCAAACTCAGTCTGAGGTGTGTGGAGTTTAGAGTTTGGGGAGGAGGTCTGGAAAGAGATTAAAATGAACCAAAGGGAGTTTAGATATTTAGATCCTCCTGGAAGATGGATTTTTTGTGTTTCCAAATCCCTGAAGTGCTTTCAGAAATTCCTCCCATGTTTCCAGCCACCCCCTCGAACCCTGCCAGTCCAAACTCTGGGGGAAGATTTACAGGGAATGCCTTTGCCACTCCAGCACCTTAGAAATGCCACTGATTTCTGTTAGGACTGGCTGGAAGACAGGGATTTTTACTCACAGACAAGTGTGGAAGTTGGCAGGGAAGGATTTCAGTGCTTTACCTGTGCTGCCTTCCCAAATGTTGGAGAGTGAGCAAGGGGCTGCGAACTAACCCTGTTCCTCCAGCTCTTCTAACTTCCTGAAAAAGGCCAAAAATCCCTCCTAGTTACTGAAACTGCTCGAATGCATCAGATAAATGAGGGATCCATTTGCTTTTTTCGAAGAAGCAGCAATCCTGGAGAGCCATGGCATMGATGTACAGAGCCCAGGGGGACATTCCAACAGCGACGACGTGGACGGCAACGACTACTCGGAGCAGGTGAGCCTCATGGCCCAAACTGGGAGAGCTCCAGCACCTAAAAACACCCTCTGGCCTCTTGAAAAAATCCTGGTTTGGGTGGYTTTTGTGTCATTGTGATGGGGAGAGGGTGAGGATGCAGTTTTCATGTGGGTTTGGTGTCTCCCAACAGGACACTTGGCAAGTACGCAACGGGGAGGAGGAGGGACGGTGTTCCGAGGGAGGCAGAGAAGCTGAGAAGGTAGAAGAAGACAGGAGGATCTGCTCCAAACAAGCAAGTGACAGCCCTCACACCACACACAATGTCTGAGACGTGGCAGGGGAGCCTCCCCTCAGCCAGAGCCCTGCCACACCCAYGCTCTCCTCCCCTGGCACTCAGGAAGGGATGGGCAGCTCTTTCCACAGTCCTGTGTGCCAGGCACCAACAATTATCCCCCAAAAATGGGCACCTCTTAATTCTTTCTGCAAGAAAGGCCCCATTCTAGCAAGCTGCTGAGCTGCTGAGCAGCCCCAGACACAAACAGGAGGGAGCCCTGCCCAGGACCCTTCAGAATTCAGCCTTTCCCAGCAGCATTCTGAGCACTGAGCACCTCCTGGAAGGTTCTGAGCTCCCTCTGTTCTGTGGGAGAACCTTTCAGGAGCTGCTCAGACACAAAAGGGTGAAGTGTGGGGTGGAAAGGATTTGATTTACTAAACTCTGACCTTTATTTGGCCTATTCCATACTGTTCTGCAGCAATGTGCCACTATTTCTATTATTCACATGTTACCTGCCTTTCTTGCTTTGTTTTTGCATTTTAATTCTTGCCTGTTCTCCCTTTTTCTTGGTTCTTTTTAACCCTTTGACAGCGACTTCTTTTTTAAATTCTCTAGCCAAGGAATGTCCCTTGCTGCACTCTGAGCCCTCACCTACCCTAAAATTGGTGGCCCTTCCTTCACACACCTTCCTGCCCAGGTATTGCAGCCCCTTCCCAGTGTTCCCAGTGCTGGCCAAACCCCCAGGGCTGGGTGTGCTTGGACCAATTTCACCCACCTGCTTTGGAGAGGAGATTTTGGTTGAGAGGAGATTTTTTTGAGGGGAGATTTTTTTGAGAGGAAATTTTTTTGAGACAAGATTTTGTTTGAGAGGAGATTTTTTTGAGAGGAGTTTTTTTTGAGAGGAGATTTTGTTTGAGAGGAGATTTTGTGCTAGCCCACAGCTGGGCTTGGATCACTTTTCCCTGCCTCTTTTGGGAGTAAAGCTGGGAGTTCTCCTCCTCCCAAAGCTGCTGAGTGTCCTGGAATGAGTCCCTGGCACACTTGGCTCTGGCCCAGTCCAGCAGATCCCTGGCAGAGCATCCSCAGCTGCTCTGCTCCTGATGGGCACTGGGACCCTTTGGAGAGGTCACATTTGGTGGGGACCAACTCTTCTGGCTCTCAGGGATGAGAAGCTGCTCTGTGACTGCCAAAAAAATGTTTAGGAGCCACTGCCAAGCCCAGAAAATTCCCTGTCAGACASATACAGGGCTGGAATGCTGAGGTGAAAYGTGATGTAGACTCCYAAARTATCTTTTTCTTCTGTGCATTAACSAGCATACTTTGAAAAGAGGAATAAATCTGTTATTAAAATTTCAAGATCTTTGTTTAGAGACCTTTCTCAGTAATCTGGGCTCCTCTGTGAGGTGTAATTAGTCATTAGCAGCAAAGCAGATTAAATGGCAGCTTCTCCTGATGACCATTTAACATCCCTTAGCTGTTAAATGCAGAAATCCTGTTTTCCACAGCAACCCTTCAACTAATAAACTTTAAAAGTTTATTAGTTTAAAAGTTCATCTAAATACTAACAAAGTGCCTAAACCCCCAGATTTTAGGGCTCTGTATTTGTACCATGATAAAAGATTTCTGAGAGGCTCTAAAATTTACCAGACCCTTGTTAAAAATGAATGAATCCTTCTAAATAACCTCAGGATTTTACCAAATCCTGGATTTTTTGAATCCTCCTCAACATTTGCAACCCATCACCTTCATTTAAAAATGCTCTGTGCACRTTTTAAATTTTAAATCCCACAAGTTCATGACTTGAGGGCTGTTGGAAGACTGATAAATGTTTATAATTTCCTTTCTGCAAATGATAATAACTTAAAAATCCAAGATCACAGGGGGATAACTGTTAGTGTCCTGTTTTAAAGAGGGGAAAACACCATKATTTTTCCCAAAATTCTGTATTTCATTTATGAATGTTCCAATCCCCTTCAGTCACTGGTTTTCTTAGYATTCAAAGAGTTTTCCAGCATTTTTCCCTATATCTGTGTGAATTTAATATTTTCACAGGATGCTGCCTTGGACCAAGGGTTAGGCTCAGTTTGTGCCATGGTTCTGGTCAACAACAGCAGTTAAAGAAAAACTATTTCTCTAATATAAACAGAATTATTTCATTCTAGTAGCTTCCAGCTTCTGGAAGTCAGTGTTTTTAAGMAGCTTCCTGAGTTCCCATAATTTCTTGCAGACTAATTTTCCCTGGATTTGTCAAACCCCTGCCTTTTAAAGCCATTTTTACTTTTGTCTGGTGAAAAAATCAGTGAATCCTGTGCTAAGTGAGCAGTGCTTGCCACTGCTGCCTTGGGTCACATCATCATTCCAGTGAGTGGAGTGTCTTTGATTATTAGATCATAAAAAAMCATGGACAATCCTCTTATTTTCCAGTTATTTGTAAGAAACACTGATCATACTATCTCATTCCACTCCCACCATGGCCAGAGATGACCTAAATAGGGTGACCACAGCTGGATATTCCAGCTATAAGCATGGACCTTAAATTTTATCTCATTCCACCCCATCCATGGCCAGGGATGACCTAAGTAGGGTGACAAGAGCTCTATATTCCAACTATAAGCATGGACCTTAAACTTCATCTCATTCCACCCCATCCCTGGCCAGGGATGACCTGAATAGGGTGACCACAGCTGGATATTCCAACTATAAGCATGGACCTGTCCCAGTGATTCCTGTCTCAGTTTGCTTTCCTGATTTAGCCATGCATCACTTCTGTCTTTTTAATTCAATCTTTTCCTCCAGAGGTGTGTCCCCCACCCCCTGCCTTGCTTCCCTTTGCACAGTGAGGGCAGCCAGCCCC
>CADDXX010000796.1:54469-64906 GCA_902810485.1 Alauda arvensis
AAAAAAAAAAGGAAAAAAAAATTTATCTTGCTGCTCTGTCTTAGCATTCAAAAGTGCTTCCAGGTATTTTAGACAGCCCTCAATTCCAAGTCTTAGGCTACACTTAAAACCTTGGGTAACCTTAGAGGAAACCGATAGTCCGTACGCTTTCCCCGCCCTGAGACTGAAAGGATGCAAGCTGAGGTAGTGGCACAGGGTCCATGGACAGCACCCTGGCAGTACCAACAGAGAGTAAAAAGAACACTTAGAAACCCCACTCCAGCCTGGGAATAAATGATTTCCAGCTGCAATAAGCCGTGCCTCGCTGCTCAGGCAGTGACTCCGTTCACTTTCGGGTGCTGTGCTGAGAATGTCCATTGCAAACACGTTCCCACATTTGGGTTGTTGCTCACATATTCACCACAGACATCCTCTSTAACTCTCACAAGCTGCCTGGCTTGGTGGAGAAGTGCTGCCTTTCTGCCTCTGGGACCGTGGTTTGAAGCCCAGCCTGGGATCAAATGAAAAGATGAGCTGAATGTCTGATGGACACCAGTCCACTTCTCAGAACCCCTGCTCGTTCTTGGCATGGCTGGCAGTGCCTGCTCAGAAGAGGTCTAGACTCTTACCCAYCTGTCATTCACAATTTCACCTTCAATTCCTCCTCTCTCACCTTTGCTGTCCCCACCCTGCTCCCTTCTCCACTTTGCCACTTTCGAAAGCAATGTTTTTCCAGGAAGGTTTAAGGTCCTGAAATGGGTGAGAGGATTTTTACACACTTGTGTAAATRATTCCTGTGTCCTGAGTAGCCTGAAAGGTTACTGGAGAATTCAACATCTGACCTTTGCTAGATAAACATCAGAGCATGAGTATTCTCCTAAATACGAACTTTTTTTTGTTTGTTTGAAGGCAGGAGGATCTCTTACCTGAGGAATGGGGTGTGAATGTTTTGTGTTCTCTTTACTCTGTCTTTGTTAAGGTGTGAGAAAGCTATACTGCTACGAGCAATTTAATTAATAATTGGAAGCCATACTGATAATGGATGTGGTAATACTTGCAAAGCAAACCTACTCTAAGTAGCAGGAACTAATGGAATTGTTTTCCTTGATCATATGTAGCACTTTTGTTACTTTTTTCTTAAAGATATTTATATTTGATAAGTCTTTTTTTTAAAATCAGTTGAGAATTCCAAATACCAAACAGCAGACTTGCATTACAGAGTCACCCTGCGATCACCTTGTCATCTGGTATCTAAATGATGAACTGTGTGTGCATCTAAGAAAATTACATCTGCTAGCATTGTGTGGAAATGATCTCCTGGCATCCTGAGAAAATGATGTGTGGCTGCCGGTAAGAGGAAACATTTCTGATGGAGAAGTGTTGGAGACGGGCAGGGCTGCGCTGCATTAACAGGGAACAAATTAAAAAACCTGTGGAGATTTTTTTTTTCCTGTAGGAGTTTGCACGGTGTTGCCTCCACGTTCTGCTTTGTCTCCCCAGTTTGTGTGGGAACAGCTTAAAGAGGGGAGAACAGCTCAGAATGAAGGATGGGTTTCCCTTCACTTCTGAGGTGGAGCGAAGAGAAGCTGCTGTCACCTTGTTCTCATCCCTTCCTCCCTCTGAACTCTCAGAGTGACTCCTCCYTCCAAGTGTGGCTCCTCAGCAGGTTTTGAGGCAGGCTGAGCCCTCCAGATCAGCTTCYCCTCTGTCCCTGAGGAGCAAACTGCTCCCCCAGGTCCTGCATTCTCCGAGGGCACCGCCACCTCTTTGTCCCTTGSAAGATCTATAGGTAGGGCTTGGCCTTGACTTCCACTTATGGATTTCATTGGAAGATTTATGTGCTTTCCTTAGATATAGATCACTGGAGCAGAATGAAACCCTCTTTTTTTTTTTTTTTTCCCTGTTTTATTGCATTTCTTGAGTGGGCAAATTCACGAGTAGCGCTCAGGAAAGGCAGGACCTGGCTCAGTGACCATTGCACCACTGCAGTTATTTCCTTACTGCCTGCATGAATGTCTTGGTATSGAGGAGYGAAGGGATGGGGAGAGCTTTTATTTCTATTTTTTGCACAGCAGAATGATGGAGCCAAGTGGAGCCTTAGTGGAATTTTACCTAGTTATTCATTCCACAGTCACACACTGAGCTGACAAGCAGCATCCAGGATTTATAGGAAGGAGATTTTAATAATCGATGACCTCTTTACGTTGGGCTTGCCACCACCATTTGTCCTGGCTGTTTCATTTTCAAAAGAACAGACTCAAACTGTTGGACAGTTGCAATTTTAAAAGAAATATTGCTTATTGCTTACTATAATATCTGTTAAAAAAAAAACAGGCATTGTTCGAGGCTTTGCCTTTTTAAAGCAATAGGGAAGTRTAAAAATAGTGTGAGAACTTTTGCATCCTGATTACAGGTCCATGTGATGCAGGATCAAAGTAACACCACTGAAATTGTGTGTCTGTACCATCTRAAGCAGAATAATCTGTTCTTAATTCTGTTTGTCACTGTCAGGAAGCTGCTGACATCCCACATCAGTATCTTCTCTGAAGGTTAAACAGGTAAAAAAAAAAMCCCTTGTGAGTGACTGGAGATTGGCAGATCTTCCTGGGCTGCAAATACCAGGTTTTTTTTACCTTCCAGAGAAGGTAAAAATTACCAGAGAAAATATCAAATATGTGGGGAACCTTGGGGTCAGTGTTTGGGGTGTGTCTGTTCTGGCTTCTCTTTGGGATGTACAAGGAGTGAGTGGCACCTCAGAGGAATGAGTGGCACCTCAGCTGTCCCCAGGGTGCTCCTGGCAGGTTGTTCCCTTCATTCTGGAAGCTCCATTTGCAGTTGGTCCATCCCTTTTTGCTYTGAGGTGAATGATCATGGGACAGGTGCTGATGTGATGGTGCTGAGATGAGTGAGTGTGATCTGGAGGAAGTGAAAAGAATCGGTGCAGGCTTTGTCCTGGAATTCAGGAATCCTGGCATTCTTTCTCCTGGGGGTTTTCCCACGATGTGGAAGGCATCTTTGTCTTTCTCTCTGTGGGTTTCCTTGGCAATGAAGCCTCATTTTGGTGGCACTGCAGTGGAGTTGTAGCCAGGCTGGAGTCGCTGCTGTTCATTCTCTGGGGGTTCCCTTGAAGTGGCTCTGGTGGCAGATCCAGCTGCCTTTTTGTTCTGTGAACAGAGAAGAAGTTCATTCAAGAAGCTCCTCATCTGTGATGGTCACAGATTGYTTTTACCTTCCTAGAGTGAGTTCTGGCTGATGTTTTGTCCTTTTACTTGAGTTGTTGTCTCTGACCGTCTTCTTAAAGCAACAATTTCTACCTCCACTTCTTTTCTGGATTGTTTTGGTGTTGGTTTTGTTTTTTTTTTTAATTTCCCCCACCCTTTTTCCTGAAGTGTGAGATCCCAAACATTTGCAGAAGCCTTATGAGTTGATAAAAATCAGCAGATTTGTTTTCTGTTGATCTTCTGTAGACACATTTTTGGTTGTGGTGAAATCCTGTGCTGGATGTGAGTCTGCAGTGCAATTAAGGAATCTCATTAAGAGCCTTCAGGAGGTCATGGRAAGGGTTTAGACCCCTCTGTCCATCATTTGTGGGACCATTGTGTGGGCAGGAGAGGGGAGATGGGAGGGTTGGAGCACACAACACACAGTGGGAGATTGCAGGAGCTGGGATTGTCCAGGCTGGCTCTGGGGACATCCCACATTTTGGGTTTTAACTCTCTTAATCAATTAGTTTTAGCTTGGGGGGTCCAGTACAGGATCAGGAGTTGGACTTTGATGATCCTTTGGGTCCCTTCCAACTCAGGATATTCTGTGATTCCAGGGAAGGCAGAGCCAGGCTCTTYTCAGAGGTGCCCACCAAAAACCTGAGGGGCAGAGGGCTCAGGCTGCATTAAGGAAAATCCCAGATGAACAGAAACAGAAATGTTTTCATTCTCAGTGCTAGAAATGGTCCAGAAAGTTCAGTGAAATCCCCATCCTTGGGGAATTCAACTGGACAGGGTTGGATTAAAGACCTCCAGAGGTCTCTTCTGACCCAAATGATTCTGTGATTCTGTGCAGACCTGCTCAGGTTGAGGTGTTCCCTACTTCTGACTTGTACCTGTTGACTTGTTCTGTTAATTAACAGAAATTCTGTTGATTTGTTGAGGTTTTGGGTTTTTTTTTTCTGTTTTGCTGTTCATAAAAATGATCTTTTCTAGTTTACTAATAGAGAGGAGCTTTATTTGCAGGGTCTGGCTCCAGGCTCCAATCAAGCCATAAGTGAGAGATTTCATTAATTATTTGCTCTGTTTACACAGTTCTTCAGGGATATTTGACTTAACTCTCTTTGTTTCATTGCCTAACATCAGACTGGTAAGTTCTTCATGTTCTTGGAGCATTTGTGATTTTGTTGCTCAGTTTTTTGCCTTCTTTTGTGAAGATTTTATCTTTGTCTTGCTGCTGTGAGTGCAAGTGAGAAACYCCACAGAGCTGAACCTGCTTCAGGAAAAATTTGGCTTAACCCAAGCCCTCTGGTGATCASTGTTGGAAACCAGAAATTTGGGCTCAGTAAATCACAAATTGGTAATTCTTAAAAGCTGAAAGGGTTTGAATGGGGAAAAGTCAGGTTGTGCTCACTTGGATCCCCCTTTCCTCATGCTGTTGGCCACTTTTAGGARAAGCAGTGTGGTAGTTGAAATAGGTTTTATTTTTCAGATAAACCCACTGAAATAGCTGTAAGATTTTTTCCAAACTCAAAACTGCTGCCTTGAAGCAGGAGGTTGGTTCCTTGATGCTGGAATCCCACTTTCCTCTGCAAATCACTAAATTCAGTGTGAGACTGCCCATAATCCTGAGCTGTGGGTGTTSAATTGAGGATGGTTTCCAACCCTTCCTCTGCTTTATCCCAACTCATTTTAATTAATATTTGTAATGATAATATTTTTCCTTCTCCCACTCCATCGAGGTGCAGCCCCCACTTCCCAGTGCTCACCAGCTTCTTCCAAGCTCATGGTGTGATTACCAGCCAATTTTAGGGGATTTTGTCAAAACTTTGCTCTCATTTTATCTGAGTTTTCCCACTCTTGCACTCTTTGAAGCTATTTAACTTGATAATGTTATTTTGATCAAAGTCTTAAGCTTGTAGGCAATAATCTTTGGTTTGGTGCAGCTTTTTGGCAGGATTGGTCTTAAAATTGTATTTCCTATCAGTGACCTTATAATACCTGTTCCTTCCATGGATTTTGTGTGTTTGTAGCAGCAGTCAGGGCTTGGATCCTGATCCCAGCCACTTTAATTTGGAGTTTGGTGGAGTTTTCACTGTGATTCCTTGGAAGGGAAGGTTGATGGCCTGACCAGAAAAATAACCTTGCAATTCCCAAGAATTGGGAACCTGAAACATTTCCCCTTGGGCTTTGGAGCAGCTGGGATCTTTACTCAGGATATTGGATCAGTTATTGGCCAAGAGGGATTTGGTACAGCCCTAAAACCTCCATTTCATCCTTTCTGCTGTCAAATTGATGGGGTTTCAACTAAAGATGTTGAACATTCATGAAAACCAGAGGCGTTCTAGAGATGGCAGCTACAGATCCAAATTTAAAATACACTGAAATTATCTCTTTTTTCCCCTCTGTGAGAAATGTGTTACAACCAGAAGAGCGTGGTTGAGTGTTTTGAGCACTGTCAGCAAGGTGACAGCGATCTGATGTTGGKTTTTGTCCAACAAATGTGAATCAAATCAAACCAAGGGAAGTTTTATCTCAGTGGCAGCAGTGAGGCAGAGAGGGGGGAAAAATTTTATCTCTTTTACTAAAGAATTTGTTGCCATCCTTGGCCATTTAAAAAGAGCCTGGAATTGTTTGGTTTGTAGTTGATATAAGAGAATCGTGGAATGGGTTGAGAGGGAAGGGATGGACAGGGACACCTTCACTACTCCAGGTTGCTCTAACACTTCTAGGGATGGAGCTAGAAAAGAATTTGCCATTTGAAACACAGGGGAGAAAATCCACAAAACATTTTTAATGCCCCTTTTAACCAGGCTGATGCAGCAGAAGAACCAAAGGGCTCTTCCCATCCTTCCAGGGATGTCTGGAGTGCTCCAGGAGCTCAGGCAGGAATGAACTGAAGTCACTGAGCTGGAGCATCCTGGTGCTGGTGTCCCTTTGATGCTGGTGCGTGTGCAGAGCATCTTCCTCAGCTGCCTTGGCAGGAGCTCCGTGTGCCATTTATTCCCTCTGTGCTCTGTGCTGATSAAAATCCCGGCACATTCGTGTGGTTTTTGTGCTCCATCCTCGCAGCCCGCAGCCGGGGTRATTGGGATGGGCACGCTGAATGCCTGCGAGGGTGGCAGTCGCTGTGATGGCAGCTCTTTTCAATGGGCTSGGTGTCCCTGACGGGTAATTAGCAGCTTTGGAACCTCGGGGATTGGCAGCGCCYGCGATTCAAAGGATTTCTGGCTTTTTTTTCCCTGCCATTGAAAACAAGAAGATGTCCCGCCCCCTAATTCTGTGTTATTAGTGACACTTGGAACGCAGCTCCTCTGGAAACTTCAATAATGACCTCGCTGAATGGTGGCTTCAAACAGCAGGGACCGAGCCCAGGTTTTCTATGCAAAGCTGCTCCTCCTCGTTCTGTGTTCCCTGCTCCACGTGGGTGTCACTCACAGGGACACAAAGAGGACATTTGGTTGTGTGACAGATTTCCCAGGGTCTGGTTTAGCTCTTCTGGTTTGTTTTGGATTTAAGGAGATGAAGAGGATGAGCCATGAGCTGCACTGGTCTCATCCTGACTTCTCACCTGTCTGCAGGTGAGGGTTCCTTGTGGCAGGGAGTGTCCCTGGCTCTGGGATGCCACTCCAAATTGTCACTCCCACTTTGGAAGCCTTGTGGCCATGCTCTGCTCACACCTAACACAGTGCAGTGATAGGAAATAACTCCCCTTTTTCCTTAAAAGAATCTCAAAATATCCCCCCACAGCAGAGCTGGCTGGGCACCATCCTTGCCATTCCCCAGGATATTCAGTGGTGACCCAAAATATCATCATTGTCCCCATAACTGCTGCTAGATTCTCCAAAACCATCAGCCACAGGGTGTTCTGTGCCTTTTAAATCMGTTTTTGTGAGCATCTGTTGCCCACTGAGCCCTGCTCCATTTTTGCCCTTAAGTTTCTTGACCAGATTTTTTCCCCCACTTCTCAGGCAGGTTTCCACATTTTATTGGCATTTTAAGATGCTTAAGAGAGACTCTGAGTCAAATTGAGTGAAACCAGCAGGTTCCCACCACCACCAAACTCTTGAAGGAATTTAAGGACTTCATTAAGCTCTTATTTCAATCTTCCAGCTCCTTTTCAGCCTCTCTGCACTGAAATCCTTGTGAATCCCAGCTCAGAGCAGACCTGTGGCCCTGGGTGCTTCAGCTCTTCCAGCACAATCCCCACCTCTGCACTCACAGCAGCAATGGGAACAACTTCTCTTTTAGGGAACACATTTTTAGACACTCACTTTGCTGCTGTCACTGGCCTCAATTCAACTTCTCATCCTCCTCTCCCYTCTCCTTAACTAATTAAAGTCTTCCATGTTGTGGCAAGATGGCACATGTAGCTTAAATAACCCACCTCYTTAATTAAGAGGTAGCATTCAGCCTGCTGAGATATATTTGACACCATTTGAGATTTAAAAATACACTTTACTTACTCACTTCATCCCTCAGATCGCTCAAGGAGGGCAAAGAGATAATGAAAGTAAATTATTAATTAATATTTCTCACCCAGTATATTCCATTCAGAATATTTAGTCAGTTCCTCAAAGCATGTTTGACTTTGGATTGAATTTTTTTTTTTGTTTGAAGCCTGCCTGCTGCTGAAGCTGCTGCTGATCTCTCTTGGACAGGGTGGAAAATACCCTTCAGCAGAGCCAGGAATCCCAAATCTCCACTCACTGACCAGGTTTTCCATTTCCTTTCTGCACTGGGAGCAGATCTTCTGGCCCTGACACATCCAAGCTGTTCTYACCTTGAAAACAATTGGTAAAATTGTGAAAACAGCAGCAGGAGCATCTCCACTTCCAGTGGATGGGATGGGATGAGTTTGGGTTTGGAAAGGTGAGGGAATTCAGGATGTGGCTGGGGATGACCCAACATCTGGAATTGCTCCCTGGAAAAGGGGGGAACACCTTGGGATCTTTGGTGATGAGAGAATTGAAGTGGTTTAGGAGCTGCTGCTGGAGTTTGAGCTGTGCTTTTGTYCATTTTCTCACAGAGGTGGTTCAGGGAATCCTGGAAGGGTTTGGATGGGAAAAGCCATTAAATCCCATCCCATCCCACCCCTGCCATGGCAGGGACACCTCCCACTGTCCCAGGCTGCTCCAAGCTCTGTCCAGCCTGGCCTTGGGCACTTCCAGGGATCCAGGGGCAGCCCCAGCTTCTCTGGGAATTTCATCCCAGCCAGGAATTCCTTCCCAATCTCCCACCCATCCCATCCCTCTGGCAGTGGGAAGCCATTCCCTGTGTCCTGTCCCTCCATGCCTTGTCCCCAGTCCCTCTCCAGCTCTCCTGGAGCCCCTTTAGGCTCTGGAAGGTGCTGGAAGGTTTCCCTGCAGAGTTCCCTTTCAGTTTAACCAAACATTCCCACCTTGGCTCCCAGAACAGTTCAGTTCTATCAGTTCAATTCACCACTCCCTTCCTTCAGAGCCCTTCACTCACACAAATCTTCTGTGGGGCTTTTAAAGTCTCAATCCTCTTTCTCCAGGGCCTTGGAGAGAATAAATGCTGCTGAGATGTGGCAATGTTTATAAACCCATTGGATAGATGTGATAAATTTATAAAGAGTGATGCAGAATAGAGAAACACTTTTAATTAGAGTTGGGTTTGGTTTCTTTTTTTAATTTTTTTTTTTTTTTTGAAGTAGATGGAATAGGGAGTTTGCATCAGGATTGTGGGAGGCCACCTGACCTTTAAGGTCTCCTTGGAGGTGACAGACTGGTCCCTTCTGGCCTTAATTGTGAATCTATGACTCCAAAGAGATAAAAATGTGTCTTTTACCTTTAGAACTTGTTCAGAATATTGAGTAGTTGATAGAGATTTGAGTTCTGGAGGGGTTCTCTGCAGCAAGAGCTTTCCATCAGAGAACACGTTGTGCCTTATGTCTCTAACCCCACTTCCATCCAATAAAAATCTTGTAAAAATCTGCTACCATTACCCCAAAAAATTCCATCCATAAATAGAATTGGATCTATCAAACCATTTCTTTGGGCTGCACTGCCTCAGCAGCTGATTTTCACTAAAACCATTTGTCAGAGGGCTTCAAAAAAAAAAAAAAACCCCCACAGCCAGCACAAGCCCTCTTGGCTAAACTGATGTCTCCTCATTTCCTCCTGGAGCCTGAATTCCTTGAAGGAATTCCTGTGGAGATCTGAGCTTGTCCCTCCCCAACTGCTCTGAGCCATTTGCTTCCCTCTGAAGTGGATTCTTGGTACTGAATTTATCATTTTCCCAGATTTCAGTGCTTCTCATGGAAATCATTTCTTTTCTCTTTCATGCAAGCCCCTTCACACCCCAATAATCCCATTTTTGCCTCTCCTGAGGTGCTGTGACCTGCAGCTGTTTGTCCTTGCAGCCTCCAAGGAAGGGATTGGTGTTGTTCCTACCCTATAAAACAATCCAGTGTAGGGCAGAAGCTTCCAGACTTCCTGCCCTGGGCTTTCCCAGCTCTCAGAGCCTTCTCCCTTCCCTCCTTTGCAGTTTGGATGATTAGAAAATCCCAGAAATAGTCATTTTTAATTATAATCTTTTAATTATTATTACTTGGACTGTCTTTTCTTGTTTTTTTTTTTTACTGGGAAGATTTGTTTACTGGGAGACATTCCCCTTTCCTTTGGCCTTTCAGATGGTGCTGTATCCATTTCTTACTTGAAGTCAAAGTATATATGAAAGAAATAAGAACAATTTTATCTAAGAAAGAAATCAGCTCCTAAATTCAGCCAGTTTACAGCAGGTTCTTCACTTGCACAATCCTGGGGGAAATCAGGTGGTTGGACCATGGCAGAGGGACGAGGTGGAAGTGGTTTTTTCATGGAAAAGTGGAATGGTTTGGGTTGGAGGAGACCTTAAAGCTCACCCAGTTCCTCCCTGTGCCTTGTGCAGGGACACCTTCCACCATCCCTGGCTGCTCCAAGCCCCGCCCAGCCTGGCCTTTCCTGTTCCAGTTTATTTTCCCTTTGTGTTGGAACCTTAATTGGAGCAGAAAATCCCCCCAAAAAATTGGATTTTCCCACTTTGGGTGCCTGCTTTTCATGTGGGTGTTTGGGACAGGATTTGCACAGCTTTGCCAGGATCTGCTGCTTCCCCTGGACACTTCATTCATCCAGGGTTAGGGATCCCTCACTGCAGCCAGAGTAACTTTTGGTTTTATTCTTAACTTGGTTTAGGCTCAAAAATCACTGGAAAATCTTGAAGTCACTTTTCCAAATGAGAAAACTGCAGTGAA
>CADDXX010000796.1:70221-95941 GCA_902810485.1 Alauda arvensis
ACCCCTTTTTTCCTTGCTGTTGGCCCCAGGAATTTCTAAAATCCCATCAAAGCCTCTCTGCTGTTGCTGCTGGAGTTCTGGATGGCTCTGGGCAGCATTTCCCCCTCCAGTGCTGCTGTTTGAGGCTGGTGCTGCCCCATTGGGAATCAGATCCCGTGGGATGTCACGACATCATTGTGCCACGTTGGGGACAGGCTGTGCCCTTAAACACAACCAGATTCGAACTCAGTTTGGTTTCCCAGCAGTTCTGGTGAAGGGTGATGAGTCCCAGTCAGCTGTGGCCACGGGGAGCTCTGTTTCCCTGACATTGCCTTGGCTGTCTTCCTCTGCTCTCTGCTCTCCTGGGAAGCAGGAGGAACCTGCAGTGCTTCTTTGCATTTTAGGATTTTTTTCTTTCTCTTAGTGTCGATTTATAAAGTGCCTAAGTGAGGACCAGGACTCCAGAGTGAGCTGGAGGAACAGGATTAGACCTCATTTCCCTCTTAAGAAGAGAGCCCTCCCTGCATCCCTCCACACATCCCTCCAGTGAGCCCGGCACAATCTGGCTGATCACAACTCCCTTTTTCTTTCCCTGTGCTGCCCCCCTTGGTTCTCAGTCTTTTAGGGAGGATCTCATTGCTCAGCCAAACGTTTGCAGTCTCTGTTTTGGGGTGGATTGCAAAGAGGGGGAGAAGCTTGGGTGGAATTCAGTAGGAAACTGCCTCTTGGATTGCAGAGACAGAGCTGTGTGTGATGAACACCTCTGGAAATCCAGCTCGGGGTGGGAAAGGCTGATGTGCTTCTTTCATCACCTCCTTTGGAATCACTGAATGGTTTGGCTTGGAAAGAACCTTAAAAACCATCCAGTCCCAGCCCCTGCCATGGCAGGGACACCTCCCACTGTCCCAGGCTGCTCCAAGCCCTGTCCAACCTGGCCTGGGACATTTCCAGGGATCCAGGGGCAGCCAAAACCTCTCTGCAATCCCAAAGGCAGTTTCTTCTTGTACTCTTATTTATTTCTAGGTTTATCACAGTGGCACCTGCTAAACATTCTGTCCAAATAATCCTGGCTATTGGCAGGTGGTTATCATTTTGTATAGGTCAGAATCTTAAAGGGTTTAAAGAATAAAGGTATCGGAGATAGTTCAAAAATGTCATTGAAGGAGGATTTCTTCTGACCAGAGTGAAAGGAGGTCACAGAACACCATGGAGGTGTTTTCAGTACCACTCAAGGGTTCAGCAAATGAAAGCAATCCATGTGTAGATGTTTCATTTTTCATTAGCAACAAAATGTTTTCACTCTGACAACCCCCAGGGTGGGAAAGCCTGGGGAAGGACTGGTGGAAAGGAAAGCTGTGAGGGCAGGAACTCAGCCTCTGGGGAGTGCATGGGTGTTGGCAGCAGCTCTGGGAATCCTGTGGGAATCCATTGCTGGGGTCCTGATGGAAACCAGGGCATTTCCTGCTGGAAATCCACTGTTCTGGAGCACACACAGAGCCCTGGCCCTGCTCTGAGCTGCCTTTTGGGAGTGCTGCTGTCCCTGAGARGTGATTGGCACTGCTGGTGACAGATGGAAGCTGCAGTTGGGTGAGGGCACAGTGGAACAGCCTCAGAGCCACACAAAAACCAGAGCAAAACCCCAGCACAGCCTGGGGAGGTTCCTCACATCCCAAATTCTGTGTGCCTCCACTTTGTCCCACTGTGGCCTCGGCCTGACCTCCTGTCTGGGCTGTGCTGGGATGGCTCCTGTCACCTCAGTGTCACCTCAGAGTCACCTCAGTGTCACCTCAGTGTCACCAGATGGGTCAGTGCTGCCCCATCCCTGCCCTGTCCCTCCCCTCTGTGTCTCATCTGCTGTAGGTGCCCTGCCTACCTCAGGAGGAACCCATGGGATCCTGGAGTGGTGTGCTCACCCTCGGGGTCAGCTTTCCATGAGCACTGGTGCACACTCACACACTCACACACACTCACACACACACACTGGAATGTATATTCTCCTCCCCCCCAGCCCCCCAAAAATAACCTCTTGACCTGATCCTTGCTGTAGCCACCACCGACTCCTCTTGCAAATTGGATGCTGCTTTAAATGTGAAAACAAATGTTCAAGAAGCTATAAAACCTGAATGAAAGCTAAAGCTGAATTTATAAAGCCTTGTTGCATATGAGCCAAAAGTGCAAAAAGCTCTATATAATGAACTAACCTGCCACTCATATAAATATAAATATATATAAATATATTAAAATCAGACTGTTCTACAAAATTGTGTATTTGTATTTTTGTGTACGTACAATTTTCTGCTAAGCAGAAGGAGGATGTAGTATAGGATGATGTGAGAAGAGATTTTGTTTAATCATATTTCTTTGTTACTTATTTTTGTTAACATCCAGATGCCTGTCTTTGTCTTATGTGTATGACACTGTTCCAAAGGTGCAGTGTCCCTCTCCTGCCGTGTGTCTGACCTCCTTCCTGCACAGGGAATGAGTCAGGTGATGCCCTTCCTCCTCCTCCTCCTCCTCCTCCTCATCATCATCATCATCATCAGATCCACCCTGGTCTTGATCTTTAGCTGAAAGTTGAGCTGTTCCATTTCCCTGTGTCGCTGCTGCTTCTCGTGGAGTTGAACATTCATGTGCTGCTTGGCTCCTCTGCACATCCCCATGCTCTGCTGCTGCTCCTCAGCCTGACAAAGAAACGGTTTGGATTGGTTTGGGAGGGAGGATGAGCAGRTCCTCGTGGTGGGAAGTTGATTGAGGAGGAGAAGGTGACAGGGGTGAAGCTCAGTCACACCCCAGGGGGATGGAGGAAGCTCCTGGTGCTCCCCACTCTGGCTGCTCCTGGGGGCCCTTGGCTGTCAGGAGGGAAGGCTGGGGARGTGAGGGGTTGTGACTCTGCCTGTGCCCCCTCAGGAACCTCCACCCCAGCACCCCTGGTGGCTTTGGGGCACCCCTGAGGAGAGGGGTCCATCAGTTCCTGCCAGATGCCCTTGCAGTGAAGGCACTGAGTGCTGAGGAGAACATTCCAAACTCTCCTCTCCATCACTGCCTTCATCTGCAAGGTGCTGCTGGCTCCTGTGAGGAGAAAAGGAACAGTTGTAGGAAACCTGAGARCCCCTGGTGTCCTTGGGAGTTGTTCTTTATCCATCTCAGAGGAAATAGGTCCAAAGGAAACTGGATAGGACAGCATGGAAAGCTTGGGGCAGGAGGTGATGGAAGTTCACCTTCAGTCCCACCACAGCCCCTTGAGGAAACTGCTCAGGCCTCCATCCCAAATGCAGGTGAGGATCAATGTCCATCACTCCTTCCCCTGGCAGCTGTGAGGACAAACCCATCAACCTCTCCCCCCTTGTGCCCTTTTTCTTTTTTTTCCCTTCTTTTTTTAATTTAATCCCTGTCTTTGTTAGAGCTGACCCACGGCSCAGGGAGAGTGACACTGCACCTTTGCACGTAGGGCTCATATTTATAACAATGTGTAATGACTGTAGCAAAAGTCCTTGTTTCTGTATGTGAATGGACAGAGAAACAAGTGCTCTATTGTATTGATTAAAATAGTTCCAATGAGTCCTGTATCATTGTATCTCCTATTCTGGATTAGTGCCTTTTGGACAGTAGACTGTTCTGTAATTAAAATGTAGTATAACTGCTTTTTTGTACAGTTTTGTTTTAATAAAACTTTTTTTTAATTTGTGTTTATTTTAGTATTGTACCTATTAGAAAATAAAAATGTATAACTCAACACTGACCCCTTTTTCTTCCATTGTCCTTTTTGTGCAGGGCTTGGCTGTGACACCTCAAATGTGTCCTGAGAACAAAGCAAATGTGGGAAATTCTGATTTGTTTGGGGGGAAATGAATTCTTTGTGCACTGTCCCTCTAGAAGGGATGAAGGTGGTGGATTTGGAGCAGTGGAATCACTTGGAATTTGAGCCATGGGCTGATTGAAGAGACTTTTTGGGGCTCTTTCCACTCAAAGGAGAGGTTTGGAGTGGAGTTTTCCCTCCTTTGGCTGATGCTGAGTCCTTGGAGATGGTGCCCTTCCCTCTGGGAGCCTCCCCCAACAGGCTCCCTCAGCCTCAGGAAGGGCCCTGGGAACMCAAACCCAGCMATRAAAGTCTCTTGCTGCAGCAGCTGAAGSTSTGCAGGGAGCAGACCTTGGGGCCACTCGTGCTAAAACCAAAAGATGTTGAATTAYKGAGTGCAGGGSTGATTTTGAGAAGCCCAAGGCTGCCCTTTAATCCTGGCCTGGCTGGGCTGAGCAGCTTGGGAGGGGTCTCAGAGAGGGTTTATGGGGTGGGTGAGTGGGGAAAAGCTTCCTCAGGAAGGGGAGAAATTCCTGCAGTGCTGTGGAAGCTGAGCTGGGTGGCAGAGAAGACACAAAGTCACAGGAATTGGTTTGTTCAGTGAAATGGTGTCAGGGTCCTGCCAGCCTGGTTAAAATCAGGATGTGCAGCTGTGCCCCCCAGGATTGCTCAGGATGGACACCCCAAAACAGGGGGGAAGGCAACTCTGGAGGGGTGAAGCTGATGAAAAATGGACTTGACGGCTGCAAACACCTTTCAGAATCCTCCTTGTGCCTCCCAGACATCAAAGAGGGGGATAAAATTAATCTTAACCCTCCCCAACAYCAGGTGCCAGAGCTGCTGTGTTTGCAGAGGGAGGAGGCTGGGGACCATGGAACCCCAGAATTTGGGGTGGGAGGGACCTCARAGCTCACCCAGTCCYACCCCAGCCATGGGCAGGGACACCTYCCACTATCCCAGGCTGCTCTAAATTCCATYCAACCTGGCCTTGSACACTKCCAGGGATGGGGAAAACACTTCAGGGATGTCTGCTGCAACACCCACTCCCTCCTTCACAGGTGAAAAGCAGACAAGCTCAGCTGGGAGATGTTTTAACAAAACACAAGAGGAATAAATCCACATTGGAGGTCTGTGTTTTGCAAAGAAGCTGCACTTCCAGCCCTTTGTGCCCTTTTTGGTGGGAAACCAGATTGATCAGGGAAAAAATCAATAATTTATCGTGGGTTGGTGTCCAAAGGTGAGCAAAACTCCCCTGGAAACGTGCCCAGCTCGTGGCAGGGCAGCTCCTCTGTCCACYCAAGGGTGAAGCCCAGGGGCTGCTGCCCCCCAGGGCAAAGTGTTTGAAGCCAAGCGAGGCCGGCATTAATTTGAAGGAAAACAGGTGGGGAAAAAGGGGTTCTTTGTTAAGTTTTGGAGGTTTTTAAAAAAYGATTTTCCTGCTCTTTTTGATCGTGGGCCTTTTCAAGGCAGCCAGAACAGAACGTGGCAGCACGGGGAAGGTGCCACAGCCACCTTCCGGGAAGAGCGAGGTTGGAACAAAGTGACGCCGCTTCAAACAGCTCCTGTGTTTCAGCCTAAGAGGGTTTTTTTTTTTTTTTACTTTCAGAAGGTAAAACATAAAAGGGAAGTGGCTTTAAAGGAAAAAAAAAAAAAAGCTGTTTTCGTGTGCTGATTGCAAGACAGAGCTGATAAAAATATCCTTCAGTGGGGACGGGGGGGATCAATGCAGCGTTTGTTGGTTTAGAAAAAAAGCCAAGGTAAACTGAAAAACTCCACAAAATAATCCCAGTCCAAGCCTGCCTGCTGTTCCCAACGTTTGGGAGAGGAATGGAGCCAAAGAGAAAGGAAATGATGTGGCCCAGGCTGGGGGTTTYAAGGACATCATGAGATGTTGAGGGGGGATCTCATCACCCCGAGGCCTTTTTGGGTGGCAGGGCTGGTGGTGGCAGCTCTGAGGCACCAACCTCCCTACAGACCAAGCAGAGAAGTCCTTGGGATCCACATCCCACTGTGGATATTAGGAAAAAATTCCTCCCCAAAAGGGTGRTCAGGCATTGCCACAGCTGCCCAGGGAATGCTGCACTCCCCATCCCCAGAGGGATTTAAGAGTGGATGTGRCACTTGGGGACATGGATCAGTGGTGGCCTTGGCAGTGCTGGGGAACCACTGGAATAAATTCTGGAAGCTTTTCCAACCTGAACTATTCCCATTTCTAATCATTTTGGTGCCACTAAGTGGAACAAGAAAGCACAGACATGCCAGCTCTAAAGAAGACGTTTATTCAGGTCCTGCATCTCACGTATGATACAATATTACAGTCATTTCGTATGGTACAGAAACAATTCAAAACTTTACAGCTCATTACAAAGTCTCTTTGGATTTCAGCTCATTTAAAGTACACGGAGCCCCTGCAGTGGCTGACCCTGGCAGGGACACACGAGCYGGGACCCAGGGAACGGTGGAGAGGGCAGAGAGCAAAGATGGACACGGCACATGGAGGAACAGGACACTTGATTGTGACCCCAACTCGAGGTGTTGTGAAGTGTGAACAGCCCACACCGTCCCCCATTCCCGAAAATCCCTAAAATCCCTAAAATCCAGGCACCCCGAGGCCGCCCAGCCCTCGGGATAAGGCACTGGGAGAAGGAAATCTTGTGCAAAGAACTGGAGGAACCGGCAGAGGGAGAATGGGAGSATCCAGGCCCTGCTCGGGTGGGGTCCCACCACCGTGGGGAGSAATGAGGGGGTTCTGCCTTTGCAGGAGGGCACAGGGGTGGTGAAGGTTCCACCCCAGGCAGGGACAAACCCCTCTGCTCAAGGACCCGGGTGGGGTCAGCACACAGAGTTTGCTTCTGATCCTTTTCCTCAACTCAACATGGAACAGCAAAGGGCCAAAGCCTCGGGGTGAGCRGGCTTGATTTGGGACATGGAGACCAAAACACCTCAAGAGCTGAAGATAACACAGGAAAAAGGCTTGGCTTGGCTTGAGAAAACCCCAAAAAGTCCCTCCTTTTGGCTGTCTCAGTGCCACAAACACCCCATGGGAGGAGGGACCCCCAGCCCTGCAAACACAGGGAGGGGATGGAGCCTTTCCAAGCCACCATTTCCCAAAAATCTGAGAGCCACCCACAACTGAGGGACACAGGCAGCAGGGCTGAACCCCCCAGAGACACCAGAGATGAGACACTCCATACAAATGACACCCTCCTGCATGAAATCTTCTTCTTCCCTGTATAAAGTGCATGAAAACCTTGGAAAAGTCTGCATAGCTATTCACACAGCAGCCTCAGTGCTGGGTGGTTCCAGTTAAGAGCACCTCCTCCTTTAGGCTGAGRGTAGAGTTTTTCTAACATTATCAGTWAAAAATAGATATTATTACCTCCAGRAYGATTTTTACCTCTTTTCTGGTTAGTTGGCTTAGCTGGGGCACAGTAGCAGATGGCTTKGAGTAGAGGAATGTGCACTCACTGTGCCAAAAATCTGAAAAACACCTTTAGAAAAGACCTCACGTGCCCAGGAAAGCTGGGAGGGAGCAGGAGAGAGTCAGGGAATCCTCCAGGAACACCCTCATGGCCAAATTGGATGGGTTTGGCTTTCTGGAGCTTGTGCTGCATCAGGGTGATTTTAGGGGGCAATTTGAGGAGAAGTTTTGGTTCCAAAGTCAGAGGAAATGGTGAAAACCAAGAGAGCTCGGAGCAAGGTCCTCCCTCCACAAAGGGCTCCTCATGCTCTTCATTCCCACTGGATTCCTGGAGTCATCCCAGCCCTCCTGAACAGATTTGCTTCCAGGACAAGTTATCCCAGAGGAGGCATGGGGAAATCCTGGATTCCCAGACAGCAGCACAAGAAAAGAGGCTTCAAAAGGATTTGGAGGTTCCTCCCTTTGCATCACCCCCARAGGGGCCACTGAGCAAATGTTGGAGGGGTTTTAAAATCATCTCTAAATGCAAGTATCTGAAATGCTGAGACTAAAAACACACAGTTCTGGGAGGGACTGTTTCACACCGGCTCCTTCCGGCAGCGCATCGGAACAAAGTGCAATTAAAAACACGGTCAGGGTGGAGTTCAGAGAACCAACAAGGCAGTGGGAGAGGCCTCAAATTAATTAATGGGTGGCCTTTCATTGGGGCAAGACTCCTCAGACCCCATAACGAAGAGTTTCACCGTTCATAAAACCAGTTTTAATTTTAAAACCCGGGATTTCGGCATCTGAATTCTTTACTACCAGATTCCTCCCCCATCGTGGCTTGGATGGACAGGAGCTTYGTGCAAAAGGGAAAAGAGGGGAAAAACTGTACACTAAAAATATCTTTAAAAAGCTGCTCTGTACATTTTATATTAAGATTTCTTGTGGAAAATTTAGGAAACACTGAAACTACTTACACCAAGCTGGAAGGATGCACGAACCCCTGGCAGTTCTACGCAGGCTGCATCGGAACCCAGCCCGCTTATTTCTGCTACAGATTAGTTTCTATTTTAATTTTATTCCTTCTGCATAAATGATATTAATTACAGTAAATCAGCATAATTATCTCCTTCACTAAGCATCCCTATCTCCTCTGATGCCAATGGAGCTTTCCCTTGGACCTCGGAACCAGATGTTTAAGGCACTTGGATACCCACGGGCAGCGACTGGAGAGATATTAAAGTTCAATCATTAATTTAGCATCCTAAATAGTCCCCACGTAGCTAAAACATCCATTGCTCAGGCTGTCCAATCCSCCTGTGATGACTGAACAAGATATGAACAGCTCAGGATAAAAAAAATCTGTGGCTTTTCAGKATTTGATAGGAAAAGCAGTGTTGGGAGATCCGTGTGTGGACACACGGACAGGGATATGTCCCCTGGGCCACAGGCAGCTAAAAACCAGCCAGTATAAAACCAGGTTTTATAAAACCCAGCCCAAACCTCCCCCTTTCCAAGAGAGAGGCTGGTTTAGGGGAGGACAGAGGCACCTCCTCTTTGGATGGTGCTGGGAGAGCTCCTCTGGGATGATTGTAAAGCGCAAACATTTCGTGTTTTTTCTAAGAATAAATAAAAATAAATAGACTGGATTGATCCTGCTGCAAGGACAGAGAACCCCCCCCCTGCTTGGCAAAATTCTGAGCATCTCCAAAGGCTGGGTGGGAACAGGGAAGCACTTGAGTGCTGACACCTCTGCAAAAATCCTCTCAGCCCACAGGGAGGAAGCAAGAAGGTCCTGCCACTCTGGGGCAAGTGAGAGAGGGGATCATGGTGACAGCAAAGATTAAATGGATCCAAAATCCAAAACAGGACAGAGATGACCATGGGCTTTCTCTCATCCCCAACAAACCAGCTGGGGAGACCACACTGCTTTCCAGAGGGATAATGGGGCAGTGATCCAAACTGGTCCCAGCCACACAACCCAAGGGCTGCTGCTKCTTTAAATAAAGGGACTTTAGGGCGGTTTCTTTATCTCCAAACAAAGTTCTGCCTTCACTTTTCTGCCCATCTGGAATCATTTCCAYGGTGGATCACACGATGGTGACACAGCTCTTACACAATCCCAACAGAGCTGTCACTTTTTTGGGGGGGTTCTTCAGGAATTTGCCCTGCACTTGGTGCCTGTGGGGAGGATTTTGGGAAGCCGCGCTTTGACCGATTCTCCCCTGGGAGGAGGAAGAGAAGGAGCTCATCACACCCGACTGGGGCAGGAAACAAAAGAATCCAGCAGCACCACGAGGCAAAGAATCACCGTGTCAATCACCCAGAGCAGAGAGAACAAACCCTTCCTTAGTGTTTGCTGCARGCCGCCATGGTTGGTTCCTCTTCCCGAAGCTCCCCCCGGGCCGCGCCTCAGGGGCGTTCGCTGGGGCCGGGCACCTCTCTCAGTTCGCCCAGGATTTCCTGTTCTCGGCGTTCTTCTGGCTCTTCTCCATTCTCAGCGTGGCTCCTCCCTCGGCTTTGGCCAGGGCAGTGAGGGAGGCCAGGCTGGAGGCCGAGCCGCTGAAGGTGCCGCTCCTGCGGTTCTCCTGAGGCGGCCTGAGGGCAGAGCTGCGGCGCCGCGCCGCCCTCCGCACCCGGCCCGGCTTCACCAGCAGCCCGTGGCCGGCTTTACACCTGAAATACTGCTTCCCTCCGATGGAGCCGTCGTTCTTACCTGCGGTGAGAGAGACAGGCWGTCACAGGCTGCTTTGGGACGGGAGGGAAGGTTTAATCCCATCCCCTTCCAGCCCTTCCAACCCCGGCACCTTCCCCTTCCCAGGCTGCTCCAGGCCCCTCCAAACCGGCCTTGGGTGCTGGAAGCTGAGAATTTTTGGGGCTTTCTGTGCTCACACCCTCAAAAAAACTCTGAATTTGACACGAGGATGTGGAGAAGGCTTCCAGCATTGAGTGACAGAACTGGGATTATGGGTGTGTGGTTTGAATAGATATCACAAAGTGGAAAACCTAAGAATTTAAGGTTTTAGAATACAATGATACATATAAAGCAAGATGGAGGTTTTAGGGTGGAAGCTACTCCTTTTTCACCTTCTTCTTCATGGATCTGGGTGGCATTTTGTAATTGGATAGAAAAATCTGCATTGTGGGCCATGGGTGGTTGGTAATTGGGTTAAAAGGAAACATAATTTAGGTGTCATTTCTTAATTGGACAGTTTATCCTTAGAGAGATAGCACTGAGGTTATGGGTGTGTAGTTTGATTAGAAATGTGTGATATCACAGGGTGGAAAACTGAGGGTTTAAGGTTTTAGTATACAGTAATATATACAGAACAAAATGGAGGTTTTAGGGCATAGGTCAGTTGTCTTTTTGCTCCTTTTTCTTCATGAGTTTGGGCAGTTTTTGTGGTTGGTTGGAAAGGTCCCCAATGCAGACCACAAGTAGTTGGTTATTGGGTTTAAAGTCAAAATAATTTAGGTGGCATTTCATAATTGGGTGGTTTGTCCTTGTGGTACAGACAGAGAAGGGCTCCATTTTGTGCTGGGTTAGTTAGGAGTGCAGAACTCACAACTTGTGAGGCTGTAATTTAGAGAATTAATAAACACCTGAGTCCAAACATGGAATTTGTCTCTTGTGCATTCAGTTCCTGGCATGGGCAAGGCTGAAAGGGATCCTAAAGGGACTTTCCAAAACTGCAATGAATCTGTAAATATCTATGTATATTTTTTCAAATGAGGCCCAAATCCAGGACTGAGGAACTACTACAGCTTGCAAAAGGATCAAGAGCTGCAGTTTGCTTTCCAGGATGGAAAACTCCAGGGAGTTTTGTGAAACCAGCTGGGAAATCATTGCCCAGTTCAGCTCTGATGAGCACACAGGGCACAGGGAGATTTGGGAGCTCTGGATCCTGGGGTGTTCCTGCTGGATGAACTGCTCCAACCCCAGGGAAGTGTGCAGCAGGGAGGAGCACAGGCTCCCTGGGATGTGCTGATTCACCAGCCAGCCTGGGAATGCTGCACTTGGCTCAAAGGATTTGAACAAGGAGTTTTATGTGCCCTGGGTAACCCAAATTCTCTCACTGTCACTGTAACCTCCTGCTCCTGGACAGGAAAGGGCTTGGGGAAGCCTGGATTCCAGCAGGGATCAAATCCGAGCCCATCACCTTCCTCCCCTCTTGTGGAGACTCCCTGCTCCCACATCAGCAACACAGGAACTGCACCCTGGTTTCCAAAAAAATCCTGGRAAGCCTGAATTCCACAGCTGTGAGGGTAAGAGTCAGGCAGGGATGACAAATGGGATGGTGAAAGGAACCTCAAATTATCTGGGTGAGCTGGTGGTCAGTGGRTGATTATTTCCCACTGCTTTTCACATATACAGTGTATGTATATATAAATATATACATTTTATATATATAGATATATATAGAGAGAGAAATAGTCTTTTGCAATTTTAAAGCTTACTTTAAATAAAATCCTATTACCTCTTAATACCTATTAAGGGACTTTGCAACTCATTTAGCCTAAATGTCCCTTGGAGCTAAATCCCACAACTCCTCCTGTGCTTTGAGCACCCTKATCCTCACAGCAGAAGCCCAGAGGAGAATCCTATGGACACAAGGCCTTTCTCCTGCAGCTCCTGCATGGAAAAGGACTCCTGATTCCTGCTTCCAGTGTGAGAAGCCAAAGAAATGCCTGAAAAGGGACAGTCAGGGATCCCAGAATGGTTTGGGTTGGGATCTCAGAGGGSTTGGGAGTGAGAGCAGGTTTGGAAAAAGATGACAGCAGGGCAGACCCTTTACATTTCCCTTTTCAAAATGCCCCCTGCAATGGGCACTAAACCCCTCAGTGGGTAATAAACCCCCCAAAAAGCAGCTTTAGGATGAGCTCTGCCAGCAGGGACACGCCAGCTGCTTCCCACCTGACCCAGGGGATGTTTTACCTGAAGGCAAATCCAGCTCCACACCGACCCAGGTTCCTTCCTGGAAGTCTGTGGGCCCGATGTACCTAACAATGCCAGTCTTATTGGTGCCAACTGTGACATATTCTCCCTCTTTGAGCCACTCAGGRATCTCGTTGGCATCCTCAGAGTCAGAAACCACCTCCAGTTTCTCCTCTGCTGTCTCTGAGCCGTTGTGGTTCAGTCCATGGGCACTGGATGTGCCCTTTTCTCCTTCCTGCTGCTCTTCTGTGCCCAGGGAACTCGTGGGCTCTGAGCCCAGCATGCTGGTGAAGGATCTCAGCTCTGATGTCTTCACCTTCTGGATTTTGAAGGGGGAGGCTGCAGCGCTGGGCTGCTCGGGATGAGCTTTGGCAAAGCCCAGCTCCAAAGAAGACATTTCCTTTTTCCTGGCTTGTCCTGCTGACTCCACTGATTGTTTGGGTATCAGCTCCTTTGGAGTGGAGGTAGAGAGAAGAGGTTTTGCATCACTGGCTGCAGAGGCATCGYTTCCCTGCTCGCTGGGAGGAGGAGAAGCACAAGACTTCCCATTGACTTCAGGGCTGTCCCTCGGTCTGGGGGGAGCACTTGGAAGGCTGAAGCTGGGGGGATTCTCCCTCTTGGTGGCCAGAGRGCTCTCAGAAGCCCTGTCTGAGTGTCCCTGCCCCTCAGAAGGGACCTGAGCCACTGCAGGAGCAGGGGAGTCACTCCCTGCAGGTGTTGGCTGAGCCGCAGCGTCGCTTCCCGCTGCCAGGGCCTCGGACAGGGTGGCTGTGGAGACACTGTGGGAGAAATACCCACTGGAGGCTTCACTCAGGGGGCTTGGGGGTCCCTCCTGGCAGTCCTGGGCCTGGGTRTCCCCCGTGGGCTGCTGCAAAGGCACTTTGGGTGTCTTCTCCAGACTCTTGTCCACCTCGGGCGTCTGCGCCACAGCTTCCAGCGGCTGCTTTGCTGCTTCCTCTTGGTTCATCTGAAACACAGGGGGAGAGGGAATGTGGGACTCTGTTATCCCAAATACCTGGGCTAAAAGATGCCAGACCTCTGGGAAGCACCAAGGCTCTGAGCTTATCCAAATCCCTGTGTAGCTGCCATCTGCAGGAGATGGAAGCTGATCCCAGGTCAGCCCTGCCAGCGTGGGAGGATTGTCAGCTCAACTCCTCCCATCCATAAGGGAAGTGTCAACCCCAAGAAATACAACCCCCAATATTTACTGAGAAATTATTTATGCTACAGGAATGGTCATCTGCTGTTTGAAACAGCAGGATTTATGTGGAGTGGGAACCAGCAGTGATCCATAAGTCTCTCCCAGTTGTTTGGCTTAACTCTGTGGGTGGATAAATCATCCCCCTGCACCTAAAGTGTCATTTCTGTCCCCATTTCCAAATGCCATTCCCACCTCTGTGCTGCCAGCACCTCACACTTCCAGGGGATGGAATTAACTGCACCTCCTGAGATTAACAGCCCATTCCAGTGATGTATTTCCTGGCTGTAAAGTTTACTAAATCTGATAGATCAATATCTTTTGCCAGCACATGTACTCTAAAAGATTAGGATGTCTCTAAATCTCTTTGGGAAGGAGGGAGGGAGGAGAGTGCTAATAGGAAGGGGGGGAGAAAAAGAGGCTGGAGAAGAGCAGATTTGAACAAATCCTGTCTCAGGTGAACATTTTTGTTTATTATTCACAATTTTGTGATTTCTTCCCATCTAGTGGCTGAGTGTCCCAAACTACAGGATTTTCAGCTTATTCCCAAAATGCCTTTTCTGCTGGAAACTTAAGCAGCATTTGAAGAAAGAGGGATTTGACTGGATTACCAAAATGTCAGAACCAAAGGTTTGCTACTGCTAAGTGAAATGTAATAAAATTTATTTTTCCTTTTCAATATTCCAGCAGATTAAAAACGTATTGCTCACAGTTTTTTTAAGACAGTAAAAGCACAGTGGGAGGAAGCTGGTGTGCTGCTCAGGAGACTGAAGTTCTGCTGAAAAGTGGGAGATCACAGGCTCTATTTTCTCTCCAGCTTAGCAAGAGTTTTTCCATGATCCCATGGCAAAATGGGGAATTAAACYCCACACTCAGAACAGCCACATCCTCCTCACTGACACTGTCAGAGCCTAGAAATTCTTATTTTAAAGCAGCCAACCAGCTCAATTTCAGCTAATTATCTGCTAATGCTCTCAAAATATCAAAGTGTAAGCAGGAATAGGAGAGGAGGTTTTACCAGGACCTAAAACACCCAGCAGGATTTCACAGACAGGCAGCAGCAACAGGTYTGAAGCAGCTGATGCTTTGGCCACCTCTGGCAGGAGATCTCACCTGTTTGATCCTTGCAGCACTGGCATCCAGACTGGCTGACTGAACCATAATTCGTGGGAGAGCCTGGAGAGGGGAGGGAAATGAAGAGAATCATTCCATGAAAGAACTGGCAAAGTGGTGAATGTGAAAGCTTGTGTTTGAAATTTTGGGATCCTGAGCAAAGCTTTGTCATGAAAGGATGGAAAACTAAACCAGATTTTCAGTGCTTGAAATGGAGTTTGTAAAAAAAAAAAAATAGGGGGAAAGGCTTTTTACACAGGCAGAAGGAATAGTTGTAAGCCCAAAAAGATTTAGGTTAGATATTAGGAAGGAATTGTTCCCTGTGAGGGTGGGGAGGCCCTGGCACAGGGTGCCCAGAGAAGCTGTGCCTGCCCCTGCATCCCTGGAARTGTTCAAAAACCACCTGGATTGCTCCTGACCATGGGGGTGGTGCTGAGTTATTGCTGCTCTTGATGATCTTTGAGGACTTTTCCAACCTGAAGATCTAAAGTTTGATCTCCAGGACTTTTCCAGCCYCCAAATTCAGCTTGGATCTGAGCATTATTGGCTTGAACACAAAAGGGAAGGCAGAACCAAGGTGTGTGCATTCCCTTTTCCAGGAGGACATTCCCACTGCCCACAGCCAGGCACTGACAAACAAATGGCCCTCACTTGCTCCATGTTCAGGTTTTTATGTTGCAGATTTGAACTRATCCCTCTCCTGAGGCCTGAGCAGCCTCATTTGTGACACCTGATATAAATCTGAGCTTTATGCTGCCAGCCTGGGCTGTCACACAGGGAGGGGAAGGAGCCTCCACATCAGGGGAGAACCCGGGGAAAGGGAAGCAGAGTAAGAGAGAGGGGAAAAAAATCTCTTTAGCACTGTTAAATAATGCACTGCAGGTTTAGACTTTGAGGGGAAGAGCTCCTTAAGGGAGATGTATTACACAATTTGGGAGCTGCCTGCTTTTATTCCTTTTTTTCTCCAATTCCTTCTGTACAAACACACAGGCAGTGCTCAGCTCCCACACAAGTGATTCCCAAAACTCAGCCCTCTCTTTAAAGCACTGAAACCAAGCAGCTGAAGAGTGAGGAACCTTCTCTTGCATCCCTYCTAAGCCCAGTGAAGCAGGAATGTGACTGATCTCACCCTCAAGAGGAATAAACATGGGAGAGAAGAGCAGCTTTTATTTACACAGRGATTGCCAGGCACTAAAAAACCAAKGGGCTTCAAGGTAGGAAATAAAAAGATAAAAAAAATGGACAAAACCCCAGCAGGGTCACCATGGACCCAAATAAATTCTTGAAGACATTAAAGCTCCACTTCAATAAAAGGAAGCAGGAGAGGAGGGGTTTTGGCTTGTTCCTAAAGCTGCTAAATGAAAATTCACCACTGGAACAGGGTTCAGAGCAAACTGGCTCTGTTTTGGGTGCCTGAGTTTGTGCATTTTGAAATCCTCTCTGGGTCAGGACCTGGGGCTCCAGGAAGCAGATGGATCAGAATAAACCAATAAAGAAAACCTGCAAAGTTTAGGTTTTATAAAACTTGTCCAGCCTTATTATCCAGAAATGAGCACTTAGAATTGGAATAAGGAAAAATATTTAAAGCTGTTTCTCAGTTCCTTTGAGTCCCTTTTCTCCCTTTAAAACAAATAAACAGAGTAAAGTGTTTCTTTTGTTTTTTTATCTCTCCAAAACCTCCAGTCTTACAGCCTGCAAATCCACAAAAAAACCAAAAAATCCAGTTGGTATCACACAGCAAAAGAAAGAAAACCATTAGGCTTTAATCACTCCTCATCAAGTTCTCCTCCTGAAAAGATGACAGATCTCCAAACTACAGCGACTTTGCCAAGGAAAGTTTAGAAAAGCAGGGAGAAATTAAAAAAAAAAGCCATTTTGGTGGCACTTGCCCAGCTCTGACAAGAAGCAGAACAGGAACAGCCTCACTGGGGCAGGAGGGCACCACCCCAGGCCTGGGGGATGAAATGGTGTTAAATTCCTTGGGGAAGTGGGGGGAAACACGCTGAAAACAAAGTGCTGGGACTGTCTGGGAATTCACTGYTGGATGACAAATATTTCTGGCTCCAGAGCCAAATTCTATCATTAAATGTTTGTAGATTGTGGCTGCTMAACTCAACGTTATCCATTTATCCCCTGGCAAAACATGACCCTTTTACAGTGATGATTTCTGGCAGAATTTCCTCAGCCAGGCTGACAAAACACGGGGTGAGGGAGAACATGAAAGCTTCTTCACTTGAAAGCATCTTTGCCTTCTCCTGAGAGCTCTGGGCAGGGAGACGATGAGGAGGAGGTGAAGAAGCTGCCCCAGGTGGGTGCACTCACATCCCAGAAATCCCCCCCAAGTGCTGGGATGATCCCACAGTTTGGGCAGCAGGGGAGGGGGGAATTGTGCCTTTCTCAGGTGAGGCCCCACCTGCAGAGCTGCCTCCAGATGTGGGGACACAGCAGGAGGATGTGGAGCTGCTGGAGAGAGACCTGAGGAGGCCATGGAGGTGCTGAGAGAGCTGGAGAGGAGAAAGCTCCAGGGAGAGCTCAGAGTCCTTTCCAGAGCCTAAAGGGGCTCCAGGAGAGCTGGAGAGGGACTGGGGACAAGGCATGGAGGGACAGGACAAGAGGAGATGGCTTCAAACTAAAAAAGTGGAGATTTGGGTGGGATATTGGGAAGGAATTGGCTGTGAGGGTGAGGAGGGGCTGGCACAGGGTGCCCAGAGAAGCTGTGGCTGCCCCTGGATCCCTGGCAGTGTCNTGGGATATTGGGAAGGAATTGGCTGTGAGGGTGAGGAGGGGCTGGCACAGGGTGCCCAGAGAAGCTGTGGCTGCCCCTGGATCCCTGGCAGTGTCCAAGGATKGGGCTTGGARCACYCTGGGATRGTGGAAGGTGTCCCTGCCCATGGCAGAGGGGTGGAACTGGGTGAGCTTTGGGGTCCCTTCCAACCCAAAGCATCCCAGGATTCCCCAGTGATTCTGTGAACTTTGATCTCTCCAAGTGCACGTTTTCTGCTCACTTTGAGGTCACTTTGGTGACCAAAAGGGAGCCCAGCCTGCTGGTGAGCTGGGAAAGCATTTGTGTGTCTCTCCCCAGTTCCAGAGGCACCCACATTCATCCTGAATGAATTTATTTTTTTTAATCCCCTCTATCCCACATGTGCACAATGGCCACCTCCTCCAAGAGCTCAGCAGARCAGGTTTGGCATTTCTGTGTCATTAAACACTTTGAGAAATGCCCCTGGCAGCTGGGACTGATGGCTYCAGTGCAAAGCCTTTGATTTTGTGTCACTTGGAAGAAAATCCCTCAGCATTAACACCCAATATGCAGAAAGTTCAGTGGCATTTCAGAGAGCAAATCAAGGCCAGTGCAGCCAAGGACTGCCCTGTGAATGCCAGCTGTGGTTGATACAATCCCAAAGGGACATTRTCCCAAATTTTCACTGCTCTTCTCTTGGCTTTCCCATCCCCAGACAGCCCAAGGACCTTCCCACTTGATCCCATCACCATTTAACAGCAGCTACTGGGAACTTCTGCAGCAGGACAGAGATTTCAATCCATTAAACAGAGATTTCAATCCATTTTGGAGCACTCAGGATAAAATACTTTCAACAAGGCATGCATGGAATTGCAGAGAGAATTCCAAATTCCTTAGTACACAGCCCCCCCCAAAAAAAGAATCAATTTTTAAAAGGAATCCCCCCACCCCAACAATATTCCTCTTGGAAATTATTTTAAAATTGAGGGCAAAGTCATGAATCMCTCAAATATAAAATCTCCTGCCTTCCACAAGAAGATCTGAAACCCAGTGCAASTTAATTTGTTGGGGTTTTTTGGGTGTTTGCTCATTTTCTTCTCTAAATACACTCTGCATTTAAATATTAACACAAACAACCCCCCTTTTACTCCACATTCCCTGTGTGGAATGTTTCAGCCCATAAAAAGACTTCAGGATTCCCCATTTCTAGTACAATTTATCCAAAATTAACCACACCATTTCCCATGCAGCTACATGACTTCATTGCTAGGTCCTGGCAGATTAAAAGAGTAATTCATACCCATTTTTAAATTAAGTTTATTAAGAAATTTGTGTGGTTTGAAACTTCCAAAGCCAGTTTTCCACACTCATTCTCATCAAAAATTATTTGTATTTGAGGATGACAGGGGAAAAAACTGAGCTCAGAAAGAAATCAAAACACCAACAACTGAGTCACAAGGAGATCTGCTGATTGTAGCAAATGGCTTTTCACTTGAAATTCTGAATTAAAAAAAAGCCTTCAAGATGTTAAGGAAGGTTCTCTGAGGCCACATTATTTACATTTGATTAAGGAATGTCAGYTCTAGCAATTATTCTGTGCACCAGGCCCATGCATGGAACTGTTATTTTTTAATGGAGTACCAGAAAAGGGGTTTTGTCTCTTTAGAAAGGCTTTCATTAAGTGCAGATTAATTTCTGTGTCTGCATCAGAAGGTGGAAGGGAAAGAAGTGACAGCTGTCCTCTCCATGTGGCTACACCATAAAGCAAAAATGGATTATATGGAAATTCAAAGAGTTAATAAAATATATATTTTATTATTTTAAATAAATCTCTCTCTCTCAAGCCATGTGCTAACAAAAAGGAATTCTGAGCATCCAAAAAGATTCCTGGAGAGCAAGGTGACCAAAATCCACTCACCAAACTGGCCACAGGAATTTCCTTCTGCCACAGCAATGCCAAAAACCCCAGAAACTGGGATTTAAGATGTCCTTTTTTAATGTCAGCACCCAGTGATGCCCTGAAATGTGATTACACAGGCAGTTCCTGCAGAGCCACAAGGGAAAAGAGCAGGARTTCTGCTTGGTGCACACTGGGAAAGCCTCAGCATGGGGATAAAAAAGAGGAGTTTTCAATTCCCWCATAATATAATTAAGCACTGACGGATGAAACTCTGCTTCTCCCTCCACCTGCAGATTTTACACAAGGATTTCAAGCTTCTCCCCATCAGCAGTGAGGGTCAGAAGGCTCCAAATCTTGCACTCTGTGGTTCTCAGCTCTTCCAAGCACAGAGAAAATAAAAAGCAACTCCAGCCACCGAGAAAGGYTTAAATTATTGCCTTTTTTTTTTTAATTTTATTTTTTTCTTTACAGACCACTGGCAGTTCATCTCAAGGCAGCAGATAAAGGAGCAAAGCAGGCATTTTGTAACTTTTAAAGTATCTAAACAGCTCCATCAGAACCCATCTCTGAGGTCCATAAACAGCTCCATCGGAAGCCGCTCCGCGAGTTACATAAAGAATCCCATTATGCCAAATTAATTCAATCTAACTAATTAGAGAGCAGGAAGTTCTTTCAATTATTTTCTGTGCTGTCTGAGAAACACACTTGAATACGAGAGCAGATTTCATTAATTGCTGTTCATTATTCTCCAGATTAGTTACTAAACTTGCAGCAGAAGGTCAAAGGCAGCAATTTTTGTTCACTGCCACCACCTTGACTGGGATGTCTCTGCCTGGGTTTTGTTGTTTTTTTTTTTCTTTTAATTGAAGCTCAAGCAGCCACTCTGAACAAGGGAAGATCACTTTGTAAAGGTGATTTTGTGTGGGCTCACTTTATTGTGGATGCCACTCTAAGAAATGGGCAGGACTGGAATAAAAAGCTGATGAAATAATTGAAAAGTGTATTTTTATAATGATTGATCAGAAGTGATCTCCTTTGTCAGCAGCACAGGATCAGAGGTTTGGTACCACACCCACCTGGAATATTCATGGTCAAGTTCAAACCTGGAAAAAGGTTCAGTGCTGCTCCTTTGGAAATTTGCTTTTCATGGAATCATGGAATACCCTGAGCTGGAAGGGACCCACCAGGATCATCCAAGTCCAACTCTTGGTCCTGCACTGACACCCCAACAATCCCACCCTGTCCCTGAGAGCAGTGTCCTAGCTCTGGCAGCCTTGGGAATGTCACCATTCCCTGGGGAACCTGTTCCAGTGCCCAAACACCCTCTGGGGGCAGAACCTCTTCCCAAAATCCCATCTGAATCTCCCCACATCTCAGCTTCCAGCCCAGGAAAGGATGATTCAGGTCCTTCCATCCCCTTGGTCATTTCCATTCCTGAACCCAGCTCTCCCAAACTGCTGTTCACAGCACCAAAACTCCAGCAGTTCCCAGTTAAGGGCCAGATTCCTTTGCAATTAAAGCCATCAAGTCCTTTAGGCTTTGCCTCTCCCTCACAGTTTTTTAGTTTACCATTTTTCCCACCTTGCAGGTCCATTTATGTCCCCTGCCACTGCCACAGACCCAGAGCTGATGTASAGCTCAGCTTTGCCCACATTTTCATCCTCAGGCCATTAGAAACCAGCAGCAGGGGAGATTATGGGATGGGATATTTATTATGATCTTCCAAAGCCAGACYTGCTGCAAAGGCACCTCTGGATTTTTGTGCTGCACAGAAGCTAGAGGTGGTTCTGAGGCAATTCCAGCCCCAGATTTTTTTTTTCTCTCTTCTGTGCAGCTTTCTTTGGGTTGGGATTAGGAAAAGGCTTTTCCCCCAGAGGGTGTGAGGCACTGGAAGAGCTCCCCAGGGAATGGGGGCATTCCCAAACCTGCCAAAGCTCCAGGAATGTCTGGGCAAGGCTCCCAGGGACAGGGTGGGATTGCTGGGGGTTGGATCAGTGATCCCTGAGGATCTCCCCACCCCAGGATATTCCATCATTCCCTGGGATTGCTGGCAGCACTGAAGAAGCCCCATCTCCCTACAGACAGAGCTGCAAGGAATTTGCAAAACCTCTCAGAGCAGGGAGGTGCATTTGCAGTAAAGCTGATTTGCTCCACTGCAAAACCTGAAAATAGAAAATAATTCCAACATTTCATTCCATTACACAGATCCACTGGTCCTGGAAACCCTGGGCTGCTCCCCACTGCAAGCACTGAAGCATCACATACTTTTATTTTTAAAAAACCAACAGCATTTCCCTTCCTGTTAAAAACCACTGAGATCATGACCTGGTTGACTTTCCACAGTAATCCATCACATCAACTAAAATCTCATTAAAGAGATGTCTCTGCAGTTTAAAACTTGATTTCCAGACAAATCAGCCACGRCTGATCTTGAACAGGAAAGGAGTGGGAACAGGTGGTTTGAGACTCGAGGCAGGAAATGAGGCTTTCTCCTTTCCCCTCTCAGCTCTCACTGATTCACTGAGGACTCAAGAAGGTGTGAAAGGCTCTCACTGCAATTGTAAGAGCACCTATTTGCATCTTTCCACACCCAAATACCTTTAAAGAAAGGCACCACCTTCATTTTAATTCTCTGCAGTTCAGAGATGAGGAGGTTTGTACAATTCCAGCCTCAACACCAAGCAAAAGGCAGCCTGAAAATGGAAAATGAATCCCCAATCAAGCTGAAAATGTGTTTAAACTGCCTCATTCTTATTTGTGCTTTTAAATTACTTTTAAAAATATTAAAGTGTTTATTTGGATTTATTTTTGYTCTATCTATTTAATATTTTATTGTATTTCTATTATGCCTAAACAACTTCCTGCACTCCTGGATTTCTTGTCACAGCAAATTATCTGTAGCAAACAAAACACCTGGATTTATCCACCAAAAAAAGAGTTCAGGGATTTTTAGGGTTTGTTTTGAGGAAGATCTTCTTTAAAATGTTTGCCTGCATGGCAGGAGGTGGGGAAAAGTCTGAGTTAATAAGTGAGTTAATAATGAGTTAATAAATTAAAAGTCTGAGCTTCCAGAACTCCAGGCAAAGGAAGAGGGTGAGAGCAGAGCCAGGATGGGCAGGATGGAATCCCAAAAACTTTCTGGCTCCAGATCCATCTTCACAGCTTTTTTTTAACTCTAGAGGGAATTAWTCCCTTATTAATAAACTACAGCCTCACAAATAATTGAGGTTATAGGATTTACAATGGGATTCTCTGTTTCATAAAAAGACAGAAGTGGGTTTTTTTTTCAGACTTCTGCTCAGAGCACAGAAGCCACATCTGGAGGAGGTGGGAGCTTTGCAGGACAACATCCAAATTTAAAAAAAAATTTTAAAAAAAGGAAATTAAATGCTTCCCTGACATGTGGAACAGGTAAGAATGAGCAAAAGCAACTGGCCCAAGTGCACAGGAAAAGATGGTAAAAGGTGAGGGGATGGGATGTGAAATAAGGAATTAAAAATAGRATTACATTTCCCTCCTGGCAACACACAAACAACACTAAGTGCCCCTCATAAATTTCCCCATTGCTGCTGCRAGTGGGAGAGCCCATAAATCACCCTGGGAGTGGAGCTGGCACCTGTAAAAAGCCAAGTGTGTGTCAATAAGTTCCAGCAGCTCCACTACCCCAGGGCAGGATGGARGGGGAATGGACCCCAAGGCTTTTGCTGTGCCCTAAAAGCTTGGTTTGCTCTGAAAGAACTTGCATGAAGCAGCTCCCCGGCAGCAGCACTCCCCAGGGTTGGATTGGGTGGGTGGTTTAATGCTTTACCTGCTGTGCAAGGGGAGAGCTCTGCCTGCCCTTCTTCTCATCCCTGACAGGGAACAGMGACTTGAGCAGCTTGGGCATCTGAGGCACGAAGGATTTCACAGGATTCAGGTAGGAAGCAGCCAGGCTACCTATACCTGTTGGGRAAAATAAATGTATTAACACATGAAAAGAGTTATTCTTTGGAGAAAGGGGGAAAAAAACCCCCAAAGCTGACCCAAAAGTTTTTATAAAAAAATTTTAAAAGGTTTCTTTTTAGGCTAAGATGGTCAAAGAATTAACCAAGGGAAAGCACTCTGTGACTTTYTGTGACACTCAGGAGCTGCAGTGACTTCATCCCACATTCAGGAAGCTCCCTGAGCTGTAGGATTGCCTTTTTTGGGGATCAGAAGAGTGTTCTGAGCTGCACAAGAGCCCTCACCTGCATCAGGAGAGTGGTTCTGCTGCCCAGAGCCTGGCAGGGAGCTCCGAGAAGGRCTCATGCCTCTACTGGAGTTTGTGGCACCTTGGGACACATCTTGCTGACTCTCCCATCGACCCTAGAGGGGAAAAAAAAAAGATGTTTTATGTTTTTCCAAGTCAGCAGGAGCACAGCAATCCTGACACASCCCCTGTGCCAAGCTCAGAGTGCCAGAGCTGAGCAAAGACCCTTCCCCAGAGCAGCTTGGAGTTGGCAGAGCCAGCCCTGCAAAGATGAGCACCCTCAGCATAAAGGCACAAAAAGTTGATTTCTAGACCTCACAGCTATAATATTGCACTCCCTTGTGCTGCTGTGTTCTGGAAGCTGAGTATTTTATAACCAGGTGAAAATAAAATGGCACTGTCTGCCCCGAAATTCCCCCAATATTTTGTGTATCTGCTCAGGAGCACCAGGAAAAAGGGTGAGCACAAAGCTTTGAACAAGACAAGAAATACAAGACCTAAAGGCTGGAGGTTTGTGCCTGGAGTCAGAGAAAGGAGGAGTTGATCAGATCAAGAGGAAGCAATTTTGGCACTGCAAATTCTTCTGACAGCCTGGGAAAGAGCAAGCTGGAATTTCYAAACTGTGGAGAGCAGGAGCCACAAACCAGATCAGGACAGGTCAGGGCTTTGATAAGGGTTCTGAAGATGAAACAAGATTACTTCCAGCCCTAAAAGAGCCTGATGCAGATGAGGAAGAAAGAGTGAAAGAAGAAGAGCAGCTCCTTTGCCTTCCCAGGGTTCTCTGGTTGGGGTTTCCCATGGATCCCACACACCATTCTGCACATCAGGGGTGATTTCTCTGCTTTTACCACACTCCAAGTGTGGTTTTGGGACTTCCCCCTCAAACTCAGAGCCAGAAACTGGCTTAGGGACAAAGCCTCTTGGCTAACAGAGAGGAAACCCAGGCCACTGTTTCCCATCAGCATGGGAGTTACTATTAATATTATAAATATATATATTTATATATACAATATAAAAATATATATAGTTAATATTATATATTAACTATATATATAAATATATATATTTACATATATATAAGTATATATACATATATAAAAGTTTATCTCGTTTTTGTAGGGAAATATTTCAAACCTTCAAAGTTCTTTCTGCTCTATTCACAAATAGTTCTCTTTAATATTGTTATTATTATAAATTAACAAGTCAAAATCCATTTTTTAGGAATTCTCTCACATTGCTASATAAAATAATTGATAAATTCATCTGCAATGATTACTCCAAGTGACTGGCCAGGCTGTGTCTCTGCTGGAAGYTTCATGTGGATGCAGGATGCTTGGTTTTGCTTCACCAAACTGAGTGTGCAGACCAAAATTCCAGGAGGCACACACTGCCAAACAATTCCTCCTGATCTGCCTGATTTACAGGAGACCTCAAAGCAACTCAAGACCCATTTATTTATGAGCCTGGGGGTCCAAAAAAGTCCAGTCTCAGACTCTTCAAAGAGTCTCAGGGTCTGGTGGGGAAGTGTTGTTGTGTTCAGGTGGCAAAATGTTCTCAGGATGAGCTTGCAAAGCTTCACCTTTGCACAACCAGAGGCTGCAAGGACAGGATGGTGCAGCCAAAATGATAAAAAATGAGTCCTAATCCCATTTTTTGTTTAAAGAGTTTTGCAATGGCTGGTGCAAAACCTGGATTTTATTGCACACCTGAATTTTGCTTGTGTTTTTGAAGATGTAACAGGAAGAGAAATAATTTCACAGGAAAATGGTGCAGGAGTTAGAAGGGATGGAAGGACCTGCTGCAAACCAGACCAGAAGTTCCAAGGGGTTTTTCCTGGAGGAAAAAGGGGAAAATGTGCTTTTTCAAGAAAAAAGGGGAAAATGTGCTTTTTCCACTGTTGGATGCAAGGAATTCATCTGACCTTGAACACAAAAATGACAGGCAGCCCAACTCATCTCAACTGGAACTTGAATGTTTCACAAATAATAAAGAAGCCAGGMCAGGAGGAATGGATTTCTCCAAAGGGTTGAAGGTCATGGTGAGCAGCCCAGGGCAGGAATCATTTCCATGTGGATCTATAAGTCAGTCCCAGGGCAGCTCTGCTGCTCTGAATAGCAAATCACCTCACTTGGGCAGAGCAGGACCTGGCCTCAGCCCTSCTGCCCCAGGTGCAGCAGCAGGGAAGCCAAATTTGGGAGAACTGATGGATGTCTGGGGTCACTGAGGCAGCCTGGAAGCCAAGCTGATGGAGGCCAGGCTTTGTTTTGTCTGCTGTTTTTGGTGTTTAAGCCCTTCTGAAACCTCCCTGCTCTGCCCATGCCTTAAGCCTGCAATTCCAGCATTATCTTTGATCATTTATGTCTTCCACACATCCAAGAGCCAAATCCGAGGCTGGAAAATTCCAGAAAATTCTTTAAAATT